>VWYP01012756.1:0-40615 GCA_013400435.1 Pycnonotus jocosus | reverse complement strand
AAGTGTTTTAAAACAGTGGACAAGGGGAAAAAAAGGGGAAAACCTTGTACCATCCTCCACCCTTTGAGTGAAGGAGCAGGATTTCTTTTCTTTTCTTGCCACTGCGAGGGAATTTTATGGAGCACTTAAGTGACACAGCTTCAGTCAGTCTAACAGATAGTCTCTAAATCTCAGGATGCTGCTTTCTTTAGAGAGAAATTGCTTTAATTATAGGCACGTTTGGCTGGGAATGTCTGGTCAGGCAGCTCCTGGTGGGAGCCCACCCTGCAGTTACTCTTCCCTTTTGAGAAGCTCAGATGCACAACAGCGTCTGGAGTTAAATAAAACAGCTCATGTGGCTGAAAGACCAGAGGTTTTGCCTTTCCTGCTCAAAGGGGTTTTCCAAAAATAACCTGGTCTAGTTCTCTTTTGGGTGATTTAAGTGACTGTGGTTTGAAGCTTTCTGGAGGATGAAAGGATTGAGAGGGGACAGCTGAGTGTTCAGCCATTTAAAAAATGAGACATCCAGTGGAGAAAAGCTCAGCTAAAAACGTGCAGGGAGGGACAGTTTGGTAGGTATTTGTTGACATGTTCCAGAGATAGAGGCACCAAAATAAAATTTAGAGTGGAAACTGGAATTAGTTGAGAGTTGGAGATGAGCTCCGCTTGCAAAGCAGCAGTGGGCTTGTTCTATAAACACACACAAATGACTGTGGTCAGAATTGTGCAGAATTCATTTTTGTCTTAAAATAAGTGACCCAGAGGCAGCACAGGGTGTGATGCACTGGTGACTTTGATAATCAGGCATCCCATAAAACCACGGGACACGTGGTTCTGTTCCATGCAAGGATTCCTTCCTGTTACCCTTAGCCTGGCTGTTATTGTGTGCCAGGAGTTTCTCTTTATGCTTTGATTTCTTTGTTGGTAGTTCCTAGATCTGAATTTACAGCACTTGGGAATGTTTTTATTTAACCTATTTTAGTAACAATACAACAGACTTCTCTCTTTTTTTGCCACAGACTTGCCTGGCAGGAAATCCATATGCATGCTTTCAGGGTTTACCCTTGTTGCTTCTCAAAGTCTGTCTATCTGTTCAAAATAAACTGCTGTGGATAACAACAAGTTTTTCTTCAACTTTTTAAATGCTTTTTTTTTCTGTTTTAAATGTTGTCAAGCAACCTCATAATGCAGATGTTTTCATGGCTCCAAATGACTTCGGGTTCCCCAGATAATTGTTCTTGTTTTAACAGCAGCTTCTGCAGGTCCTATGGGCCTGTTCTCCCCTAACAGAGGAGTTATCCTGCATTATAAGAGGGAGTTATCCTACATTATTTGGTCATTTTGGAGAGTTCTGGGTTTTAATGGTGTGATGGGATGACTGCTCTCCATTACTCAGCCCTGACTGCGGTAATCATTTACATTAAGCCTGAATGACTTCAGAGAAGGGTAAATACACGGTTTCATATTTATTGTCTGTTTGCTCCCATGTGTTATGACTACAGAGGCCATTAAAGCAGCTTTTGAGATGACAAGAGGAGCTCTGAGCAGCCACTTAACGGCAGGGATCAGTGCAGGGAGCTGCAGGGCTGTGCTGCACTGCTGCCTCTGCAGCTTGGCTGCTTCTGCTGCTGGAGCCACCTCCAAAGCACCTGCAGCTCCTTGGGGCAGGGATGGGGGGTGAAAAGGGATTTGGCTAATTAATCTGCTGATTTTGGCAGTGCAGAAACTTCCTAAGACTGCATTGATTCTATGTTGCTGCTCTTGAACCAGTGTGGAGAGAAAATGTGGCTTCTTTGGGATGGCATTACTTTTATGGGAGCCTGTGTGTAGTAAAACTGTCTAAAAGCAGGTGTAGGCACGTCACTGTTGTGGATGTGGTGCATAAATTGCCCATCCATTTTTGGAGGAGGTAGGAGCTGATATCTTCATTCCAAATCTAATCCCCAGCCCTTCAGTCTGCTCTGTGGGCAAAGCTGACTCTTGTAGAATTTCGCTCTCAGTCCTTACTGAGTTTCTGACCTCTCACAAATAGAAAGTTGTTCTGCTTGTCCTCCCTCTGCCCGCTGGAATAACACAAAGGGAAATGTTACTTTGCTGTCTTGGGTCCTTAAAAATCCTCATGACTGTCTGATATTTCCCAGGCAATTTCCTCTTGAAAATATGACTGAAGACACACCAAATAACCTGTCACTTTTCTCTGGGTAAATGCAGGGGTGTTTTTGCCGTGTGAAATCTTGCTTTGCTGCTCCTCCCCTGTTCCTTTGAGTTGTGTAGCATCGGGATTGTGTTGAAGAGAGGGAGTTATGATCTTATCTGAGCTGTCAGCCTGCATATCTGGTGTGTCACAGCCCCTGGACCCGGATTTCGGAGCGATGCCACCGTGTCCCAGGCAGGGCTGTGTGAGCGTGGGTGGAATGAGGGGCACTGCCCGCCTGGGAGCTGAGAGCTGGCTCAGAAATGCGAGATAAATGTGACATCTCCTGTTTGCTTTGCTCAGGTCAAGCCGGGTAAATAGCAGGGGGGAAGGAAAGGTCACTGCCTGTCATGGGAAACACCTGGAATTGTGTGCCTGGACCAGTGGCTGTGACCTCCCAGCTCAGAGGGGCTGATGGAGCAGAGCTGCCTCTTCCCCCTGCCCGGGCACAGAGCAGCTCAAAGTGAACAAACACACTTCAATTGAGTGGACTTAGAGGGCTTAGAAGGGCTGTGGGCTGTAAAAATGTAACTCTCAGTGCCCAGTGCTGGCCACAGTGCTCCAGGGCTGTGTTTGTGTTAGAAACTCCAAACGCCAGGGGAGGAGATAAGGGAGACAACTGATAAGAGGCACATAAATCACTGCAGAGACTCCCAAGAGCTTTTTAAGACTTTAAGCAAATCTTCTTCCCAGGAGGGTCCCAGATTTGTCCCCTGAGCATTCCAGAATAGGAGTGGGACCCCTTCAACACCCACTGGGCACCAGCAGGGTTGGCACAGAACAGAGGAGGAAAATGAGCATTTTTACTGACTGGGGCATTAATGTTATGGGGAAAAAGTTTTGTGTGTGTCTGTGTCCTACTGGCAGGGACAGATCTGTGTTTTGGCTCTTTGTGTGTGGTGGTTGGAAAATCCTGTAGGTAAACCCAGCAGGATCTGGATTTTCAAAGCTGGGGTGAGTGTCTGTAGTAAAATCTCACCCCAACAGTGAAAAACTGTCCAAGAGTAGTGGGGTAAAAGCCTTGCTGTATTACCTTTTCCTTTTTTCTTACTTTCCCCCCTTTTCTTGTCTTTTTCCTGCCCTCCTCTGCTGGTCTCTGTGAATTTGGGCTCAGCCTGCAGCTGCTGGATGTGTTGTCAGGAGCACAGTGCTGGCACTTGGAGATGATGGATGGGAGTGGGGAATATTCTGAGAGATCTCCTGCATGAGCTCTTTATATCCTTGGTCTCTCTGAATATCTGCAGCTCATATTTTCCATGGCAAACAGGCGATAGGGAAAGAATGTGGGAGAAAGTTGATAACAGCTGTTCCCAGTCTCTCCTGAAAGCTGAAGGTTAAAGGTGTGTGGCTCCCCTGCAGTTAATGAGCTTTATCAGGGAGCTGGGATCAGTGTGGGCTGTGTGGAAACTCCCCTGCTCTGAGCAGAGTGAGGGGCTGAGCCACAGCTCCTGGATTCCTGGGGTTCAGCTCTTCTTCTCCCTGTGGCAGCTGAGGTTTCCTTTCCTTCATCTTCGACTTGTCAGGGTTATTTTTCTGCCAGGTTCATTTGGTGTTCACTGCACTCCCATCACATCCCCCTGTGAGTTATCCCAGCCACTGCTGCCAGGAGTAGAGCAAACAGCATTTCCTACCTGCCTGGTGGCTTCATCCAGGGAATGCTGAGACACCCCAGACACAGCCTCAAAAAAAAGCTGAAAGTTCATAATTTTCCCCCTTTAGAGGCTTGACAAGGCCTTCTCCTTGTGGAGTCTCTATTCTAAATATCTGCTAATAATAGGTATTCAATAACAGAGAAGTACCTAACAATAGCAAACAACTAACAATAATAAACACCTAAAATAATAAACATCATTTTGCAGCAGCAAAAGCAATTTGTCTCTTGTGCTGTTCCCAGTGCTGCCAGGAGCAGGGACAGGAATATTGAGAGCTGGGTTTCCTGTAGATCTGAAGGAATTTCCAGTGCAAGGGATCAGGGACTCCTCAGCTGACTTCTCAAAAATCAAACCAGCCTTTTTCCTTCTCTGATGTGGTTTCAAAAGCTTAATGCACAAATACTCAATGTTCTCAGGTGCCTGCCTTTCAGACATTCTACACCATGGGCTAATTTTGAGTTGTACCATGTAGTAACTTCCTGGAAACTTGGGAACTGGATGTGGGCAGATTCAGCATTATTGGTGAATTAGGGGGAAAAAAGAAAGATAATTTATCTCTGTCAGTTGAATGCCTCCTTTTTGAAATACCCTCCTTTCATGAAAGGTCCTGGTTTTGTATGTGGAAAAGCAGATTTCTTTAGTGCAGTTGTAACTACTGTGGTTTGGTTTGGTTTCAATTAATTAATTCCTGTAATCTGTGGATTACAGGTTAGCTCTATTTTTGGCAAAGCAGGGTAGGGGCAGGACTTGCTAACAGCTTGCCCTGGAAGTGGCAGATGGCATCCCTTACCCTGGACCAGCTTTGTAGGGCATGGTTTGTGAGTGGTGGTGAGATGTAAAACAGCACAGCCATTCGCTGAACTCCCTCATTTGCTTCCAGGCAGAAGCTGGAGCCTCTTCCTCTTTGCCCTCGTCCTTTCTGAAATGTTTTGTGGGTTTTGTTTTTTGCACTGGCATGCTCCCTATTGGCTCCAGGTAGAAAGTGATATAACAGTGCTCACTGTTTGTGTCTGCAGTGAACTGAAGAATTTTTGTAAGGAGTTGAGGGCTCTTTTTTTTGAGGATGGAGGTAGCTTCAAACATTTACAGACACTGAAGTTACCATTTCTACCATTTCAAAAGGCTGCTTTGTATTTTACTGTTTGTGCTTTCCACAGTGAATTGCTTTGGGATGTGGGGGTTTATTCGGTTTTAATTTATATCTTCAGGAATTGAAAGAATTTGGAATACTAACATGGGCTTTCTCCCTCTTTCTCTCCCCTCACCGCTTCAAGAACCTTTTTAAAACGCTGGGGTTGTCGGAGTGGTTGAATTTTTCCTGGCTTTGAGTGAGAAATTCAGAAGACTGAAGCCCAGGCTCACTGTCTACCTTTCACGGAGGCCCAGCCGTGAGAGGACAGAAGAAGGCACGTGGCGAATCATGACAGCAGACAAGGAGAAAGACAAAGACAAAGAGAAGGACAGGGACAGGGACCGGGACAAGGAGCGGGACAAGCGGGACAAGGGCAGGGAGAGCGAGAACTCGCGGCCCCGGCGCAGCTGCACCTTGGAGGGAGGTGCCAAGAACTACGCCGAGAGCGAGCACAGCGAGGACGAGGACAATGACAACAACAGTGCCACCACCGAGGAGTCCACCAAGAAGAGCAAGAAGAAACCCCCCAAGAAGAAGTCGCGCTACGAGAGGACCGACAACGGCGAGATCACGTCCTTCATCACCGAGGATGACGTGGTGTACAGGCCTGGAGGTAAGGAACGCTGGCTTTGTGTGTCCTCTGGAAACCCAGAGCTGCCAGGCATGGGCTGCAGCCCCTCTGTGCTCCTGGGCTCTGCAATTGGCCCTGTCCTGGGGGAGGCTGCAGCCTTTCCTTGCAGACACATTGTGGATGTGCTTGGAAAGCTGCTGGCTGTGCCTTGTGGTATCTGAGTTGTGGGAATGAACTGAGCTCCCCTTTTGGAAAGGAGCCACCCTCAGTGCTTTCCACTGCATGAGTTATCTGTGTATCACATGGAATCTCTGGCCCTGGCAGTTTGGAGGCTGAGTTGGATAATGCATTAAAAGCTTCACTCCCACTTTGGAGAGAGACCTGCTCTGAGCTGGGGGGTTGTGGAGACATCTTCAACCTTCCTGGCTGGCTTTTCTGGGAATCTCTGCTTTGTGAGCTGGGGGGATGTGGAGACATCTTCAACCTTCCAGGCAGGCTTTTCTGGGAATCTCTGATTGCTCTGTGAGCTGGGGGGATGTGGAGACATCTTCAACCTTCCTGGCTGGCTTTTCTGGGAATCTCTGATTGCTGTGTAGAGCTCTGCTCCTGTGCTCTGTGAAATCCAGCCCAGATGACTGAGGAGCTCATAGCTGCTGTTCCTGTGATTTCAGCCCTCATTGATGGCTGTGGCTGTGCCCAGCTGGTGGGCAGAGCAGTGTTGGGATCAGGAGTGTTTTGGGGACAGCAGCAGGAGCTGGCAGTGTGCTCTGGATGTCTTGGATGTGCCTCTTGATTACTGCCAAGTTCACTGGAAGTTTTTAGGGTCTCCATCTCATTTCCCATGAGGTGCTGCACTGCTCAGCTGCAGGAATTTCCCAGGTCAGATGTGAATGTTTCAAGTGCTGTGTGCAGTTTTTCAGTGTCTCTGAGTGCTCAGGGTGCTCTGCTGTGTGTGGGGGCACATCCAGGTGCTGCTTTCCATCCTCCTCCTTCCACGGGAGCCTCGAGCAGTCTGCTTTTCACTTATCTCCAGCAGCATTAGTCAGAGCAGCTTCTCCCTTGAAATGCTTCAGCCTCAATTTCAGCTCATTTCATCCATCACTGCAAAGGAGCTGTTTTTGCCATGGTGTCAGGGCTCGTGGCTGAGCAATATTTGTTTTTGAGCAGTGGCAACTGGGAGCCTGCGGAAGCGTCAGCTTTGATGGCAATCTGATTTTCAGTGTCAGAGGATGAAAAATAATTCAGAATCTGTTGAGAACAGCTGTTGTGTGGGCCCAGGAGTACAATGTGATACACTGCCTTTATTGCAAAAAGAGTTTGCTTAAGATGAAGATGGGAAATCAGTTTGTGGTCTCAATTTTATCCCTGCAGTGGCTGTGGCTGGTCTGGAGGAGTTTATCCAGGGAAGGGGCAAGGAAAGCCACACTCTTTGTGAGAATGGGGATATTTTGTAGCTGTTCTGTAACTTAAACCCCTGCTTATTAAACTGTACATTTTGTTAATAGTAATCAGCATGAGAGATGTACCCTGGCACTGAAACTTTTCTGTTGTGTTGGCTCTTTGTGCTGGTGTAAAACTTGTCTTGGAAAAAGTGCTGAGAGTGATGAGAACAAACATGAACTCAGCTCTGGAGGGACTTTGAGCATGGCTGAAACCTTCACTGAATATACACATTTTTAAATTTGATTTTGAAGGTAATTTCTTACCAGGAGTGAGATCCTGACACCACATCCCTGTGCTGGAGGTGTTCTGAACCAAAGTCAGCATCCATTACAGAAGGAGCTCTTCCATTCAGGGGGATGTATTTGTGGCTAAGGGTGAAAATTACATCAATTTTAAGAGGGATTAGAGAGTTTAAATTAATGAGACACAGCAAGGATTAGGAAGATGAAAATTAAAGGTGTGTACAGAAGGGATAGCTGTATTCAGCTTACATCTTCTGGGCTTTAAGGAAAGGAAATCCTTTCCAATCATTTGGTTCTTTCTCTTAAGTGCTCTCATCTGATATGGAGGAAAGTTCAAGGTCTGCATTTCTTGGTTGAAATCTCATTCTGTGTTTACCCTATTGCTCTGGAGTACTTAATCCAGCACTTAATTCTGCCTTTTTTTTTTCCTGTGCTGAGCTCAGCAGCTGTATTGCAGTAATAGCAAATAAAGTGTAAATAAACAGATAATCAAGATCATTGAGGCTTTTTCCGAGTGAAAGGTTTCCCTGTATTGTTACCATGTAAATACTGCTCTTATTAATTTGCATAGATATAATGAATGCGTGCACAGCTTTAAATAATGTATTAAAAAGAATTGAGTGGGGCTTAGACAACACTGTGCAATTAATCTTCTCTACTTTGCTGGAAATCACACAGGCCATTCCTAAAAGCTTGTTGGCCCAGTTCCCCATCTGTCCTCTCAGTTTCCACAACCTCCCTCCCATTTCCTTCCAAACCTAATCTCTGGGGTTTTCCTTCTTTTTTTTTTTCCTTGCAGTTGTCAGAATACCTGTTGGAGCAGCATTAATTTTTGTTGCACAGTGTATATTCAAATTTGCTTTAGGCTTCCTTAGCGCAGGGAGATGACAATGAAAGAGAGTTATGTTAAGACTGAGAGGTTTTTTGGTTGTTTTTTTTTTTTCCCCTCCTCCTGGATTTCAGTTAGATCATTTCATGCTGATTTTCCTTCCATTTCCCATGCTGACTGATCCCTGGCTTTTGCCAAAATCCACCTCAGGAAGGGCTTTTACAGAATTAAATCAGGGAATTGGTGCTGCAGTGGTGACACCTGGAGTGCTGTGAAAGGCTGAGTGGGAGCCTGGGCAGAGCAGGTGACTCTCACCTGGACATGGGGACAGGATTGTTTGCTTTGCCCATGCAGAAACATTTCAAAGGATCTGCAGGAATTCAAAGGGTTGATGGGGCTGTGTTTCTGCAGTGACATCAGTGCCTGTATCAGCAGGAGGTGAGGCAGGGTGAGGTGTGTGATGCTTTAGAGCTTGTGGCCATTTTCCAGAGGAGCACTGGATAAAGCTGGGCAGCAGCCTCTGGTGTGCAGGGACTGAGATGTGGCCAGAATTCAACATAAAAATACACAGATACAAACAGGAATTCCTTTTCTATAAGCTTTGAAGTTCTGGCAAGTGTATTTCGGGCTGCTGGAGCTGGAAGGAGGAAAGTTAATTATTTTCTGGGAGGTTTTAATTCGGATTTGTTCCTTGGGCAGAAGGAAGAAATGCAAGGAAAGGATTCTTTCAGCTGTACATTGTAGTTTTAGGAGGTCTTTGGCCAGGCTGTTGTGTTCTGTGCATGACCAGGTTTTTGTGATGTGTTTTTTGCACTTGTGGTCTCTTCCCTCAGTGTTCTAGAACGTGCAATCTGTATTTTCCTCCTCTTTTGAAAGTCTGTTGCCATTGTGATAGGAGATTGTTGAAATAGTTCACTGCCAGACTTTCAGCTGCTGTAAATAGGAGTAACCTCAGGAGCTTGTGCTGCTCCATGTGCTTGTAAAAGTCCCCTTGTTTTTCACACTTCCACCACTGTTCTCAACTTTTCTGCATATGTGAACAGTGGTGAGGAAAACTTAGCAATCTTTTTTTAGAAAATAGTGTCTTCAAAACTTTGGTTTCAATGAAAACAAAAGCATCCTTTGCCCATTCCTCCTTTAGTAATTAGGAAGGAAAAAAAGTTAGAGAAAAAGCCCGGATTAGTAGGTGAGTCTTAAAAAACATGTCAGAGGAGTTAACAAAATGCAGGAAAACATCACAGGAGGGTTTTCTTTGAGGCTGATTGAAGAGTGCAGGAACAGCCTGTTCCAGTCTGCAGCTGGAGCTGCTTCTGTTTTGTTCTGGGACATCCCAGGGCTGTAATTAATGACTGGATATTGGGAGAGAGGGGTGGATTTTAGAGATCAGCTGAGCAGGTGAATAATACTGAGCCTGGAAAAAAGAGTTCAGGCTGCAGCAGAGCCCAGATCAGCCTTGATGCACAGAGAGAACTTCTGTCCCTGCTGTCAGTACAAACCCTGAGCAGGAGCCAGACTGGATAGAAAAAAAGACATTTCCTGAGTTCACATTTCCTTCGAGCAGGGAAGGCACTGCTGTGTCCAGGGCGGTGCTGGAGCCTGACAGATGGAGCCTTAAGTGCAGATCAAGGTTGAGCTGGCACATGGATTCCTCTGGCTTTGTTGGGCTCTGGATAAATCACAGAGAGCAGCTCAGAGGGGCTGGGGGTGCCCAGGGCTGCCCGTGTGGCTCTGGGGATGTGGATTCACCATCAGTTTTCCACACTGACCTCGTCATTAGGCTTGAAAATGAAGGGGAAAGGAGCCACAGCAGTGCTGAAACCAAGTAAACATAAAGACACTTGTGCTGCAAGCTGAGCTGCACAGCTGCTGCTCTGATCCTCTAGGAAAGGCTTCTCAGAGATGTTTGCATTGCATTTCCCTCTTCTGCTCAGGGCTGCTGATGCAATGGGCTCTGCTGTCTGAAGTGATGGCTCAGTCAGCAGGGAAATGGCAATGGCTGGCATTTTTCCACTTGAGGATACACAAACAAAGCCCATCCGTGTGTTGATGAGGTGTTGGGGTGTGTTACACTTTAATTATCATCAGGACAGCAAAGGGAGAGGAGTTAAGCAACCACTGGGTGTTTGTGATGAGCTTGGGAATAGCTGAGTTTTCCGAGAGGCTGTTTAAAATAAATCAATCAGGTGCTGATTAAATAAATCACTAATAAATCAATCATCCTGTAGTGATGTGGTGCAGTTTTGGTGCTGTTTGTCCTTTGTGTCTCCCACGTTGGCCATGAAGAGCTTTGGGAGGCAGGTGGCCACAAGGGGATTTGTGAAATATCACTGAGAAGCTCTGGGGACAACTGTGGCACCTCCAGCAAAAAAGTTTTCTGTGGCCTTAAAAGGCCAGAAAAAAAAGCCCTGTTAGAGGTGCCATATGTGCAGCAAAGCTTATCTGGTGCTAGAGGAGGAGTTTCAGACTAACTGGTTATTTAATTAATTTCCTTTATCAGCCTGGATTCTTGTTCCCATCCCTCCTCCCTTTTCATGTGTTTAATTGGAAAAACAACTCCAAGGCAGGAGGAGCCCCTGAAGAGGAGCCTGGGTGTCTCTGCTTGCAGTGTGGCATTTTTGGTGGCACAACCTCCTGTAAAAACCTGTTTGCTTTGTACCAGATCTGTTAACCAAGGATGTGGGAATGCCCCTTAGAAGGAGAACTGTGCAGTGTTGTGGACATGCTTGAAAAGTGCAGGAAAATAATTGGTGTGGGAAATGATGTAGCTGGGGGCCTGAGCTGCAGAACAGTTGCTTTTATGAAATTGGGAGCTGCAGAGTACAATTAGCTGTCATTAATTTTGTTGAATAGAAATATGTTCCATTTATTGTACAATCAGGAGCCAGGCTTGAATGAGTTTAAATAGATGAAATCTAAATTATACTGACAGTCCATTAAACAGCGGCAAAACCCCTTAAAGAAAACGGATTCACTATGATACCGGTTTATAATAAAATCATTTGCCAAATCAGAACTGTAGTCCAGGCACTGGGAATACTCCTGTGAGCTTCAGATGAGCACAGTAAATTGCTTGAACCATTTATTGCAGAGCAGAGCTGGAGCTCCTCGTTCCCTGACAAGGAGCCAGCAGCGTTGCTTGAAATCTGCTCAGCGGGAAGTGACACTAAAAGATCAGCCTGGCAATTTGTTTGTTGTCAGCCATCTGGAGGAGGAGAGGCGGCTGCACAGCTCCCTACCTGTCAGGGGGGATTTTCTTGGAGTCCAGAGCACGTGTTTGGCATTCCCAGAGCCCTCCGAGCTGCCTTTCTGTGTTTGTCACTGTGCCACGGTGCCAAACCTGCTGCTGCTGGAGGTTTGTCTCCATCCCTGACCTTTCTTTGCAAGGCTTTGGCAATTTTCCTGCTCTTGGAATGCAGGCAAGTTGAGATTTCAGCCTTTAGAGCTGGCTGAGTGCTGCAAGCAGTGATTGTGATGCTCTGGAAGGTGCCACTTGCTCACTGATGCTCTGGGACTGCTGGTACCCTGCTCCAATCCCCCTGAGCTCTTCTGGGGTGCTGAGGGTGCTGACATTGAACCTGGGGCCACTACCAGCTCCTGGGCTTCCCTCTGGCCCTGGCAGAGCAGCTCCTGGAGGAGGATCCAGGATTGCCTGCTCAGGCTGCCCCTGGGACCACTGAGCCTTGGAATTCCAGGATGGAGCAGTGTAAATATTCCTTGATTCAGGAGTGTAAATATTCCTTCATTCAGGACTGTAAATATTCCTTGATTCGGGAGTGTAAATATGCCTTAATTTGGGAGTGTAAACATCCTTCAAGTGCTGGTCCCACAGCTTGAGCTCAGGGTTTGGACATGTCTGCACAGCCCTGCAAAGAGTGAGCTGGTGCCTGGTGAAACCTGATGGGGAGGGATTGCAGATTATTCCTTGACAAAAGCTTTCAAGGAATATCTCCCCTGTGGAAGAGTGGTGCTGTGCAGAGAGCCTGTGGCTTTGTTCCTTGCATGATGGAAGTGTTGACTCATTAGGTAAAACATGAGAGGGTTTTAATTGTGAAGGTGGTTGCTACAAAAACTGCAGCGTTGAAGCTGCTCCAGGTTCAGAAAATGGAGCTGGTTGGGGCTTTTTTCCAAGGGAATTTTTTATGTCCATGCATTGAAGCTCTAATTTTAAAAGCAGCTTTTAGTGTGGGAATATTAATGTAACCCTTCAGAAGTAGGGCACATCTGGTGAATATCACGAGCCCAAAGGCAGAATGACTCTGTACCATGTGGCAGGGAAATGCTTCATCTCCAGTGGGACGTTTTACACGGAACAGGGAAGTGAGCAATGCACTCATGGCTGCAGACAGGCAGGGAATCCACTCAACATTTCCTCACTCTCTTCTCCAAAGGTTATGGAAAGCCCTTTTATTTTTATTTTGCTTGATTTTTATTAATTTCCCTTTCTTTTTGGAGCATTTGCTGGTTTATCTCTGCTAAACTCTGGGATTGAACACATCAGGAGCTGAACTGTCCCAGGTGCTCCTTGGAAGCTGACACAGGGATTTACCTGTGGGGAAATGCAGAGGGGGGATTTACAGCAGCCCCATTTCCCTGTGCTTGCTGCCTTCATCCTTGCTGCTTTCCTGCTCAATGGGGAACATGTGAGGATGGCTGTCCTTCAGGGAAAGAAATCAAATTAACACTTGGCTGAAGTTGTGTAAGGCTGTGCAGAAGCTCCATGCAGCCAGAGAGAGCTGAAATTGTTCCAGCAGTGTGTGGTCAGTGGAAAAAAGGCCACAATGGCACATTCCAGCGTGCTGAGGATGAGGAAGGGACTATTCTGCAGCTTCTACTGGCATAAATCTTATCTGTGCAGGTTTGTTGCATATTAGAAGAGTGATAATGCAGTTTTCCTGTTCTTGGGTCCCTGTGGAAGCTGTTTGGATTTCTGGTGAATGGAAGGAATTGCTCCTTATGGCCAGTTTGGAGAGGCTGATGTGAGTGCCTCCATAAATATTCTCCTTTTCTGGGGAGCACCTTTGGAGTTTCTATCATCCACAGCATTGCTGTGCACCTGAATAAACTTGTTTTCCTTCTCTGCCTGGCCTCTGGTGCTTTGGAGAGTGGTAACTGGATGTCATGGTTGTTTCAGGGCCTGGCAGCCAGCAGTGCCTCAGATGGCACCAGAGCCACTTTTATCCATAGGAGATGCCACATCCCCTCACTCCGTGCCAGCCATCTCACAGGGATGCTGCGCTGTTTGTTCTGCCTGATAAAACTCTGCAAAATGAGGCTTGCACAGCCCAGATACCGAGGGGGAAAAACCCCAAAAGATCTTGGAAGTTGTGGCGTTGTCTGTGTGTGAAATCTCAGAGCTTTCCCCCGGTGAACCCCCAAAATTCCTGCAGATGAGTCCTGGTGGAGCAGGGTGGGGATGGATGGCTCAGCTGGGATCCTGAGCAGCTCAGGGAGGGAGTGCAGTGATCCAGGGAAATCTGGGATAACAGAGCTGCAGGAATACCTGGATGTGGTGGAACTGCTGGAGCTTCCAAATGAGCTGGATTGAATTGAAATGTGTCTTATAAAACTGTAGGATTTTGGAGGTTTTCTGTAGGAATCCCAAAAAGCTGATGGGAAACCCCTCCTGGGACAGTGGTGGTTGTTGTCTCTGGTGTGTTTTGAGCAGCAGTTCCTTATCTGTGTGTGACAGGGGACACCAGGACTGTCCTTTAAATATTTGCTTGGCTTTGGGGTTGGCATCTTCCTGTTTAGCAGGCTGTGTGTGAGTTTGCTGAGTTCCAAGGTCAGGATCATTAATCAGGCACTTCTCTCCCATCCTGCCGTGTTTTCATTCCGAGGGCATTGCTTTTGTTGTAGTTCTTGCCAAGACTGTTTTGAATACAACAGACCTTATGTTACAGCAGCCTTGGAGAGCCCAGTTGTCAAAAGCAAACAAAAATAATTACTGCGTTTCTGTCTTGTCAAATGTAATTGGAGAAAGTGCAGGCCTTCCCTGAGGTAAATCTAATTTAAGTTTGCTGTGTTTCATCTATGATTGGTTGCCTTGGTTTTCTTCACCATTAGAAGAGAAAATATGTTAGTGCTGGGTTCTTAATGGCAAGCTGACCACGAAAAATCTGATTATTTTCCTCTCTTATTTTGGTCTGGTTCATAGGCTGTGACCTGGTCATTGTTATTAACTCAATCCAGAGTGGTCCTGAATTTCCTTTCTTTTTTTGTTTTCCTAGCAAAATGTCTATTCAAATCAAAGTTAATTTTCATGCAGTTAATTCCCTTATTTATCATCATAAATAGTTTCTATTTTTAGATCCCACTCAGAATAAATTACACAACATGCAAATGAAATGGTGGTTCTTTCAAAGTTTAAGCTGTGTTTGAATTTATCCTGCTTTTATGTTCTCTCTTGGAGGCACAGAAGTTAATGCCCATTATTCTAAAATCTTGTGTTTTTAAAGATTGCGTTTATATCGAAAGCCGCCGGCCGAACACGCCCTATTTCATCTGCAGCATTCAAGACTTCAAACTGGTAAGGAACATTTTCACATCTCCTCCTTTCCCCTGCCCCAGTCTCCAGAGGGGGGATGTTTCTTAGCCTGGATCCCTTCCTTTATCTTCTCAGGGTGAATCTTCACCCTCTGAAAGAGGAGCTGGTTTTTATTAAACCCCAGCTCTGGCTTTGGTGCAGCCTCAGTTCATTGGGGCAGTTCACTTTGTGATCCTGTCGTGTCCAGCTGAACAGAAACTTTGAGTTGAGTGTTTGCAGGAGATTGTGGCTCAGGAAGTTCAGTTTTTCCTGGGAAGTTCAGTTTGGCTGTGCCTTCTCCAGCACAGCTCTGGGCTCAGGGCTGGCTTGTGGCAGCCTCTGCATCTCAGCTGACTGTGGACTGAAGGGACACCACACCAAGGTGACCAGGTTAACCAGGAAAAAACCCAGAAAATAACATTCAAGAACCTGTTAGCATTTCATCTTTACCAGTGAGAAGTCCGGCCCTTGAGCAAGAACAAATCAGAGCAGTGTTTGTTTCTGTGTGACTCTGCACTCCTGGAGGGTTCAGCCTGGTCCTGCTGCCTGGGCACAGCTTTGGCACCTGGCAGAGTTTTGTGAGCAGGAGATTTGGGCATTTCTGCGAGTTTGTTGCTGCTGCTCCTGCTCGTTATTGCTTTATTGAAGTCCTGAGCACGTAATAAACTCTCCTTATCAATGTATTGTCTGCAGGCATAGATCACCACAGGCTGTTGCTGTCAGAGTAAACCTTCCTGCTTCCTTCCTTCCAAGCTTTTCCAGTTGCTCTGTGAGCTACAGGAGAATTTCCTCTCCTGATGTCCCTGGTGATGCTTGGCTCTTGTGGCCTTGTTCCCTCTTTCCTCCCCTTTTCCCTCCCCATTTTTTAGGGATTTGCAGTGTGCAGGTTCTGGCAGTGGGTCCAGCTTTTGGGTGCAATTACAGTGGGATGGTTCTGGGCACTCAGGTCCTGCTGAGTTGCATTGATTGCTCAGGAGATGAACAGAAGCTCCTGTCAGTTGGGCTGGACCAAGCTCTTTGCAAGACTGAGGGATGTGAATTGCAGCTTTAGTACTTTTAGATGTTTCTAAAGTGGTTTCTCTCTGCTCGTGTTTGCAGCAAAGGACTTGGCACAGGGCTGCTGGCAATTCTGCATAATTTCTGACATGGAAGCAGTGTCTCTCTTCTGTGTTTACATTTGCCTGGCTCAGAGTTCTCAAATTTCTCTGTTAATTTAATTTTTTCTTACTGACATAGTGCATAAAAGGAACTTGTATAAATGACAAAACCAAAAACCTCTTGATGCTGATTATACCAGCAAAAAGAAATCCCCAGTGTGTGTGTGGCTGTTGATTTTCCTGGTGGGGGAAAGGGAGGATGAGCAGTGGAAAGGACACTTAATTTCTCTTCTAGTGCAAGATACCAACAGGAAAACAGCCTTGTTTTGCCTTCAGCTAAATATGTCAAGTGAAGCAGGAAAGTTAAAGTCAACAGCTTTGAAATGTCGCCTACTAATTAAATACATTAGCATGTTGGTTGTCACAAAATAAAAGTTTTTGGCTGAGTGTGTGAGCCATACCTTATGCTTCCCCTGGTTCTAGGTGCAGCCTGGGTACAGGAGTTGATGGGGGTGTTTGTTTTACTGATAGAAACAGGAACATAAAATTATATTTTAAAAAAATGAGAGGGAGTTAAATGTGGCCCAGCCAATGCAGTGATCCACTCGTGCATCATCCTGCAGGGTGAGAGGTGCTGAGGGCCATGCTGGGGTTGGACTAAAATGCCTCTGGGTTTCATTCTTCAAATCAACTGAGGTTTAATTTGCTGCTTCCAGTAAGATCTGAAATCACAACTGGGTGATTTTATGTTTATTGCTGAATTAGAAGCCGGTTCTGAGGAGTCTGGCAGTGTGGTTTAGCATTCCAGATCCCTCCCAGCCTGGTGCAGTCCCCCTGCTGCAGAAGCAGGTGTTAAATATCATCTCAGAGCAGCTTTGTGCTCGGGTGTGTCAGGATTGGGACTTGCAGGAAGCAGCAGTTGTTTTCCTCTGCCTGCTCTCTGCGGTTCAGCAGCTCTGGCAGGTGAAGTGATGCATTGGTTTATCCTTCCATCACAACTTTCTCTTGACATTAAGATGAATCAGCCCTATTAAAAATTATATGAGAGGAGCAGCTCTTTTCCTGAAGAGCAATTGCACTTCAGCAGCAGCCATCAGCTGCTCACGAGGGAGCTTTGCAGGAAATGTCTCTGTTGCCACCCTGCCCTGGCTGCTGGGATTGTTGTGTTGGGATGAGCAGGGCAGGCAGAGCTGTTCCCAAGCCCAAGGGCAGCTGCAGGAGCTCTCTGGGTTGGTTTTCTCACTCCAAAAACCAAATGATGCCTTAAGGGAGGCCACGTGAGGAGCTGTTCAATGATTTGATCAATCCAGCTTAACTGTGTTGAAAACTGCCATGGATAACATTTTATCCTCTTGTTTTTGCCGTTTTTGTGGTCCCAGATCCCTTGAAGCTTTCAGAGATTCATGAAAATACCTTTATGAAATTGAGGAGTGGAATAGGATTGATGCCTTAGGGGTGCTTCAGTTGTGGTGTCCTTTCTGCTCTGCTCCAGAGGTTCCTGCAGGACCAGTGACATCCCTAAAAATCCCTCCCAGTGAGGTCTGGATGGTCTCAGATGTTTTTGGGGCAGGGTGAGCCCCCCAGAGCTCTGCTCTGTCCCATCACCTGCTGGGGAACCCATCTGTGCTGAAGGGGAGCAGCAGCAGTTGCTGGGAAGGAGCTGGAGATGCTGATGGGGGCTGATTCCTGGGCTCAGAGAAGGAGAAATCTTTTCCCCCAGCTGCCCACGGAGACAATTTGCTGAAATAAAAATGACATGGCAGCAGAGCAGGCGTGTGCTGCAAAGGGAGAAGGATGTGTGGGGCTTGAAGGGAGCATCAGTTCCCTCTGCAGGGGGATGTTGGGCTGCTCCCACCCCTGGATCTGCAAAAGCAGGATGCCCTTGCTGGACCTGGAGCACTGAGGGGGTTCCTGTTCCCCCCCAGGGCAGCTCTGTTGGGAGAGGAGGAATCAAAGATGTAAAAACACAGAATAATGTTCCATTGTGCTGTTGTGATGCTTTGGGTTTTGTTTGGGATTTTGCAGAACTTTGAGGAGTTCACTGGTTTATTTTTGTCCTGAAGTGTTTGAGTGTTGGCTGTTACAAATGCAGCTTCTTTCTCTCCTCCTCATGGAGAGTGATGGGGTGGCAGGTCAGGTGAGAAGGTGTGAGATCCAGAAATGCTTTGCTTTGTTTGCTTCACTTCAGTTTGAGTATTGAACGTAAAACATTTAAAAGTGAAATTGCTGCTGTCTCTCAGAAGAGTATGAGGTGGTTGTCTGTATTTTTAGAAAAAGGCACTAGATGATTTTTTTTCCTCTACTGATTGCGTTATTTTGTGCTGTCTGTGTCCCAGAACATTTTATTAATCTCTTTTTGGTACTAATTCATTTGCTTTGGATTAATACTATCCTCTTTCAGGATTCAAGACCAGATTATTCTTAAGGACTTTGATTAGGAACAAACTGTGGTGAAGCAATGATTAAATCTGAGTTTTCTCTATTGCCTTCCATGTATTTATTGGTTCTCAGCTCCTCCTTCATTGCTGGTATTGAGTATTTGCTCTCCCTCCTGTTGGGGCAGCTGAGCCAGTGCTTGGGTTCAAGTGGTCTCCTGGAAATCTGGATTATTCAAGGTCATGAGTGGCTTTAAAGCAACTTTTCTAACCTTGTTTTTCCCTTGGGGAGCACTTCTGTCCCCAGTTTAAGCCTGTCCCATCCAGCTTACAATGCCAGTTACTTTAAAAATGTTGTTTTTAAAGAAAAGGAAACAGCAAAATGTAATTGGGAAGCTGGAAGGTGGAGAAATCCTGTAAAAGGGCAGAGTAATGTGGCTTTAATACTTTCCTGAGCAGCTTTAAGGGGGAAAATGGTGTTTCACAGGTTGGGAAAAGTGGGATCCTCACCATGGGATTCAGGGTTTGCTTACTGTGGGGTTTTTTTGTTCCAGAACAATCTTGGGCTTTAAATTACACAGGCAAGTCAATAAAATGGAAGCAGTTAATGCTTGGGTGCATTAAAAAAACATAAGTTTCTGTGATTATTTCTTTTTCTGTGAGAAAACGTTCAGGTTGTTTACATCAGGAATTGTCTCCTGGATGTCAATCTGCTGCTTCCCCCTTCCTCCTGCACCAGCACCGGTGCATTTTTAACAGTGCAGCAGTTCCCACAGCAGCCTGCTGCTGTCAGAAATCCACATTTCCTATTCATCAGGAAGTTAGGGAAGCATGCTTCTCGTTCATTTTAATTTGGCACGAGTCAAACATTTTAAAAACCTGCGGGCTTGACGAAGTTTTCCTTAAATGCTCTTTGGTGCTACAAATACCTTGATCAAAGCAGAGGCAGCAGAGCAGGGCTGGCTGAGCTGTGCTTTGCTTGGCAGAGGAGGGGAAGTGAGCTGGGAATTGTCTGCAGTTCTGAACCTCCACAGCTCTGAAAAGCAGAGCTGGGAATCAAATGTTGCTTCACCCCCCACCCCTCAGTGTTAATTTTTCCCAAATTGATCCAATCTTCACTCATTTCATGTCCTTCAGCCTGGCTGCAGCTGCTTTATGCTGTTATTGTGGGCTCTGAGCTCTGCTAAGGATTAATCAAACCTGGCCAAAATCGCTTTGATCTCCTGAGTCTCTGGCACCAGAAAGGGGATCTGGAATTTCTGGGGGAAATAGCAAAGGATCTGCTCAGCCAGTCCTGTTTGTCATTCCCACCCCAGCATTTTCTGCTGCTTGGTTCCACCCACTGCCCCCCAAAAGGAAACAAATCCTTCTTTCTAAAAATTTCTCTTTTGATTGAAGAGTGCTGTGTTTTCGGAGTGGAAATTCTCACTGAAGTTCATTTCAGATCAGGCCATTTGAAGAAACAGATTTGTATTTTCTTCAGGCTGAGGGTATGGCTTCAGACCTAATTTTTTTTTTTTATTAAATAGTAATATTTAATGTGTTTCTTTTGTAGTTTACACTGATTGTGATACAAAGAATTATAAACAGTGAAATCTCCTTTTATCTCTTTGTTTGTTTACAAGTCCTAAAATTCTGTCCATTCTCTTTATCTTAATTAAAATGCTGATCGTGATTACTTGTGGCTGATGAAAACACACAATTAAAACTTAGCTGAGTGACTTGTGTGAGGAAATCCAGTAAAAGTGCAGAAATTCAGTTCCTGTGTGTGCCCAGTGGGTTAAGGGACATTTTATAACCTCACAACCCCCAGGTATAGAAATTAAATGTGCTTTAGGGAGAGTTCTGGCACGCTGTGATGGGAAATCCAACAGGAATATCCTTGTGAATCCATCAGAATCTCAGCAAAGCTCTCTCTGCTGAGAGCTCAGACAGGGGAACTTTGTCCCTGCCTCCTCAGGAGTGTCTGTGAGCAAAAAAAAAAACCCTGCAGTGTTGGTTACAGGATTGTTTCATCCCAATGAAAGTGTCTTCCTCACCTTCAATAGCCAGCTGTTGGCTTGAAATATATGATGGCACAGCAGTAATTACATTTCAGATGTGAATGTATTAATTATGTAGTGCCTCTAAACCCGTGCGGATCCAGCTTTGATTAAGGCTCAATTTCAATATCAAAAGTGGTGCAGAGCCATGTCTGTGGGAAAAGGGCTTTTCTGCCTGCAGAGATCAGGAGTGGGGGAATGTTGGATTTTGGTGTTTTGGGAGGAAGGCACGAAGCACAGGGTGGGACTAACCTGAGGCCAGGGAAGGTTGTGCTGGTTTGGAGACGATCCTGGAGCATCACAGGTGGGTGGTGATGGAGCTGCTGGAGCCCAGGCAGCTCTGAAAGGAGAGGAAAACACCTGCACAAAGGAGAGGAGCAGCAGGAATCTCATCCAAGAAGCTGCTTTACATTTTCCTCTGGGACAGAGGCGGAAGTGAAGGGAGGAGTGGAGCAAAGAAGGACAAAATGCAGAGGTGAGGAGTGAGAGCCAGAGCTGAGCCCAGGCTCCTTCCCACAAACACAGCGAATCTGCAGAGCTGCCCTCTCCTCCTGCCTCCTCACCTTCCCTGCTGCCAATTTCCAGCTCGGATAAATGAGTCCAAATTGCCTTTTAAAGGTTTTCCTGTGCTCCGGAGGGACCCAGAGCCCGACCAGCAGATGGATTTCAGCGGCAGTGTTTGTGCTTCCTCACATCCTGCCTTCATTTGATGTCACATTTAAAATGCTAATGGCCACACTCTGAACAGGGAGCATCAGAGGGAAGCTTTGCACCAGAAAAACGCTGAATTTGCCACACAAAAGGAAACGTTATTAATTGTGCTGCAGTTGCCCTTTGTGCCTGTGTGTTTACTCGATGGAAGCATCTTGGCTGTGGAGCTTTCTCCTTGAAGCCTGATTTGAATGGAGGATCCAGCCGGATTGCCCCAGGGCCTTGTAACAATTTATAGTCTGCATGGAAAGGCAGAAGTGCATAAAAAGACAGTTGTGAAACGCTGCCAGTGCCCTGTGATAGAAAACCTGCCTGTGGTGACCTTGGCTGCGTGGGATGGCTCTGCCCTGCTCCAAAGGATTAGAAAATGGAAAGGATTGCATCTCACCTGGAGGAAAGGAGGACACAAAAATCAAAAGAAATCTGCTTTTTCTAAATCATGCAGTTTGTGCTTCCTCTCCTTGGCATTCCTCCTGCATGTGGCCTTGCATTTCAGCAACCATGTGAAATTTGCATCTGTTATTCTCTGCACTCTTACAGGAGCTGGGGGTTTTTGCATGCAAATATCTGGGAGGGGTTTCTGTAGCCACAAGCATTTATGTATTTAAAAGCCTCATTCTGTTTGCAGATGAATTGATGTTCTGTTCCTGAACTGCAGCTGAATTAATTTGTGGCAAATTTTTCCTGGCCAGTTCCGAGGCAGCGTGACCTTTCCTTTTTGGTGTGGAAAAAATGCTGATTAATACAGATTTCTTTTTTCTTCCCCCCTCTGCTTCTCCAGATTCATCGCTCCTTCTACAGCCAAGAAAAGGCAAAAAAAGAGATTTTTCTTCTTCCTCCAAATCACTGTTAAACCTTTTCAAGGGAAGGTTGGGCAGGGCTTGGAGCAAGCTGGGGTGGTGGAAGGTCCCTGGCCCTGGCAGGGGTAGAACTGGATGGGCTTTAAGGTGTTCCCAAGCCAAGCCAGGCTGATTCCATGGCTCTGGAATTGCTGCCCCTTGGCTGCTCAGTTTTTTTGCCATTAAGGGCCAGAGCAGCCTTGCTAATGGGAACCAGGCAAAATGAGACGTTTGAAGGAGCGCTGAATTATTTAAAATAAAAAATGTAGCCTGCAAATGAGATTGGCTTTTATGTCTGATGTGCAGAGGATGGAGGGGCTGCAGTGGGGCAGGGTGGGGTGGAAATGTGGGTGCAGGGCTGTGGGGGAAGTGCAGGAGAATCAGAGGTGACACTTTAAGGATGGCAGGGCAGGGGCTGCTCCCTGATTAAATCCTCTGATGCTGTCACTGAGCCGTGAGGCTGCAGATAACATTCTCTGCCTGTGCTGGAAACAAGAATCAATACAAACTCCTTGACAGGGGCTAAATTATTAAATAGAGCCTTCCTTACAATGTTTCATTATCTGGGATTTACCTCAGCTGGTGATTTGTCAGCAGCACAGGGAGATTTGCTGGGCGTTTTGTATTAAAATAATTCCAGATGCATATGAATCCATTTTGATAATTCCCCTCCTTTTTTACAATGCTGCTGCTCTGTGTATTTTTTTTTTTTTGGTTGCTATTACCCAGATGCCACTTTGAATTCTCACACAGATCCTAAGCTGTGCTGCACAGTGAGGTCTGGGCTTGTCACATCTGTGTAGAAATAAATTCTTTTTGTGTGGCAGGCTGTTGTCTAAGTGCTGCTTTCAGGCTGTTAAATTAGCAGGGGATTTGCAGGGTCTCTCAGGTGAGCTCCAGAATTGAGGGAAGAGGCACGAGGCTGCTCTGTGGATTTATGGGTACTGGAGTTTCACTGGACTCAGCTGAAATATAGAGCAACATTCTTTTTATTTTATTGTACATCTTCTGAAGGAAGGCAGGAGCAGGAGCCATCCATTCTGAGGCAGCTAAAGCAGCAGATTTTGCATTCCCAAGCTGCTCAGGGCTGTGTGGAGATGCTGTGCTCAGACCTGGCCGAGCTCTGTAATCTCATCAGTGCCATTATTTTGTCAATTAACCAACGTTTAACATTTTTTTTCGTTGGATTTTGGGGTTGTTTTCCTGAGCAGCCTGGACAGTGTAATGCAGCAATGCAAGTGAATGAATTCCTGCAGAGCTGCAATGTTCTGTCACAATTACCTCGTGGCCTTTTGGAGAGGCAGAGTGTTCATATTTGGAGGTTTAAAGCAGATGGCAGCATTGTTCACAGTGAGCATTAAACAGCTGGAAGTTGAGGCTGGATCTGAGGTTTTTAGGGCTGCAATCCAGCTCTGCCTCCATTCCTTCCATATGGCCTGGATCTTTGCAATTGCAATCCAGACCTTACAACTTAGGGGCTACATAAAAAAAACCCAAACATACATTTAAAACACCAAAACAAACAAAAAAACCCCACAGGATAATCTACAGGGGGGTTGTTTTGATTTTTTTTCCCCTTTTTAAGGGATTGCCCAGTCTGGTTTTGCCCCACTTGGCATCCAGCAGTTGGAATTTTTGTTGGCACAGGAGCACTGGAGGCTGTGGGAGATTATTCCCCCCCAGGAAAGGCTCCTGGGCTGGTATTTATAATTTTGCCCTATTTTCTGTCCTAAAATTATAAATAATTTTATAATTTTAGTTATAATTAAGCCCTTTGTCATGGCAGTGTGGTCTCACCACCTTTAGCTTTTTTTATTTTACCTTTCTCCCATCTTGTTTCCTCCCCCTTACCCCAAGTAAACCTGATTCCTACACCTGTGCTGAGATAATTGAGTGCTAAATAAATCATTGTGAGCCAGCTGGAAAATATGGAGAAAAAAAATGTTATCTCTGGCTTTTAGGGGAAAAAAAAAAAGGTATCAAATTGTACATTAGCCCAGTTTTATGTAGCAAGAGAAAATGGAGTTAGAATAAATTTAGCCATGTCCTCTGGTGTTGAATAGCGAGAGCATCTGTCATGTTTAATAACGCTTCTGACCTTTAGGATTATTGAAGTTGAAATTTCCTCTCTGGTCATTTGGGGGTACTTGAGCACTGTCAGATTCCCGGTGCCTCTGCTCAGCCTCCCCAGACACTTTGTTATGCTTGGGGAGCTGCTGCAGCTCATTCATCAGAGGGATTTTGTTTTCCTGCTTTCACAAGGGTTTCCTTGAGCAATGGGAAATGTCCCAGTGGCCACTGAGTCCCTCTGGGAGTGTCCCAACCCTCGGGGATGTGCTTGGAATTGTTGCTCTGGTTATGGTGCAGGTGATGCTTTTCCTGCTCTGGTGGCACTCAAGGGCTCAGTGCAGGTTTTGGGGGTGTGGGACACCCCAAAGCTGTGCCAGGAGGGGTTCATGTGTGGAAGGTCAGGAAATGCTCCAGCAGGCTGGGAGGGACAGAGGAGCTGGCACAGGGAGGGGAAAAATGTGCTCTGAACTCCTGCTCTGTGCCTGAGTGGCAGGAAAGGCAAAATCTCCTTTTTTAAAATACCTGTTCTGTACCTGAGTGGCAGGAAAGGCAAAATCTCCCTTTTTTTGAATACCTGTTCTGTACCTGAATGGCAGGAAAAGCAAAATCTCCTTTTTTTGAATATCTGTTCTGTGCCTGAGTGGCAGGAAAAGCAAAATCTCCTTTTTTTGAATATCTGTTCTGTGCCTGAGTGGCAGGAAAAGCAAAATCTCCTTTTTTTGAATACCTGTTCTGTACCTGAGTGGCAGGAAAGGCAGAATCTTCCCTTTTATTCAGCAGGGACTGATGGAGCCACTTAGGAAAACGCTTCAGGTCAGCTCCACCTGGTGCCTGTCTGGCAGAGTTTCAGGTGCTCTCAGGTTGGGGTTTGTCCCCTGCAGGACCTGGTGTCACCTCTGGGCTCTCCCAGCCAGGGATGTGATGGATCTGCAGTTTTGACACTGCAGTCACTGAGCACCGATCCACGGAGAATTTGGACTTGTAATTTTGATTAAAGTGATTGATTTTTTTTAAAGCAGCCTCGGTTCGTTTTGGGCCGTTAGAGGGTATTTGAAAGGAAAAGAACTCTTTAATTAAATTAGTAGTGTGTAAGCATCCTGCTCTGCTTTCTGAGCAGGACTTCTGGGGGTTTTTAAATCATCTTCCCTTCAGTTGTTTGTTGGCACATTTTAAGGTTAAAAGTGATGCAAAATTAATAAAACCTACAAACTCGTGCTGAGCAGCTCTTGAACTTCAAATCGAGTTTTTCTTTTGGGAAAACACCCAAGTTATTTTGTTGTGTAAAGCAATTCTTGCCCATCCACCTGGATGTGATATTAATGGAAGGAATGCTGTGTGAACAACAAAGTGCTTCCCTTTTATTTGTAAAACATCCTTTTTAGACTACAAACACGGCTAAAACGTTCAGTTGATAGAGAGAATCAAATAAATAAGATAAAAAGAATATATATGTTCCAGTGCTGTGGAATAGAAGGAGATAATTTATGCTCTGTGTCTCCCCTCGTTGCGATTAGTGACCTGAGGCTGTTGAACTTCCTCTTTATGGATTGGGAAAATGCTGTGACAGTTTTCAAGGGAATTGCTCTCTTTGAGTTTAAAGAGATGAAAATGGGTCTGCTAACAAGGACCAGCTTCAGCGTGTGCTTTCATATTCCTGGTGTTTAAAAAAAAAAAAAAACCCACACAAAAAAGGCAGGCAAAGAAAGAAAAGGCAATTGGGTGCTTTGATATGTGTGAACCCAGGGACCCTGGCAGGCAGAAGCTGCAGAATGTGGAATATCAGGCAGGGCTGCAGGGAGCTGTTCCCTGGCTGTGCCTGGGAACGTGGGCAAAGGTGTTTGCCAGGAGGGGAGCTGTGTTCTGTGCCAGCTTTCGTGTTCTCAGGTGTTGTGGTGCTGCCCATGTTGGTGTGCCAGGAGCCAGGAATTCCCTCTCCCTGTGCTCTCTCTTGGGCCAGGGTGATGAGCACCAGCCTGGGCTGGGATTTAGAGCTCCCCTCCCTCAGCTGGGGCAAATCCCTGAGGAAATACCTGAAAACTTCATCCTGATTTCAGCCGTGGCTTCGTGGGCTTTGCTGCACCCTCAGAACGTGAACTCGTGGAGTTTTGAGCTGATTTGGGCCTTTCAGCTGAAAACTTCACGCTCTGAGTGCAAAATTCCATCAAGTGTGGTGGAATATCATCATAAATCCCTGCTCTGGAGGTGATTAAACCGAGGGGCTGTTTGTTACTGAAGACATTGGGCCAGGCAAACAAACAGCTGGGAGCACATCTGGAGCGTGGCTGCGTTGGAAACAGGCACGGTAAATATTGAAATGTGAGCTAATACTGAATTCCAGCACAGATTAATTCATCATGTGCTCCTTGGGAAGCACTTGTGGCACGAGTGCTGCAGTTTACACCAGTTCAAGTGCCGGGAAATGCTCTTTGGAGCTGTCAGCCTGGCTTGTGCCAGCGCAGGAATATTTTATTTCGCTTTTCCAAGGTACTCAGGGAGCTCCAGGCCTTTTCAGGTCAGCTGCCCAGGGAGGTGGCACAGGCAGAGCTGCACAGGCAGTGAAATGGGGGCTTCAGTCTCGATCTAAGCAGGCTTCTCCCCTGAACTGGTGTCACACATAGGCAGAGCTCCTCCTTGGTGACACAATCTCCAACACTTCCATTTTCCAAAGACAGGCCCTGCTCAGCCCTTTGAGGAACCAAGTGCATGGAAGTGCTAAAAACAACTTTCTGAGAAGGCTGTCTTTGGTGAAAGGCAGCTGGTGTAAATCAAGAGCCCTCTCTAAACCCTCAAACCAAGTTTTGTACAAATTCCCTGAACGATTTTTAGTAATTTTTTTCTGTTTTGTGAGGTTCCCTGCCCTATTCTGCATTTATAGGTGATGGTAGCACACAGAATGTTTGCAGTGAGCCTGTAAAGAACTGCCTGTGCTGATCCCCTCGGGGTAAATCCTTGTGTGCAGGGGAGAGGCAGCACCCCTCATTCCCAGAATTCCCAAAATTCCCATTGCAGGAGGATTCCAGAGTCAGAGCCTTGGAGCCTGGCACTGATGGGTTCCATCCAGTGCCTCCAGTAATAGAGGAAATTAATTTGAGTTCTGCACGAGGGCTGAGAGCTTTCTGCTGCTTGGTCCCAGAGCTTTCTGCTGCTGGACCTGGGAGTGAATTAACACCTTGACTTCTTTAATAGAAGTTATTAGTGGCTTCATTTGTTGAGGTTGTAATGCTGTGGTGATTATATGGCCCAAGACAAATGATTAACTTTGGAACTGTGTGTTAGCTTGGCTGGCTGTGCTCTCTGTAATTCAAACCAGAGTGCACATGGTGGCCATGGCATGTGCTGGAGGTTTAAAAACCACATTTCTTTATTTCAGGGCTGCTTTTCTTGTGGACCATCTCAGTTGTCTGTATGTTCACACCCAAGAAAAGTGGGTTTTTTTCTTCTTCTTTGTATCTCTCTCCCAACTTTTCCTTTGAGGTTTTTTTTCTCTTCCAGCAGGTAAATGCATCCCGTTTATTGTCAGTTTAGTTATTTCTGATTTTAGTGTTTTCAATATCTGGCTATTTCCAGATGAATGGAGAGCATCTTTCCAATCTTTTGATTTAGATGAGATTGCAGCCTGTGGAGCTGCTTTGGGGTATGTTTATTTAGTACTGATTTACATATAAATACAAAGAAAAACTCTAAAGGCCGGTGTTGCTAATTTAGCCTTTGATGCCAGGGCAGCCAGCACGGATCTCTATTAGAAATTCCCTGTGTGCTGAGATTCAGTCGTGTCTTCTGCAAATTGCCATTTTTCAAGATTGCTGCTTTGTTTCCTCGATGAGCTGCTCTGGGTGTTGCCCATTAATTACTGGCAGGGTTTTTATTGAGGCTGTGCCTGGCCCTGCTCGCTCAGCCCCCTGTGTGAGTTCTGTGTGAAAAGCTGATTTTGCTCTGGCTTGGAGCATCAGCCCGTCGATAACACACATGTCGGGGCACTTTCTGAGAAGATGTAAACATTTCAGTAAGTGACCATTCCGTAAGTAAATGACATCCTCTGGGGAGCTGCACAAGGAAACATTCACTTTGCAGGCATTTCTTTTCCAAATTCCTCGCAGGAGCAGCCTTTGCTTTTGTGGTGGAACAGCCAAGCCACAGGATCTGGCCCATCAGTGCATTTTCTTTCCTTTTCCTTTTTACAATTTCCAAGCCCAGCCTTTTGGCAAAGGTGCTTTAATTTTCCCTGCTATAAAATCCCCCTGCCCACGAGGTGATGTTTTAGCAGGCAGGGGCTGTTCAAACTCGGGGCTGGGTTTGCAGAACAAACTGGCTCCTGATTGTTTTATCCTGCAGCTCTCGCTGTGTCTCTGTTCAAAGGTAAAGCCCTCAGTGAGATGGGCAAGAAAATGTGGCCTCTTGATATTTAAAAGGTGAGAAATCTATTTAAACCGTGTGTGATGGCTTCGAATAGCCCCGCTGCCGAGCGCTGCTTGTTTTAATAGAAGTGATAAATACTGTGGCTGGTGCTGCTCTGCAATTAGATCTGAGCTATGCGCTATAAATGACATTTAATGGCAAATGTCAGGCGGGGCCCGAGCGGTATCTTCATTTCAGTGTTGCACTTCTTTGGCAGAAGGCTGAAAACACCTTAATGGAATTTAATTACCGGAGCATCCATTCACTGCTCACTTCAATGCATTTGTGATCCCATTAGGGGTGGTGGCTGCTGGGGCTGGGCTGGGCAGGAGATGCTCAGGAGGGTCCCTGGCAGTTCTGGGTCAGCAGCTCCTTCCCAATCTGCTGTGGAAAGGCAAAATCTGCAATCAGTGGGGCTGGGCCAGGAGAGAACGTGAGCAGGGATGCTGTGAGCAAAACCAGTGCTTATCGCTTTCAGTGCTTTTAATTACAGCCCATTAATGACTCTGGGCGTGCATTTCGGGATGTTTGTGCTGTAAAAGCAGAGATGTGGCACCTCCAGGGCTCACCTGGGATTGGTGAATTTATGTGAAATGTGGATTTGTGAATTTATTGTGGACTAGGATTTCCCTGCCCAGCTGGGTGCAGTGTGGTACCCTCGAGGGGCAGCACCTTTGGGTGCTGGCAGCACCTTCCCCTGGAATTTCAAATAACGTGGAGATGTGGGTGGGAAAACAAACCCAGGAAACCTGGATGGGAAAAAAGGAAATGGAGCAGAAAGAGCTCACAAAGGGATTAAATGAGGTACTAAGCACTGACCCATAACCTTCATGAAAGATCTTATCATAGTTTTATTTTAAACCAGTCGGGTTTTAAGCATAACTGCCTTTTTTTTTAAACAAGATGAAATTTTCTTTTGTCATTGAAATTTTAAGGGTATTTTGTGCTTTAGTGCATTTCATTTAAATGAAAACAGGTGACTTGCTGGTTCTCAGCACAGGGAGCAGCTTTGTTTCTGGTAAAGCTGGAAAGTTGATGGGATAAATAGTACAGTTTATTTTAAATACAGACGTGTCTCACGGTCATTACCTGGAATGAATAATGTTCTTTTTCTCCTTTAAAAGCCTGGATGAGGCTGTGTTCAAGGTGAGACACACGAGTGACACTAAATAAAATAAAGGGCTGTTAGGTGACACTCGTTCCACAGCAGTCAGCTTTTATCAGAACATGCTGGATTTGTTGAATTTTGCCTTAGAACTGCAGGGTGGTTGAAGCACAAGGAAATCCAGTGCTGGCTCCTGGTGAGGTGGGAATCACTGCTGAGTTCACCAGGCTCAGGCAGCCTTTTAGTGCTGATTATTGCATTTCATTGGATCTGGCCACCACCAGACAGAGGCTCAGGCAATCTTTTAGTGCTGATTATTGCATTTCCTGGGATCTGTCCACCACCAGACAGAGGCTCAGGCAGCCTCCTGGTGCTGTTTTATTGCATTTCCTTGGCTCTGTCCCCTCTTCAGAGCTGCCCCAGTTGCCGTCCCGTGTGCAGCCCCTGCCTGCTGCTCCCCCAGGGCTGTGCTGGAGCTCAGGGCTGAGCTGAGCTGTGTTTTTGAGCAAGTCTGGCAGCTCTGGTGCCAAACACCCACACTGGGAGACAGCAGATGGCATCTGCTCAGCATTGGCTGTGTTTGGAGAAGGTTCCAGCCTGGGGAGCTGGGATTTGGGGCTGGGGCTGCCCCCCGTGCACAAACAGCCCTGCAGATGATGTGCAGCGATGGAAAACTGGTTTTGGCCAGGTTTTGCAGTGTTTAAATGTGTAGGCAGCTGCTGTTTGGTACTTTGTGTAGGCTCAGGTTTGCAGGTGCCTTCCCCTGTCCTTCTGTGAGAAACAAAGCCACAAATGACCCATGAGCGATGTTTGGTGCTGTTTGCAGGTGGTGCTGCCTCAAATCCTGTAGGAACTACAGCAGAGGTGTGGAACAAACCCTTCTGTGAGTGTCAGTGAGCAGGATTGTGCATCCCTGGAATGCAGGAATTACAGCAGAGTGTAGAACAAACCCTTCTCTGTCAGTGAGCAGGATTATGCATCCCTGGAATGTAGGAATTACAGCAGAGGTGTAGAACAAACCCTTCTCTCAAAGAGCAGGATTGTGCATCCCCGGCTCTGGGCCAGGTGTGTCCCTGCAGGTGTGCAGGGCTCTGTGCACCTGGGACAGGCTGCAATTCAGGCAGTGTGGGGAGAGTTGAACATCTCACTCTTACTCCCATGCCAGGCTGAATGAATTTCCAGCACGCTGAGGTGACTCGGTGAATTCCAAAAAGGAGTTTTGTTCGTGAATAAAAAAAGGACACATGAAAAATTCTCGCTGTAAACAGTCAGAAAATGTCAGGCGCGGGCCGTTGTGAAGAAATCCGATATTGTTTTGTCAATAAATTATGCTGTGCCCCGCATAGATCACAGAAATGGGCCTTTACCCTGGAAACAGCAATATTTGATAGCCCAGGCAGCTTATTCCCAGCTCAGCTCACACTTGAGTGAATGCTCTGATCGATTATCCGCGGCTTTCCCGAGGCTTCTCATTTCCTGCCCTGCTCCATCAGCGCTGCTTTGTGCCCAGATAAGGCAGCCAGGCGTGTTCCTGCTGGAAAAGCCCTTGTAGATGGAGCACTCATTAGATAACACCGGCAGCTTTAGGGCTTGCAGCCTTTGTGTCGGCTCAGGGTGAGAGGACAGCCGTGCCCAGGCTGGCATTAATCTGCATGTGGCCACATTATTGCTTTTATTTCACGTTTGTGTTCCTTGCTGAACGCTGACAATGCCGCTCTGTTTGCGAGGAGTAATTACGTGTTGCTATGCGGGCGTCTGAATTAAATAATCAAGCTGCAAAAATAACATTCATTTGGAGTAATAACCTCTGCATTTCCAGGCTGGGTTTTGCTTGGCTTACAAACAGCTGATCAGTTTTCTTAATTAATTAGCAAACTGCCTACAAAAAGATACCCTGAAATTACACGTGCTGCTGTGGAGAGGGAAGAGAAATAATCCTTGTATCTCTGTAGCTCCTGATTCCCACATAGGTTCAGTTGTGTCTCCCCGCTCTGTTTTTCATTTTTTTCCCCCACAGTGAATCTGAGTGGTGTTTATTTTTCCTTTTCTCTCCTTTGACTATTGGTAAATGTCAGAATTGACTGAGAGGACAAACCACTTCTACAGCAGTGAGGTTTCGTGGTGGAGAGCACGTTGGGCAGGGAGGATGTTCTGTTCCTGCTCCCTGGTTTTGCTGTTTGTTTCTCTGGAATTGCTGCTATTCCCTGACTCCGCCGTGCCCATCTGTCATCTCCAGCACTTGGCACATTGTTTCCAGAGCTAGTTGTGATTTAAAGTGGATCTAAATAGGGCGAGGAGTGAAGTGCAGTGATTAAATCCCTCTGGGAGGATCTGCAGGACGTCTGTGGTGTTTGCACGGTTTGGTTCCTCACTGCCCTGCAAGGAGAACCTGGAATCTCTGCAGATCTGCTCTGGGATGTTCCAGGGAAAACAGGCACCTTGGACTTGGCACAAATGCTCTGGAAATCAGGACATTCCTGCTTTTTAAAGAGAACTTGCAGCATTATTTTTTTTTCCCCTTTAAGGCAGAGGCTCATTTTAAATAGAAGTTGACCAGATGCTTGTGAACTGAGATGCTTTAATCCATTTACAGATCCCATCTAATTCTTGTTCAATGTCCAAAACTGATTCATGCTGTTTAAAAGGAACAAACCCCAAAATGTCAGCGAGAACAAAACCCCAAATGAGCACTTTGTGAGTGCTGCAGCAAAAGACAATATTTTCATTAAAGGGGAGAATGTGGTTTTGTAGCACAGGGAATCGTTTTGAGCTGACAGAAAAGACACTGGAAATTTAAAGCTCTTTGCCATGGCTGCAGTTTGTGCAAGCCTGGATTTGGCAAGTGAGTGTCTGCAGCTTTTCAGATGTAAAGGTGTAAAAAAGAAAAAAAAAGTCACACTTTGGGAGGTAGGGGACCCTTCTTTTGTGTGCACATGGTTTGAAAATAAATAGTCTGCCACAGAAGTTGGCGCCTTGACACCTCGGAGTGGAGTCTGCTGTATAAATGACATACGTATTTAGGAAGTTGGCTGACAAAATAGCATGTCTAGGAATTTCTGTGCCATGAGGGATGTAAATGTGAAAAGGGAGACTCTGACAGACGTTTTGTATTTTTAGCAAGATTGAAGCTTCAGGTTAAACCCCACGGATTCGTCTGTGTTGGAGAGTGGGCACAGAAAAGGGCTTGTCAGGGTGCAGCTGTTAAATGAACTGGACAAAAATGACCAAGGGGGTAAAAAGAGAGATTTAGGAAAGAGATCAGCTCATCCTCCCCAAAACAAAACCCCAAAGAAACCCAGAACCCAACCAACACAACCCAAGTGCATCACTGGCACAGACTTTTCTGTAAAAGTCCCTTGCACATCTCATTGTAAATGATGTTTTTGTTGCTGCTTTGCCTGTGTGTGAATGGGTTTCGTGCTGGAGTGAATCTCCCTGAGCATCCCCTCAGGGTTTGTGGAACAAAAGAGTGGGGTTTTTGTCCTCTCAGCTGAGAAATACAAAGAGAATTTGCAGAGAAATGCTGGGTTGATGTTTCCCATCATTGCTGCAAGCTCCACTAATAGAATTTATGAACTCTCAGCGAGAGGGTAACAGATTATTTACTTGGACTTTTTTGTCTTCACAATTCAGAGAGGCTGCTCATAAAAGCCGTGATGCACAGAGCATTCTTTCAGAAGAGACAAGTCTGCAACCCCAATTTCCGAACAGCAGGCAGCAGAAATCAGAGCCGCCTCTCACTCGTTGTCCATTTGATTTTTATTATTTTTTTTTCCCCTCCATGCATTAGACGGGCTCGCTGGCTTTGATTGCAAAAGTGTGTGGTTTAAAAAGGCAGCCCAGGCTGGGGATGCTGGATTTGGGGATGGTGGAATGGTTCAATCCCAGCTTTCCTGGCACAATGCTGCCACTGGCAGTGGTTCGCTGGTATTACACGGGCTCTGCTGGGGAAATGCTTTTTGGATGTTGTTTATTCAGCAGAAAAAGCTCCGGCAGCCGGAGCTGCTGCAGGGCACAGACAATAGAACCCCCCAGGCCGGTTCAATTCGGGATTGGCGCTGTTTGGGGAGAATCTCAGACGGGGCTGGAGGAAAACAAGGCTGCGGTTGCCTCATGCCAAAAGAATGTTCCTTTCCCTTCAGGCTTTTGTTTCTTCGAGTGGTTTTGGAGCACCAGGGAGAATTGCAGACCGAGGGGTTTTGGAGATAAACTCAGCAGTCTGTAGTGATTGGATCTAAAAATTCTCTTTAAGTGGTGTTTCTGCTTCGGTTTCCTTCTGAGAAGGAGCAAATTGGTGGCTGGAGCCTCAATGGAAAAAGAGCATTTGGGGAAGAGAGTTTTGTGTGAATTTTGCTGTGAGGTTGATGAGCAGCCAGAGCCTGTAATTATTGTGATTGAAGTGCAGTATCGTGTTCTTTTGTGTAATAAAGAACGTCTATGATTATGTCTGGATCCATCTGTCCTTGGGAGGGGGGATAATCTATTATCTCTTGGTTTCCAGTGCTGAGAATGCTTGCACCGAGTGCTGTTACTGTGGGTATTCTTTTCTGCATGTTTGGCCATAAATACTTCTTATTTGTGGAAATCAGCAGACTGCATGAGGCCAGAAATTGTGATCCTTCCCTGATCCCTGGGTTAATTAGCACGAGTGAGTGGATTGGGGTTGGTTTGCAGGTCAGATGCAGAGACACAGCTGCAGGTGATGCAGGAGGTTCTGCTGCCTTTGTCTGGGCTGGAAACCAATCTGCCACCAGCCCAGGCTGCAGAAATGCTTTCCTCCCTTGGCTCTGCCCCCTCAGGGGTTTTTCTGTGAGGATTGTGGGGCTGTGGGCTGATTTCCCTGGCAGTAACACCCTGGGGTTGTTTTTCAGAGCAAGAGGGACCATCTGCTGATGAATGTGAAGTGGTACTACCGCCAGTCCGAGGTGCCCGACTCGGTGTACCAGCACCTGGTACAGGACAGGCACAACGAGAACGGTGAGTCAGCCCTGCCCTGCCTTGATTTGGGCTAAAAAACTGAGCCAGAAGGGAGAGTGAGCCCTGCCCTGCCTTGATTCCAGTTAAAAAACTGAGCCAGAATGGGGAATGGGCTCTGCCCTGCCTAATTCTGGTTAAAAACTGAGCCAGAACGGGGAGTGAGCCCTGCCGTGCCTTAATTCCAGTTAAAAAACTGAGCCAGAATGGAGAATTAGCGCTGCTCCTGCCCTAATCCCGATTTTAACTGAGCCAGAATGGGAAGTGAGGCCTGCTCCTGTCCCCAATCCCAGTTTTAACTGAGCCAGCCCTGCCCTGCTCCTGTCCCCAATCCCAGTTTTATCAGAGCCAGCCTTGCCCTGCTCCTGCCCTAATCCCAGTTTTAACTGAGCCAGAACACTTTGGCCCAGGGGGATGGAAGCAGGACGTGGTGTTGGAAAAGGGCTGGTGGTTTCTTACCTGCCTGGTGTCACTGGTGTGTGCCCTGTCCCTGCAATCAGGGGCATTCCAGGTGTGCCACAAGTGCTGGGCTTCTGGTGTTAGCAATATTAAATAATTATTCGTTAATTAACATTAATTATTAATTAAATATTAATTAAGTCTGGTGTTATAATAATTAATAACAGTAACGGTATTATTATTTTTATTACCATTATTACTATTATTATTCTTTCCTTGAGAGAGGATAGAAAAAACAGAATATCCCTGGCTCCTTGGTAGGACACTGTATTGGTAACAAACTGAGCACCAAATCATCTGCAGGAATTGGGGGTTTCCTCTGTTTTCTGTGATTCTGCTGCAGTTTCATGAGAACTGAGTCTTTTTCAGTCATGCTTACAGACATGAATATTCAGTGATTAATATTGCAGCAAGGGATGGAACTGAAGCACTTGGAGCCGAGTTTCCCCTTTTCTCTTTGCAAAAACAAGTGTGATCTTGGGTTTCACAGGAGCAGAAGAAACTTTAGTACATATCCCAGTGTCATTTATCTCCTGCCTCCAGGGAAGACAGAACATTTGCTTCTGTTCTTACCAGGAAATTTCCTTGAGGCAACTGTTAAAAATTCTGAAGATACTCCAAGGTGAACCGTGATGATAAAAGTTGGTGATTGAAAGATGGAATGCAGCAACTTTCTGGTGCCTGGCAGAACAAAGTTGAGCACATGTTCCCCTTTTAAAGGACATTCTGTGTGTGCTTTTAGCAAAAGCCCCACAAATCTAACGTTTCTTGCACTAATTTATTTGAAACTTCTAACAATGAGATTACAGGCACAGTGTCAAAAAGTATTTTTGATAGCATGGCTGCTTTCTAGTGCAGTCTCCTGTGTGTGCAGAAGAATTTTTGTGTCTTCCTCAAAGGTATTAGAAAGAAGTCATGGAAAAAGTTGTCTTGAAGTTCTTTGTTAACACTCAGAATTTTCCGTGTTTGAACATGAATATCAATATTTACCTCAAAGCCAGAGCACTGTCAGGATTTTGTTGAAGATTTGACATTAAATATGCACAGGAACCAATCCCTCATCCTGAAAACCAGGACAGATGAATTTCCTTGGTTCCTTTCACCTGGGAGTGACTGCTCCCAGTGGTCCAGGTGCATCACCCAATGCCCTTAAAAGCTTTTTCCTTTCAGAAGTCCTGAGGGAATTGATGGATAAGGATAGATACGATCTTCTTATGATGCCTTGGGAAGGCCGAGCTGGAACAGAGACTGGACAGAGCTGGAGAATAAAGCAGGGATTTATTGAAAGGCCTTTAGGGTAAACCTTGGGCAGGACAAGAGCCTGGGCTGGGCTGCACCCAGGGGGGACCCAAAATGAACCCAAAATGGTCACAAAATGTTTCCCCTGTCAGGGATGCAGCAAAGTCAGGCTGTGTGTGTGTTTGTGTGTGTGTTTGTCTGTTTGTCTGTTTGTCTGTGTGTTTCCCCTGTCAGGGATGCAGCAGTGTCAGACTGTGTCTGTGTTTGTGTGTGTGTTNTGTGTTTCCCCTGTCAGGGATGCAGCAGTGTCAGACTGTGTGTGTGTTTGTGTGTGTGTTTGTCTGTTTGTCTGTTTGTCTGTGTGTTTCCCCTGTCAGGGATGCAGCAGTGTCAGACTGTGTCTGTGTTTGTGTTTCCCCTCTGCAGACTCGGGCCGGGAGCTGGTGATCACAGACCCGGTGATCAAGAACCGAGAGCTCTTCATCTCCGACTACGTGGACACGTACCACGCTGCTGCCCTCAGGTCAGGACACCTGGGGACACCTGGGGCTGGGGACAGCCTGGGGGACAGCCTGGGGGACACCTGGGGCTGGGGACAGTCTGGGGGACAGCCTAGAGCTGGAGGGACAACTTGAGTGGGACAGAGTTTCCTGGGGCTGGGAGGACAGCTTGGGTAGGACAGAAGTGTCTAGGGGGACAGCTGGGGGGGGGACAGAGGTTCCTGGGACTAGGAGGGGACACAGAGGCGTCTGGGGGACAGCCTGGGGACACAGAGGTGTCTGGGGGACAGCCTGGGGACACAGAGGTGTCTGGGGGTCCCTGTCACCCAGGCCAGCAGTGTCCCCTCCCCTGCAGTGATGCATTGTTGTCTGCAGTGGCCCAGCAGGGAGCTGCAGTCCCCTCTCCTGTGCAGTCACCCCGTGCTGCTCAGCACTTGTTGTTCCCATTGTGGTTCCTGCAGCCCTGCCCGCCCCTCTGAGCACCTCCTGCAGCCCTGCCCCTGCCTGGTTAAATTGCATTAAAGGCTTTTTCTGAGTGCTTGCCCTGGTCCCAGCTCAGCCCAGAGCTAAGGAGAATTTGCCTGCCCAGAGGGAAGGGTTCAGGTGTGTGCCCTGCCCTCTGCCCTGCCCTGGGGCTGCTCCTGCACCCTCCAGGTTTTTGGCTGAGCTGCCCAAGCCTGGCAGGGCTGAGGGAGTCACCCTCACTTCACAAGTGCTCAGGTCCCAGAGCAGGGCATGATTTGTCAGCTGATTTTCAGCATGCCAGACATGCATGGATATTGTCAGGATGCAAATTGAATAATCTCCCTGGTAATGGTGCTCAGATGGTGTTTCACCAGAGCCATCTGGAGACATTTTTTTGTTCAGAGTCACTTTTTGCTGAAGCCACTTTACTTCAAGACAAACTGGCTTCTGTTCTGGCAGGGGAAGCCTTTGATTTCAATATTAAACCTTTCTTCTAAACTCAGAGCATTCCAGCATTGTGCCAGGAGCCCCTGGAATTCCTCAGTGCCTCTGCTGAGTCCCTTCCACTTTTAAATCAGGAGCTTGGCTGCTCTGCCCGAGCCAGGCTGGAAAATCTGCTCCACTCAGTGTCTGCAGTTTTCCCTGGGACTGTTCTCACTCCTCTTCTGCATCCTTTCAGTTCTTTTTTTTCTTGAAAAGATAGAAAGGGAAAGATAAAAATGGAATATACGTGTGTGCCAAACAAACTTGGGAAATAACCCCTGAGTGTAGAAGATGAGCAGAAGGAGAATTGCACATGGTGTTCTTGCAGGGAGCGTGGGGGAGGCACAATGTGTCGTGATGCATGAAAGGTTAACATGAAATTCTGATTTATTGTGATATGGGATTATTTCTCTGCCCTCTGCAAACAAATGGCTCTGGACACACAATGAATTGATGACAAACTGGGGAATAAAAGCAGTGATGGTAACTCCCAATATTCTGCTTGAAGCAGTGGAGGAGTTTAACTAGAGGGTAGCTGTAGATCTCTGTGGAAGTGTGCCATAAACATGCTGTGCTTTTTACCTCGCTGCTAAATCTTGCTGGTGAAATGCAGAACTCGTGGTCTGGAGTGCTGTGAACAGGATGTGCTGCTGCCATCGTAGAGATAATGCAGCAGATCTGGAAAATGCTAATTAGCTGGCAGGTGAATTACTGAAAGGAAGCTAAACCTCTTCCCCCAGAATACTTTTTAAATGCGAGTTTAATGTGAAATATCAAAACAAACACAAATCCCCCTGCTCATTTTCTCTCTCTAAATGAGCAAACTTGGAAAGCAGCATCAGCCTCCGGGGGAAAATCAGAGTTAGTGAGCAAAGCCTGACCCTCAGTGTTTGTGTGTGGGGCCTCTCAGACCTTGCTGCTGGGCCTTTACCAACCTGCCAGGACCTGGGCAGAGTCCAGGGCTGCTCTGGCACTGCCAGGAGGGAGCTGGGCAGGCACAGGGGCAGCTCTGCAGCCTCCACTGCCAGGGGGGAGTTCTGTCACAAAGCAGCCCCAATTTGATTCACCCTCCATGCCCTGATTCACCCTCCATCCTGCCCAGTCAGAGCTCCTGGTCCAGGGCAGGGCTCTGAGAGCCTTTTTGGGAGCTCTTTCCCCCTTTTTGGGAGCACTTTCCCCCTTTTTGGGATCTCTTTCCCCCTTTTTGGGAGCGCTTTGTTTTACTGTCTCAGGTGTGAAAATAAAAGAAAGAAACTTCTGTCTGCTTGGACTTTGCATTGCACATTTGCTGAAGGCACCACAGCTTTGCTTTTTATTTGGAGCTTTTATTAAACTGAATTTTATTCAGCTTCCTAAATAGAGAGCTGACTTCAACAATGCAGACAGTGGAATTTTGGAGGATGTAACTGCAACAGGGCTGTAAAAGCTTTGCCAATGAGGGATTGTCAGGGTTGCATTTCCAGCTCTTGTTTGTTGGGCTGATTAAATTTGGGCTGTGCAGGCTGAGGGAGAATTAATGAAGAATGAATGTTTGTAGAGCCCCATCTGAGCCACTGTAGCTGCATTTCCTTCCCTTCCCACCGTGGGAAGAGCTCACGTGGATTTCTGCACAAGCAGCTTTGTATTTATGATGTTTTGGACATTTATGAGAGCAGGGCTGCCTGTGGCACTTAATTAATTAAAGTAGCTGTTACTCAGGCTAGAATTTTAATGCCATTTTCTCCCCTTTCTTGCCTTCTTTCAGAGGGAAGTGCAACATCTCCCACTTCTCTGACATATTTGCTGCTAGAGAGTTCAAGGCACGAGTGGATTCATTTTTCTACATCCTGGGCTACAATCCAGAGACAAGGTAAGTGAAAATGGCTTTTAAACTCCACTTCACCATGACCTGAGCTGCTGTTCGCTGAAAGGTTGGACTTGATGATCCTGAAAGTCTTTTCCTTAAACCTTAATTCTGTGAAAATTACTCAAGGGAAGAAAGGTTAAAATGCAGCTGGTGGGAGACTGGGGTGGAAGGGATGCAGGGGAGCAGCTGCATCTTCCTGAGTGTGTTTATTCAGGAGAAAAATAAGAGTAGAAAATAAAATTGTGCAGTGAATCCTGATATCCAGGTGCATCTCTGGGTAAAGAATGTGCTGCTTCTAAACAGCTTCTTGGAAATGTGGAAGTTTGTTAAAGCTTGCAAACTTCAGCAGGAATTCATACAAAACCCTGAAAATACTCCTAAAAATCATTGGCACATTCTAGTCAGTGAAGTTGAAATTTAGACACTTCTAAGAGATCCAATTGAAAGTTTTTAAGTGTGGAAATTCTTGTTTTCCTGTGTAAATAATCATCCAGGAATATCAGGAATGCCTGGTTTATGCTTTGCTGGCCTAGAACAAATGAGAGGGACAGAAAGAACTTTTTTTTTTTTTTGAATCAGTTCATATTTGAGGAAGGTGTGTCCAGTCTGCCTGGGCTCTGTTCAGCCAGCCTTGGTCAGCTCTGTTTGCAAAGCTCAGTCCAGGCTGTAGCTTTGTGATTTTCTGGGTCCAAACAAGACACTTTGTCCATTTATGGGATTTTCTAACACAGAAAATGCCTCACAAGTGCCAGCCCTGAGGAGTTTGCTGTTTAGGGAGGATATTTCCGTGTGAAAGATGAATAATTTGGCCCAGCTCTTTGCCCATTGGAAGGGGGTTGTTCTGCACTGAAAGAATAATCAGCTGTGGTCCTTGATTTCCAGAGATACCATGGAGAAAAATCTCCTTTGAAATGGAGGGGTCAGACAAGCATATAAACAATAAATATTTGAATTGTTCCATGGTAGATTTGCTGGTTCTAAGGCAGATGTGAATCTTTGTGCTTCAGGGCATTGTCTGCAGTTAAGAAGGAGTATTTATTATATAGAATATACAATAGATTATTAATTATTATTGTTGTTATTGTTATTATTATTATTATTTCTTCCCTGTGTGGGTATTTATCATGAAATTTCCTATTTTTGAGCCTTCCTGTGCCTTCCTCTGCAGTGTCTCAGTGTCTCTTTGTGGTTGGGCTGTGAAATCCCTCCCTGGGGCCTTTCCCATTCTCTGGGAGTCCCTTGTTCCTGGTGGATGCTGCTGAGCCCTGGGAAAACCCCAAATTCAAACTCCAGATGTTGAAATCATCCCTGGTGTGTTTTCTCCCACCAAGGCAAGGTGTCCATCAGGTTTTCCTGGTGCCCCCTGTGTTGGTTTTTGTGTTTTGGTGCATTTTGGGCTGGAGGTTTGCAGCGCTGCCCAAGGGCTGATTTCTCCTCCCAAATGCCATTT
>VWYP01012754.1:91552-105890 GCA_013400435.1 Pycnonotus jocosus | reverse complement strand
TTTTTTCCTGCCTGGGAAAACGAGAGAATGAAAGCAGTCTGGGACTTTTCCTCACTATTTGAATTTTGTTTCTGACACTTTGTAACTTTTTGAAACTTCCTCAACTTTAGAAGAAGTATAGTTCAAAGAAGTAAAATGAAACTCTGTAACTTTGTCACTTTATAACTTTTTTTTAAAGTGGAAGAGGTATTTAAAATGTAACAGAAAGGCAAAATTACAGTGTTTCAGTTTTCTGTTGCTTTACACTTTTCCATAGCTAAAAGTGTTTTTAAATTTATGAATGTTCTAAAAGGAAAATGTAAAAAAATAAGGATTAGGGGGAATAGAGGGCACAGTTTTTAATGCATGTTTTATAGGATAGGGAAGCTTTGGGGTAAAAACATAGGACAAAGGAAAAATAAAAGTCAGATCTGAAGCTACGCAAAGAAAATTGTATAGTTTGGTACAACACAAAATAAAATATAATTTCCATTTATTATTCATGTATTTTCTAAATAAATGCATTCTCCCTTATGAATAAGATCTGTGGATCAACTCAAAAGTGCTCTACAGGGTCCCAATTCAAAAAAAAAAGCATATCCATATTTATCTGTACGTTTACCAGGTTGCAGTGTCTGGCACTTGGCTGGAGGCTGTAAATAGCAGCAAAGCTCATTTGTGAAGGAGACAGAGCATTCTCAGAGGTCTCTGCTGCAAACGCACTTCCCCAGGCACTAAATTTAAACAGGAATCCCATCACCCTCTACCCCAAGAGGAAGACACATTTCTTTGATGCTGCCATGATTTAAACAAATAACTGTAGGACAGTAAATATCACTGTGCGCATTTTTGCTTTGTCTGCCTCCATGCATCTTGTGCTGAGTGCTCATGGTCCAGCTCCAGCAGAAGGGAGATGGATCTGCCCAAGCCCCAGGCAGGTCTCCAAAGGCCCAAGAGCTGCAGCCTCAGAAAGGTGCCAGAGACAGGTGTCCCATAGAAAAGTAAGTTTTTCTAGGAAGAAACTATACAAATTATGTAACTTTGCACTAAACATAGTGATCCAATTGATGTAGGGCCCCTCTCCTATAACCTTTCTGAATCACCAGAAGACCAAGACATCTGCTCTCCATGGTGCTCACTTAACAACAGCTGTGCAGGCTGTACAGCCATCCCCACCAGTGCTGGGGGAACCTCCTGTCCCAGCACAAGATTTCAATCACTTGCACTGTCAGGCAGTGATGAGCTTCCCGATACCAAAAGCACTTTACCTCCTCAACAGGGATCTAGGTGTGTGTAGATACTCTGAATAACACCTGAAATCTGGAAAGTCTAAGAGATCCAGGAATCTAAGTCCCAAAATAATTGTCAAGACTTGCATCAGAGGAGTTTTGATGGGACAGGAAGGTTCCTTGGGGCTCACTCTATGGCCTGGGAGCTTGGGAGTGGTGACCTTGTGTCCCTCACAGACGACTGGAGCCCAGCCACACACAGCCTCTGTGCACAGAGTCCCTACAGCCCACGTTATCCATCCCATGCCTGCTGGGACTGGAGGAGTGTTTCCATCTTGCTTTTGAAAACAAACCCAAAACCGTAGTCCCATATGGTTGTATAAAAATGACAAAGTGACTGTGTGGGGTTGGATTTATTCAAATTCATTCTGTACACATTAGCTGTAAAGATAAAGAAACAAATACAAACGGAGAGCACAGGGTGTGTGTTTGTTTTTCAGGTGACAATGTTTCTTGCTTTTACCTATGAAACTGGAGAGACCATAGGAGATTATTCAGATTATTGAGTAAATAATATATGTTTAAGAATATGACCCTGACTGTCCCTTTAGCTGGTTCTTCATTTTGTTGCATGGTTTATTTATAGCATGTGTGTGAATACAGCCCCTTCTGTGGGTGATGTCATCTTTCTCATGCATTACACACGCTGCACCCCAGGGAAAAAGGCAGCAACATGATTCAACATTGCACTATTTCTCCTTCCTCTGAGTATATATATTTTATATACATGTTTGTTTCGAATGTCACTGAAGCACCTATTTAAAAATATACATTTATAGAAAGAGAGGAAAAATTTACAGATATCTGTTCAAGTTTATTTTCTCTATTACTGACATTTCAGATAGCAGGAAAACTATTGTGTTTGTGTCACTTAAGCCTTGTTTGTAAAGAATTCTATAGTGCTTTACATGTCTGATGGCTAACACTTAGCTTTGTAGAGATTAGTGAAGCCAAGGTGAAATGGTGAGAGAGTGAAATAGTAGCAAAAAGGCTGGAAAAGAAACAAGTACAACACCTACCCCCAACAAACAAACAAACAAAAATCAACCAAACCAAAAACCAATCCCAACCTGCTGCTATTTTCCTAAATGAAAAAGAAAAGAAAAAAAAAAGTTTTTAATTATTAATATTTTCTCAGTAAGGGGTCATTTTAAGGTTATTTTATTTACTTTTGTTTTATTTATTACATATATGAAATATGTAAATCTTTGAATCACAAGAAAAAGTTACTGGAAAGGAGGATGGCAAAAACTGATTATAATAACTTTCTGTATTTTGGAGGAAACATATTTCTCTACACTGCACTGGGAAATCCATCCCAGACATCAACCTCCCAGCTGAGCACAATATAAGCAGCTCTCAGGAGGCAATGAAAATTTTCAGTCCCTGACAACTTTTATGAGCTGGGATTTCGTGGCTGTCCTTTAGTAAAAAGCTGTGGCTTCTCTCGAAGAAAACATTTTTTATTCTATTGCTACCCTGTCAGTCCTTACTAGATACTCCCTCTGTTTAAAAGCTTGTCAAAACTTATGATGGAATCAAACATCTTTTTTTTTTGTAACTCTAATATTCAAGGTATCTTATATAGATAGAACTAAGTGCCTGCTTTAAACCACAATCTATATAAATTAAATTGAAAATAACTTTTATAATAATGTATTTATATGTGGTATTTCAAGTACTTGCTTTATATTTCACACAAAAGACCAAAATTCTGAATACTGGGAATCTTTTCTCAAAAAGCCTTTTTGATATATCAACAACATCCAACATCCCAGTCCTTTTACATGCAAAAAGGACATTAATATGAAAGAGAGTGATTTGTACAGCAAGGAGACTCTCAGAGTCAAGATGCATTAAAAGGTTCTTAGAGGAGGATTTTAGATAGAGGGGAAAAATCATGGAATTGTTCAGTGAGTATGTATTTGACTAGTCTATCCTAATATAGAGTGTACAGTAAGTATTTTCTGACTCTTAATGTAATATTCTAAATGAGTGGCTGTTGGACCAGGTAGTGAATATCTCTTTTAAATCATCTGTACCTGAAAATACTCAAAATTGATTAGTGTTTTATTTCTTATATATTCATAATGTTATATATATATATATGTATGTATATGTGTATATATATGTATAGATACACTTCAAATTTTATAGAGTAAAAATATATCTAGCAAGAAAAAAATTCATGTATTATCACTGAGGAAAATAGCTAGCTAAGCTTCAGATAAATGTATAAGATTCTGTCTGGAAAGACTGAATCCATCAATGAACTGAACGAATAGGTCAAGAAAAGTAATAGCCAAATAAATATTTTATTAGCATTTTGTGAATCTTGCTAATGGTTAAGGCTACTAATCCTACACTAGTGGGAATCCTTATTCAATATCAGGTCATTATTCAATACATATTGTCTCCAGTTTCATACACAGTGACTTTCTGAGAATGACTGGAGAAAAGTATTTTCATGTTAATTGAATACTCTAGGATACAACGGATGAAAACTGCTGCTGTTCTAACTTTTTTCCTGGTTAAATGACTGGGGAAATCAAACAGAGCTGTATGAAGATACATTAAAAAAGAGTCACTTTTATTTGCAATAAACTTTTATAACTGAATTTTCTCTCGAAATCGTAAGTTATGAAAAGGCTGGTGTCAGGCAGCAGAAACATTCAGGGTCTCATTTCCCACGAGCGCAGTGTGGAGACCCAGCCCTCCAAGCACCTGCAGTCAGTTAGGAGAGGAATTGTTTGGGAATGTCAGCATGGATGTGGGATTAGCAGGGATGTGGATTGCATGTCCCTACCCTCACCATCTGTAAATCCAAGTTTTACCGTTTACTCTTAGTCTTTCCCTTGGAGTCAAGCCTCTCACCACGAGAAACTGGTGGAGGTGGGAGCTGCCGTGTGTCCCATGCGAAGCTGGGGGTTACAGGAGGCAGCCGTGGTACATCTTGCTGACTGTGTGCTCTGGGCACATACATTTCTCAGAAATTGTTTAACTAGGACAGATCCCCATGGATCAAGCAGCAGAGGCAGCTTCTCAGTGTTCAGGGCACGCTGGAAATTATCCTGTTGAGGCAGCCCTCTCATACTGGTGCTAAAAACCAGAAAATACAGAGCCCAGTGGGCAGCTCAAGACAACTGTCTGTCTTGTCTTTCTCTTTCAATTTTGTTAGTTTTCTTCCTGTTGTTTCCAAGGCAAGCCTACTCTACACTGTTTTTCCTGCCTGTGTCTAAGTTCAAACTCAGATGGTATTTATTCTGTCAAAACCACCATTAACACCAGTGGAACATTTTTAGACTAAGAAACCACTGACCATAAAAAAAAAAAAAAAAAAAAAGCATGAAATCTGTTGCAGCGCAGAGGCACCATTTTGATTCAATACCAGAAAAACAACTCACATGAGTCTGAAATTTCTAACATCATTTATGCTTTTCTAGCTTTGGTTTCATCCCTTATCCTTAGTATTTAAAAAAGAGAAAAAATGCAAAAACTTTCATGTTTGAAGACAGGACTTTTTATGATTCAGAAATCACTGAGGGTAGACCATAACACTGATGTACTGACCAAGGGAGTATTCCTTTCTCAGGACATTAAATCAATTTTACTAATTTATGTTAATATTTGAGCATGGAAAATACTTAATGATTCTCTCTTATCCAGTCCAGATGGATTGATTTCTTTTCCTAAGAGTGCAGTTTATGAAAATATTGTCTAAACTAACTGTGAGAGTGCTAGAAGAACATAAACTGTATGATTCTTATGTATAATTTAAAAAGCAATTTCAAGGCTCCAATTCTATAGCTGTTCAACATATAAAATTCTCACTCTGCTCTGCAGTTGGAGGAGATTCAATAGAAGTGATTTTACAATTGATTTCAGTAGGTGTTTTGACTACAAGGGAAGAACAAAATTGGCCAACAATATTTGTAAAGTGATTTTGGATTCTTGGGAGTTAAGGCACTACAGTGTAAATTGTTATCATTTTTTATGAGCTGAAGTATTCATTCTTTTTGAAATTTTCTAAGAAATTCCTGAGTTTTAAAGAATTTGCATCCATAGTCTCATTCTTTGCTCCCTCTGTTAAGAATGAGCACCCATGCAAACAGGAATGCCACAGCTGTAGAACTGACACTGTATATAATGAGAAGTAGTACATGTCAGTAATAGAGCAGAAGAGGTTTTAGGGCAAATTCCTTCTTGCCTTGCCTTTAATCTCATGATTTTTGCATTCCAATCATACACAGTGGTGACAGCTTCTCTCTGGGACTATTCCACAGATTGAGGTTTAGGTATTCTCCAAAATTATAGGGGATTTATGGTCAAAACGCTGCAGAAATAGGGTTTGTAACCTGTAGCTGTAGTAAATTAAACCAAGGTCTGTTCCCTGGCTCGGAAGCCAGCTGGCATGATCTGCCCACATCTCTGCTATTAAACTCTCTCTCCAAAACAGAGTGTCTGAATCCAAACTGCCTATTGGGAATGATCTTTGGCCCATGTTAATTTCCAAATTGTTCCAGTGATTTTTTGGAAGAGTGTTAGCATTCACCAGCCAAAACCATGTCAGGGATTTTGTCTTCTAGCAATTCAACAATACAGACAGCTGAGTTCCAGCGCCTGGACTATGTGCTGACTCTGCTTTAATTTTTTATTCTAGATGTGCTTTCTATCTACTCCTGGTGCTTTTTATTTCCCAAGCACATGCTCTACCTACAGGATAACGTATCAATGGAAAGTGTTTGTGATCTGTCATCAGAATAAAGCTATTAAGTCTTTGATCCCTTAAATGGACAGGAATATCTAATGTGAAATCCTGAGCTAGATGCTGGGACAGCAAACATCCCATTTTTCAGGGAAGCTGCAGGCAGCTCCTCACCCAGCACAAAGGCTGAGTTTAGAAATCTACCATGGATGCCTAGCTGATGCCAGGTGTCTAAACATCTAGGTACTGTACTACTTGAGACACCTACTCTTGTGGCAGTATATCTACTTAAAAGGATTTGAATAATGTTCCAGCATTTACTACATTATTCTTTAACTTTGCATGATGGATACAGCAACTTTAATAATATTTGCTTAATTGCATTTCTGCATGAAAGACTGTGATACCTATCAATATTTATATCTGCTCATTTATATAAAAAAAACATGCTCAGGCAAATGCTAGTAGGAGAACATGTTGCAAGAGATTGATACGGGGAAAGCAAAGAAAAATATTTTTGAAAAACTGCTGCCATAGTTGCTCAAATATCTTTAGCATTATTGTAAATATTTTCCATTTGTATATGACTTTGTATATATTTTGCTGGTCTTCCAAATGCAAGATACGTTTGTGAAAACTTGATATTTTACATCTGACTGACTAATATAGTGGAAATATACAAAAATATCTACTCACAAAAAGCTTTTCTTTGGGGCTAGAAAAGTCTCAGGTCATCACAGCTACATCAGAATTCACATTTCAAACAGGCAGTTATTTGGGGGAGGTGGTGTTTTATGCTGTTATTTTCCCTTTTACAGACACTAACACTCAACCATTCTGTTTGTGGAAAAATTCACATCAACTTCAGGCAAAATGAAGATGGATAGTTTTAGCAGTTTAAGTAGGTGGTTTTCAGAAATCTAGTTGAATTCAATGAATCTTTTGCAACACTATTGACTTTGATAACCCACAATTGATGAATGACCACAAATAGCTGAGGAAAACAAAACTGTTTTCAAGTTATGGCTGCCCATAGCCCAAAAAAGAGGTAGTAGACAAAGTTTCCAAGGGCAAAAACAGGTGGGCATTTCTCATTGATTTGCTACTCTTTTTTGCACTCTTGAAATAGAGTGCTACTGTCAGAGGAGGAGTTTGCTTCTGATTCCTGAAGAGTGTGAGCACTAAAATTGAAAGAGCAAGGTGAATGAAATTACGTGAATGAAAGGCAGGCTTTAAAGAGATTTAGGGAATATTATTACAATAAGATTATGCAGACAAAGGAAGTCTCATCAAGTAAAGGCTAGGCTCAAGTGTAAGCTACTTTACAGACACAAAATCAAAGTTCTCATAGTACTGACTTGAGAAAGAAAATCTCAAGACTAATTTGTTGCATATTTATTTATGCATATTTGATGTCTTAAAGAAAGAAAAAACCCACCTAGTTGTACGTGTGAAATGCCAGAATGTCACATTGGTATCAAACTTAGCAGGAAAATTATAACTGAGCTCTAGATTTTCTTTTTCACTATGCCTTTCTTGGACTATCTTGTTCTCATGTGCAGATGAATCCTGCTTCATTCCCTGTGTACACTTCAGTATTTGTTAAGCCTATATTTTGAGAAAGTATGACCTATATTTTAAATTATATATGTGAGTCGATTTTGCTTGAAGATTATGATCATCTTTTAATTGAATTTGCAGAGTCTGATCTATCATAGATACGCAAAAAATCAGAATAATGCCAATAAATGTGGGATTTCAGTGGAAAGGGCCAAGATCCTTTTATTCTGACTTTTGTGGGAATTATTTCTAGAGCTGGAGATATTTGTTAAGGGTGATTTGCTTGTTTTGCCATATATTTGGGTGGGGGGTCTTTGGGGATTTTTTACTATTCTATCAAAATGTTAATAGGCTATAAAAAGATTGTCTTAAAACTTATAAAACTCTGGGGACAACACTGTAAGACCAACAGATTAAAATGTCAAGAAATTCTCAGGACTTAAAGTTACAGATTTTAATGGACATTTTTAGCCATTTAGAATTGTCCACACAATTTTAATCAAAATCCAAATACATATGTATGTGCCTATGTTAAGTCTGTAATAATGCAAATGTGTGTAGGTATCTGTGTGGGTCTATGCTACCGACAGTCCATGTTTTCACACATTTCTTCCAGGGTTAGATCTAACATTCAAACTTAAGAATATAATGTGCAAACTGAAATGCCAAGTATTATTTTTTTTCCCCAAACATGTGCTTCTATCCTTTCTTCCATAAAAAACAGAGCCAACACTCAGGCCGCACAATACCTCTACTGTGATAGTTCTAAGACTTGATAACTTCTAGTTTACCAATCCAAAACCACTTTCAAACACTAGATATGGAAAATATACGTGTCTACATGTGTCATGTAGAAATTCCCTCTGGCATTAAGACCCAACATAGAACAGAAGCTTGACTTTCCAAAGCAATAATAACTGTTCTCACTCAGGGGGAACCAAAGAGAAGACTTCAGCTAGACACATTTGAGACAGCATGGAGGTGACTTTAGGCTGTTCTAGAAGATTTCTAGTTTGTCTTTTGTTAAATGCGATAGAACTTGAATAAAAAACTCTCTAGGAATTAAACAGCCAACCTCCACCTCCCAACCCCCCAACAAAAGATCGAAGTAGCACAGAGCATTGTTTCAGTATCTTCTAAAATACCTTAAAAATGCTTTTTGAAACCTCTTTGACATGTACAGAAAGCATCATGGTATGGTGGCTGTATATAAAGACTTTATTTCATTGATTTACAATGGTCAGCTTAAACTTCCTATGTTTACTATGACATGTCACATTCAAACCCTTTTTTCACATCAGTTACACATCTCCATTCACACAAAAATATACTACTACAACAGACTCCTGAAATTATTTAGATTGCTTTCAGTGTTCTCAATAGGTCTGATAAGTCAAACAGAAATCACTTGTCATCCAAGCATTGCTTTTTGAAGAAATGAGCTATTCAGCTAACTGTTGGGATAAGGAAAAAGTGAGAAGAGCTGTGCTCAAGAGTCATACAAAATTCCCTGGAATTTTTTTATTTATTGAGTTGACTCTGCCCAGCTCTAAATGTTTCTGTCAGCTACAGCTGAAGTTGATCAGAATTTTTCTATTATTTCCTGGGTATTAAGAGTAACCAACATGCATCATCCCCGTCAGCAGAAAGGAAGGTATTATCAGTTGATACTTTCAACTCTGTGTAATCTTGCAGAAGTACAGACAGTAAATACAATTGAGAGATGTGTCTTGTATATTTCCTGGCATATAGGACTATGTCTACTGGCAGGAGCTCTAGAAGGTTAATTTCTGCAATAGATGGTTTGTATTAATTACAGATTTTGAATTTGTAACAATATAACTCCATTTCTATAAAACAATATTTAATATACAACAAACTTTCACCACATAAACACATTAAAAACACCTTTTTATAGTTTCAAGAATTGATTACAGGTTTCTCATAAAAACATTTTCATAACTAGAATCTTAATACAGAATGATTTTTTCTATGCCAAAATACATTTAGATGGTAAATTGTTTGTAGAAAAAGATACAGAGAGAAATGGGGTTTGCTGGCATGTAATCCATTTTATTTCATTCTTTCAGGGTCAACTTTAAAGCAAAGTTAAAAATGTTTGTCATAAAATATTTTATTGTTTTATCCAGTCTTAACCAGAAAAGAAGAAGGAAGCTAATTGACTTATTCTGTGTTTCAGTGTCTCTCAGGCGTGCCCAGAACAGCACTTAGCTCATGCTACCTGGACCACAACTACCTGTCGAGGGTTTCTTTGAAAGATATAACATTCCCATTAACTTTCAGCTTTAGGTGCCCACAGAATGAGGAGTGGATTCACTGTAATAGCTGAATTGCATTTACCAAATGCAACACCAGAAAAAGAAAAATCCACATAAAACCACATAGGAAGATTGATCACACATTTTTATTAGAGTCTTTGAACAATTGCATTATGTTGTTCCTTTATTTAAAAACTCTTGCAAAAAAAGACATTGGAGTGGACTGGTTTCAACCCTGAGCATTAACACTGCATATCAAGTACTGTAGTAAAGAAGCTGGTTAAGTTTGTAGCACTAGCACAAGTCACTGATATTAATCCTCTAGGTGATCAGGTTTTTACAAAAAAAATACATAGTTTTCAATAAATAATGCTTAATTTTACAACTTTGATACAGCAATGTCATACACTGTTTTGACACATACTAAACTCTGCATGCTATATAGTCTACTAGAAGACAAAACTTTGCCATGCATTTTCTTTTTCTAGTGCTAGAAAACACTTTGTCCTCCAGTGCATTGCCTCAAGCAGCCTTACCATCTTCCTTCTCTCACAGCAACAGGCCGTGCACTGGCATGCAAAAACCTCAAGAAAAGGTTTCCCCCCCACCATCACTCAGACTTCTAAACAAAAGTACTTTTCAGCTTTTCCCCCCAAGACCTGGAGTGGCTATGAAAACTAATTTCACGTGGCCTTGAAAAGTCTTTGAAATTACATATTTTAAAAGTGTCATGCTTGAAAAACTGCTCTAAAACATTCAATTTCCCCCACCTGTGGCCATCATGCAACATCATTGAAATGTTGTAACCATCAAAAGTCCCACATTGGAAAACAGGCCTCCATTTTAAAACAGCCCACCAAAAAATAAAATGAAATAAGAAAAAAAGTATCACAGCATTTATGTAAAGACTCCAAAATGCCAACATATGTACAAGAGCAAAACCAGATACAAATTGCAAATGAACTAACAATGGCATATAACTCTTCTCCCTGGCTTTGCCAGGAGTTGAGGCAAGTTGGTTTTGGAGATAAGCAGGACGATGGAAACAAAAACAAATTGTGACAATGGGAGTTCCCGGATTAATCATTATTACTTGATCAAATTTCTTCAAGCAGTAAATCAATGTCTTGATTTTACTGGAAGTGTGAATTACCAAAATCTAAAGCCTTATTCCATAATTCTACATCAAACCTACTTCTGAACTTTCACAAGTCTTAGAATTTTGGCATCCTTGCCCTTTTTCATCCTGCAAGATTGCACTTCACAGAAAATCCAGATGCAACTAACCACAAAAGAAGAAATTTGATTAATTAATAAGGATTGAAACCTCCATTCTCACACTTCCAGGTTGTTGTTCATCATTGAAAACCATTCACCCCTTCTTATCCATATTGCTTTAGGGGTTTCCTTGTATCTACAGAAGTCATTCCTTTTAAATTGCTGTCAATCACAATTTTTCTAAGAGTTTTTAAAATATTCCTATCTTTGCACTGGCATAAGTATTGGGTTTTCTAAGAGAATCTCACCCCAAAGAAGGTATTACTTTTATACATGAAATATTACGAACTTTTGTTTCCCTTTTTGTAAGTCATTCTACATTTTCTGCACATTTGTGCTTTATATTGAATATAAAAATAGGTCTTTAAAACTCTATTTACTTTAAACTCACTAAAAAACTACTTGCTTGTGAAATTCTCTTACAAATTCACTGCATCCATGTATAGAAGATAAAACTAATTAGGCAGTTAATTGGTATAGGTAGTGTGCAAAAAAATTAAAAACTAAAACAATCACAGCCCTGGATGTGAATGAGGGGAAAGGAAATTAATCAAAGAAATACAACTGTATAGTAGGGGAAATGTAAGGCAACTCATTGTATTAAGTTTTTGTTGTTTATATTTTCCTGGCCTTTCTTACAAATGAAGATTAGGAGGAGCTAAGACACCTATCCTGCCAGCAGCCCTTGAGGCAAAAACTCCCATTAAGCTCAATTTGAATTTTTCTTTTTTTTTTTTTTTTTAACCAGAGCAGGTTTAAGGCCTTACTAGGCAACAATTGTGAAGATGTAAAACTGAACCCATGAACAGTTTTGATTATCAAACACCTAAAACTTATATGGCCCTGACTTTGACCCCACACCAGTTTTCCTCTGGTGTAACAACACAGTTGCACTTTCCTCAAAAAGGCAGGAGTGAAGGATCATACTGCACGCATGCAAATCACATTCAATAGACTTGAAGTTTCATCTGAATGTCAGTGAATGCCTAAAAAGCATGTAACACTTAAAGGACGCTTGGAATGAGCCTTTCTACCACATTTCTAAAAGACTGCACTTAAAGAAAATATTTCTTAATTGTGGTTCTTCTAAAAGGAAGTGAAAAAACAGAATAAAAACATCAAAATGGGAAAAAAGGTTGAAAAAATGTTCACTTTAAAGATAAAAAGAATCAGCAGGTTTGATTAGGTTTTACATTGAGTTGACGTCCTCAGTGTTAGTAAAGAAATTGTCTTTCAACATAAAAAAGCTCATTTTTCTCCCTCCTATCACTGAGTCCTATTACACATAGAGTAGTATTATACAGAGACAAATGCAAGGAATGTGGGGAAAAAGGCCACAGGAGATACCAGGCCTGCAACAGGACTGCTCTAGCATGTCAACAAAGATTCTTATGTACACAGGAAAAAAAAAAAGGAAAGAGAAACAGAAGGTATGCATATTATTAATGACAAAAATTTTTTTTAAAAAAAAGGAGTAGCTTAGCAGATGCTATTTTTCATGAGCAGAAGATTGTTTTATACTCTCACTGAGATCAGTAGGAGCTTAGGCATTGAACAGCATCAAACTTCAGCCCTAACTATGCAGTGGCTTAAACAGAATACTGCCTAACTTTTCCTTGAACAATATGCAATAATAAACTCTAAAATAAAGGTAACTCAAGTGTTTGGCCAAAAAAATTTTGTTTCCCTGCACCATATACCTTCACTCAAAATATTCCTCTGATATAGTACAGCATAATTCCCATTTAGAAGAAAGAAAAGATATACTTCTGAGTGGGTATTATATTCTTTGACTAAAGTAGACCTGTTGCACTTTTAAAATATGCCTGACTGCTCTTTAATTGGATCATTTAAATCAGCTATCCTTGAGTAATATTTTAAATGCTAATTTTAAAAACAGCTTCCAAAAATATATGCAAGTCAAAACTTTTATAGGCTGAGACACAGACTTTGTTACAATACAAACTAAATGCAGCCTGTATTTGACCATAACCATTCATAACTCATTGAACATCTGTAAAGCACAAATGTTTAATGACACTGCCTATTATCACTTTAATAAACAAGGATGCATATCAGAAGAAAGGGACAGAAAGAACAAGTCACCCTACCCTCATGATAGCTTGAAGAATTACTAAGAGAATTTTGGCTCAGTTTTAAGACTTAGAACCTGATCAACTTACTCCATCACTCTAGCCCAAAATGGGATTTTTGATAGCAGGATAGTGAATGGCTAGGCTAGAGCACTTCAGTGTATCTATTTTCTTTCAGTCTTTTGCCTTAGAAGAGATAAATGTCATTTGTTTTCAATCTGATTCCTAAGTTATTACATGGAGAACATACTAATCATTTGAGACCAAAAACTGAAAATTCAAGAAACTCTGTTTTATTGAGGACTATCCATTGCCAAGGATATCTTGTATATTGTAATTAAGTTTGTTTTAAAACACAGTTTCTCATAAAGAATTATCACAATGCAAGACATAAATTTGAGTTCCCAGATATGCTATATCTTTTTTCTGATAGCAAAGATTTAGGCCAAACAACTTTTATTTAGAATCATGAGTGTTTTATTATTATTATTAGAAAGAGATCAGATTATATTAATCATTTTACTACCAGTTTAACTAACCTAAAGTAAGATATCTCACCACTTAAATGCCTAAGAGTTGTCTTTGATTAAACATAACATGCATGCAGGTTTTAATGTTATGTTTTATTATGCCTTACAAATGCGTATGCAGGATTTTCATTTCAGCAAGTCTGAAAGCCTGTAGCAGTGGTTGCCACCAAAATACCAGCACAGTGAATTGTCCCTGTAAACAGCTGGATCATTAATTAGCAGAGAGAAAAAAAAAAGGTAGTAATAATTTACCAATGTCTATCAGATAAAAAAGTAAACTTCTTGAGAAACAAATTTCCACCTCGTGAGTCTGTTTATTGCCATCAGCAGCTATTTCAGAGCACACAACTGAAATCCGACGGCTTCTAAAGTCCAAAAAGAGAAATAAAAGTTTTTATTAAAAAAAAAAAAAAGGCAAAAAAAGGGAAGAGCACACTGACAAAGTNCCCCCGAGTGGGGCTCTCTCCCCGCTGGCGGGCGAGGGGAAGGCGACAGAGCCGAAAACACCTGGGGGCGAGTCAGCCCCGAGCAGCCCGCAGCAAGCAAACCCCGGCCCCGCGGAGCGAAGCCGGTGGGAAAAATGCACGAGAGGAGTGAAAAAAAAAAAAGGAAAAGAAACAGTCCT
>VWYP01012754.1:76148-87906 GCA_013400435.1 Pycnonotus jocosus | reverse complement strand
CGGGGAGCGGGCGGGTCTCCGCGGGCGCTGCGGCCTCCGCGCTCCGCACATGGCCTCCTTCTCCTCCGCGGCGGGGCTGCGCCGCTGAACCCCGGAGGAGCGCTCCAGGCGCCGTGGTTCCCTGTCTTCTCGGGGCTTGTTTCGGTGTCTGGTCGGTAGAGAACGGGGCTGGGAGAACACAGGGTAGAGCCTCGTGCGCTCCCGGTTCCCTGCGGATGCGGACGGTGCCTCGGCTACCCCAGCTTGTTCGGTCGGCGGTGCCGGGGGCGAGGGAGGTCCCTTTATCCCCCCCCGGGAGGCCCGGGCTGTCAGCAGGAGGGACGTGAGAATCGTCGCACCCACCTGGAGGCACTTACCGCGTGGTGTGGCAGAGGATATAGGCGCCTTCCCCAAAGTACAGCGTGAAAATATACAGAAAGCATCAAACAGTGCTGATCTTCTGTTCATTTGTGTGTTTGTTTTCTCGGAAGCATCAAGTTATTCAGGACGCTATAGCAGATTCACCTATCCGGACAATCCTATGTTTGATTTTATTGCAGAATGCCTGAAATCCAGACGTGACAGTGTGCTATGCACCTGTGGTCATTTTAAATGCAAAATGTATGTTGGAAATGAGTTCACATACTGCTTTACATGTTCCTTTGTGCTTTTCCATCTACCGTTTGCTGGTATTAGAAAAAGTTTAATAAGTTTTGTGATGGTTGCTGGTTGTATGTGGACATAAAGGCAGTGAGAGGAATGAGCTCAGCCTCTTCTCTGCCAGAGCACATTCTATGAACTGGTGATAATGGGGCAGTAAGTCCCCTGGTACATCGTCCTCTAATTATCCCAGTGGTTCATTTTCCTCAGACTACAGCAAAATTACTGTGTTTGGATGATGTGACTCTGATATCATAGGGCTGCAGAGAAGCTAGTGCTGTTACAGGAACAAAAACAACCAAAAACGTCACAAATCTCTTTTAGCTGTATGGATAGGTTAGGGCTACCTGGTCTCAGCTGCTCAGGAGTCGGGTGGAGCTTGAAAGATCCATCTGAGGCAGATACGATGTTATGTCACTTTCCTTGCCCAACCCCAGCTGGGTGTACAGAGTAGAGGGAAAGAAAAGGGCACAGCTGAAGAAGGTTCAGTTACTTCATTGTAAAGATGGGTTTCTAATAATAGTGTTCTGCCTCTCCATCACTGCCTCCAGCCATGATTTCTGCTTTGAGGCTTGTGCCACCTCTCTCCCCCCCTCTGACTGCACTTCGTGGTACAATCAAGCTCCATAATAATGTCTATCCTTTAAGATGCAGGAGACAAAATGGAAAATTTGGCTGGCAGGTTTCTCAACCTGCCATAAAATGTTGAAATTTAGAGAAACCACATGAGAAGAGGATGCAGTAGCTCTGGGAGGGAGTGCCTGAGTTCCTGTCGCAGCTGTGGTCAGCTGTGGGCTCTCCGGCGAGGGCTGTTGGCAGGACAGGGCATTCCTTCCAAGAGGACTGTGAGTTTGGCACTTCCTGCTCCAGCCGGGTGAGGATTCACTCAGACTGGGTACCCTGTGGAGCCTTCTGTACCGCCAGGGTTTTGTAACAATTGAGAGTATGTTTCTTGTAATGATGATGTGGACAGGAAACTCGGGAGTGTGTAGGTGCCTGACTGCCTGGGGGGAAGGCAGCTGCTGGGACCTTTACTAAGATGACAGCAGAATACCAATGTCTCACCTAACCCTATTTCTTAGTATTCTTGTGTGAGTATTAGTATTCAGATACCTAGTGAGAGATTTTGCAGTTTTTACATGCATTTTGAATCCAGGTAGAAATAATGGTGTAATTTTGCAAAATGAAAAGTGTCAAAATGTTTTAATTTGTAGTTGGCATTTATTGGAGATTTCATTATGTCATATAATTGCATAAAATTCAAGCTTATGAAATGAAAATTGAATCTTTATTTCCTGTGAAGTGAATCAAATCAATGAATTTTCACAAAGTACTGCTCTTTCTTTCTTTCTTTCTTTCTAGAAAAGCCATAAACTGTTTTGCTATGCAAGCATTTTCCAATGGAAACTCAATTGCAATTGGAAGCAATATAATAAATATTGATAAGACTTGGACTCTATGCACCAGAGTGATAGAATCTGACATTTAACACATTAAGAACAGGACTGATCATTTTTAATAAAGCTTTGGTGTAATTTGAATCCATTGTCATCATACCAGACTTCTGGAATATTTCCACTCCTTCGTGTGCATCCCTGTGAAGATGTGTATTAGTATTATGGGCATTACATACTTTTCATAAAATCCCTTTTTTCTATTTTTGTGTCATATCTCATTTTCTGAGTGTCTTGGCAGCATTTCAATTTTTCCTCAAAGGTGGTCTTTTAAATATAAACAGCATTACTGTTTTCTCATGCTCGTTCATGCTATGTTTTGGTTGTTTTTTGTTGTATTCTAAGGGTAGCGCTAGGAAGATAATGAAGGTGAAAACAGACTGACAAATAATAGCCACACTATAAAACTAAAAATCTCGAGGATTTAAAAATCTGATTAAAACATGTACATGAATAAGTAGATATTACTGTTAAATAATTTTATGTTCTAAAAGCAGTTCAGTAACTGTATGTGTGCATGTATATTTCTATTAGAGTGCAGCAGTTAGAGCTAACAGCCCTCTACTCGTTCTTTTGAAATTCAAATGAATAGTCATCTTGCCATTATCTAGGTCAACGAGAGGCTGGGCTACCCCAGAAAGTGGGAAAAAAAGCAGGTACAACTGGGTTCACTAAAGAGCTTCATGCTTTTCTCCTTGGATAGAGTGTTTTTGTGGGTCTGCATCTGCACTGGATTTCCCAGTGCTGTAGTTCGGGGATGTGTTATTCTGAGTGACCTGCAGCATGAGAAGGCAGTGGGAGCACTGAGGTGTCCTGGGTGAGAAGGTGGTGAGGTGCCTCCAAAGCCCTGAAGCCAGCAGGAAATGCTTTATGAGGCAATACAGGCCCTTTGCATGTGGCCCAGTGTGCCTACATCTACCCCATCAGTGATGAGGAAGGTGAAGGGAGGCATGTTTTTAAGAGACTGACCTTACACAGTCCTTACAAGATTCTGACTACCAAACAGGAATTAAATGTGAATAAAAAAGGTTCATTGTTCAAGAAATAGTGCTTTTAAAAAGTAGAGGATATTCCCTCTCCTTACAGTGCCTTTTCTCTGTGTTAAATTTGAGTAAACTGAAAGCCAAGATTTTTACTGTGCTAACTCTGATGATAAATAGTACTATGAGTACAGTGTTCTTTTGGCTATTTATTTCTTGCTTGTTCTGAATTGTGCTGCAGATTTTTGCCTGGAGAGCCTAAAATGACTTTGCCTGGGGAACGTGTGGGAAAGCTGGAGTTACGCACCTTCTGCAAGGTGTGGGAAGTGGTTTCAGTCACAAGCTGTGGATTCAGAATGGAAGAAGAAAAAATTACAGTGTCAAGAGGGTTTTGTCTTAATAGAAAACATATGATGAATTCTGAGCAGAAGGGTCACAACCGAGATTAGTTCACAGACACATTTCCTAGAGATCTCTGGAATAAACATAAATTCCTTGACTCTTGCATTCATGAGGAAAAAACAAGCTGTAGTTTTACTTCATGTTAGCTAACAGAGGGTAAAATAGTGAAAAGGCACACAGGCTGTGCTTTTTAAGATTTGGTAAATCTTCCCTGCCTTAGCGTTTTTGTCCTAAGCTGCTAACTCACATGAAAAAGCCAACTTCCTTGTCATTGCCAGGAAAATGGCATCCTCTCCTCTCTTTTCAGCATGGTATCCATGCTCTTGGATTGTGTAAGGCTGGTTTACACAAGGCTTGTGTTTTGAAAATGAAAGTGCCCAGAGCTGACAAAACCAAACTTCAGATGAAGAGGTGGAGTGGACTCATTTAACTGAAAAAGAGTAATCATTTGGGAGGATAAACTAGTTTAATCATAATCTCAAAAAAAATTACATCCAGTTTGAAACTAAGTGGAGGCAAAGGTATCCAGATGTATTTCACCTTGATTTTATTTGCAAAAAAATTTATTTTTTCAAAAGTATGTGCATCAGATGCCACTCTGGTGAGAGCAGTCTGAGGATGGTTTTCTGGCTTCTCAGCACAAAGTGTGGCATCTTCCTGGGGAGTGTGGCCCTCTGCTGCTGGAGAGGTCCAGCTGGAGCCCAGAGAAGCTGTTGGTGGGAGCAGGAGCAGCTCCTCCTAGCTCAGCTCCTGCCAGACCTAAGTATTCCACTTACTCATCATCCAGTGCCCAGTTCTGCTCCTGGCCACACAACAGAGCTGTGACAGAAGAACTGATTTTGAACTGCCTGCTTCCTGTAGGTAGCCCTAGAAACGTTGCTCACTGTTTGTAAACACATGATCAGCAAAGACATCTAGAGGCTAAGTGACTGTGTACATGGGTTTCAATAATCCAGGGCTTAAAACTGGAGCAGAAAGTAACCCTATTGTTGAAGCCATGTGGTGAGTCCAAGTCTGGCATCCTGGAGTATGTTGTTGCTCCAACACCCTCCCCTAAGGCACTGTTGGATGTGGACAGTGTTGTCTCACTGGGACAATATGGACAGGCCATTTCCTGTCAGCCCCAACACACTGATCTTACACAACAAGATGTTGCAAGACGCCAAGATACATCACTTACTGATTTTTCATAATATCCTGATTGGAAAATGCATCTTATTAAAAAAAAATCCAAATATATTATTTGAACAACATGTACATTCAAAACCATTTTATGCTCTAGGAAGAAGCATAAAAATAGTGTTGGGATGTTCCATGTACATCGTACCCCTCTCAGATTTTTGTTTTTAAGACAAATGCTTTTCTTATTGATTATGACATTAAAACCTGGCTCTGTGAATCAGGCAGGGTCCCCTCTATCCCACAGATCACTGTAGTGCTGGTAGTTTTGTCTGGGAGATGATTTCCTCAGCCACTTGTGTGTAACCCTATTGATGTGAACGTCTGTCCCCAGCAACACCTGTGCAATTCACGAATGGCACTGGGATTGCACAGATGCCATGGAGGGCATATTCTGGCATACAGGACATTTATTACTGGTGGTGATGCATGAGATGGAAGGGATCCAGGACTCAGGCTGAGTTTGTGCAGCTGGCAGTTAGAAATTTACTTGCAAACTGAGCTCATTGGGTAGAAAAACCAGTGTGATAATGAATCCAGAGCGCCCCATGCCATTTTTACCAAATCACTTTAGGGCAGAAGAACAATTTAGAAGAGATGTGTCTCTTATTAAAAGCATCTGAAAATCATACTTGAAAAAACATGGAGGGAATCCCATAAGAGATTATATTGCAGATATTCAGTATCAGAAATTACTGTTTCCAGGCTTGTTTAAATGGAAATGTTTACTTGTTCCTGCTGAAAAATTGATGCAAGTAAGTTTAATATGTGAATTCAAAACAATTTTATCTTAATATTAATTATTCAGCCACCAGTCACACAAAATTAAATGGAAAACATTTACTTTTAACATGTTTTATTTTGATTGATATGAAATCTTCCACAAAAATCAGAACAATTCAAAGTGACAGAATTTATTCATAATGCTCTACATTTCTATTGCTGGCCTATAGACATTGAAATCCACAGTGTTTTAGCAGGTCTCTTAGGAAAAAGTGTTGTACCCTGAACCAATTACAGACCTTTTCTGGCTAAATTGCAGAGCCAGTTTGCTTAATATGGGTAATTTGATGTTGTAAAGTATTTGTAAGTACCCTAGGGTAGTCTCTTAGGGCACACAGGTTTCACTGTGTAATATTTCACACTTGTGTGCCAGTTAACCTGCTTAGTTGCAGACTATTTACAACTCATATAAGATTTATTAAATCATGTACTTCATTTATGCAATATGCTTAAAGCTTCTCTTCATGGAATCTAGAATGATAATCATACTTATTGTAATGGATTTGCTTACTATTTTTGATGGGAGAAGGGAAGGAAGTCTTTTTAGTCCATCAGGCTCTTTAGAATGTGAAAATTTAGCGAGGATGTGACAAAAATGCGTAACAATGTATTTATTAGCCATCACACCAATATACCCATTAGAGATATAAAGCATGTGCACAGTTGAATACACATGGACACAGAGATTTATCATTTATCTTTTCCTTCCTCCTAAAGAGCAGTGGAGAGCTGCAGCTGACCTAGCCCTCATTGACAGCCGAATAACGTTGGAACCTATAAAATGGACACAGAGTGTTTTCTTTGGGTCTGCTATCATGAAGGAGGCAAGAACATGACCTCCTGCAGGAAAGACACTTAGCAAGTCTCCTGCCCTGTGTGCTCACTGGATTTGGATCTGCTCATCACTGCCTTTTGGATACACCATTACAGAGTAAGTGAAAAGCCACTCCGAGGCATATGCCAGAGGGATTTTAATTTACAGGACTCATACAGTGAGCAGAGTTTTGTAAAGATTTGCAGAGGTTTTGCTTAGAAGGGCCTTGTCCTAAATGCCACCTAAGTCCCATGCCATTTCCTAATTGGAAAATTGAGTGTACCCACAGGCGTACATTCACAATGTGACCTGTCCTCTCAGATCAGCATGGAGCCCCCCTTCAGGGCCCAGCTCGGGGTTTTGAGCTCGAGGTTTTGAGCTCAGGGGTTTTGAGCTCGGGGTTTTGAGCTCGGGGGTTTTGAGCTCGGGGGTTTGAGCTCAGGGGTTTGAGCTCAGAGATTTGGGCTGTCCTCTCCCACGTGTGTGCTGAAGTGTGCCTGCAGTCCCAGCTGCTGAGCTCGGTGGTGTGTGCTGCCTGCACAAGGTAACCTCCTTCCCACGGAGCTGTGAAGCTTCTCAGCATGGACAGGAGCCACTTGGAGCATTGAGTCAGCACATCCTCCAGGTGTTCCCATCTGAGTCACTTCTCCTCAGCTTTGGCAGAGCTCGGCTTGGAGAAGCTGGGATGGGCTTTTTGGGCTGCCCTGACTTCTCCCTCCAGACTGTTCTAGCTGGTAACTCTGAGCCTAGGCTTATGCAGGCTAAATCCAAGTGGGAGAAATGCAACAGCTGTACAGTGAAAAAGGAAATTAGAGCTTCATTACTGAAAAAAGAAGCAAACCACATAACATTCCTATTGGTTGTATAAATTTAGAGAAAAAAATGTTATACGAAGTTCTTTATAAAGATCTTTATGTCTTTGTTTTGTTATGTCCATGTAAATCTTTCTATTGCCATTGTTTTCAAAAGAAATAAATTTAACAAATGTTTCATTGACTATTTTTTTTCCAAATGGAAAACCAACAAACAAACCTCTTAGTTATAAATAATATCAGCAGCCAAAAGAAATTGTACAGTAGCTTAACAATGAAGACACATAGAAATGCTGTTTATTTTATTTCTACACAAAGCTCAAGTGAATTCACAGGAATGAATTAAATATGCTGAATGTGATGCTGGGCAAGTAGCAATTCAGTTAATACTGGGTTTAAGTTTCTATTTTTATTAATTTGTTATAAATTTGGTTATTAATCTGTTAGAAATGTATATGCATATTAAAGCATATCACTAATTCCTATGAAAATCACTATGTGTTCTTTCATTTCCTAAAAGAATATTACTAAATATTCACCAAAACCAGGTAACTGAAAAAACCCAAGCATACTGTTCCCCCAAATAGCCTTTGCTTTCTAGTGAAAACGTCCTACATTTACTTATTCTATCTGCTATTCCTTATTTATGGATATGCTAAGAGATTTGATGTGCATGCAGAACCCTGGCTGTACCAATCACTTATGGATGGAGAACAAATCAATTTGGGGAAGATTATTTACCTTAAACTAAAAGCCCAAACCATCTGTCCTCCACCCTCCTCCTTCCCTTACATTGCAAACTGTTCACTGTTAATATGAACAGCACCAAGATATTCAATAACATTAGAGCCTTGAAAGTTTCCTGATGCTTTATTACACAATGATGAAAATATCATAATGCCTCTAACTTCATCAAAGCAGGCATTTCATTACAGCATCCTGCAACTATAGGAAACTGATTGTCTTGTGTCAGCATGGCCTGAATCCAGTTCTCGCATACATGACATGGTTACTAATCGTCTTTGTAAGTCAGATGAGACTCGGTCTTATTTTTTCAGTTTTGCTGTATTAGGCATTGTTAAGACAGAGCAGCAAATAGAAAGAGTTTATTATAGGTTATTGTACAGTTTGTTTGACAAAGTGGTCAGTCAATTATAAACCAGAAATTAATAATTAATTGTACTTGCTATTTGCACAGCACCTGATATTTCGTGACACTGTGAAGTCTGAGGTAAGAATTTATTATCAGCAATTTAAAGAAGGGAGCTGCAGTTTTGGGGTTCTCCCTGCACCATCAAGACTGGTCAGAAAAGGATGATACAGGGAGCCAGAAACCTCTTCCTGATTTCTGTTTTCTGCTTTTCCTGGAAGGGCCTGGCTATGTGACCCAGGGGAATATCTGTGCTATCAGCTAAGTAGTTTGTAGACAGAGCCATTTATTAAGCACAGACTTGCCCCAAATACAGAGTACATTCCCAAACCCTTCATTTAGGTACAAACAGTCCAGTATATGCCTCACCTTGCAGGGTAAATTCACAGTAAAGAATTCTCTCTCCTACGATAACAGAGGTCTGTTCAACCCTTCTGCAATACCTTGCATCTCCTTTCTTCTTCACTTCCCAAACTTCAAGAGAAGCAAGTGAGTAGCTAACTAGCTACACACAAGTTCAAAATGCTCTCCAAGCTCTTCATTTGGCAATTTACAGATAAACAATGCAAAGCAGGAAAGGAAGGTCTGAACTAGTGCTAAGATAATTTATCTAAGGCTACACAATGAGCCTGGCAGGACAGGAATAGCCCTGGATTTCTCTCCATTAGAGTCCTGTGGACTCTTCACCACTGTCCTGAGGCTAAATGAATAAGTACACTGAGGAGTCACGTTTGAAAAGACAGCTTGTACCATTCAACTGCTCCCATTTGGGGACAGGGTAGAGATCAAAGCTGGAGCCAGCCCAAGGAGTGAGATGTGTGGAAAGGAAGCATAAGGGTTTTTTATGTGAACAGTTTTCTCTTGAAATAGATAATTATTTAGGAGAATCATCTACTTCTATTCTCCAGCAGAAAAAAAAAATACTGTCATGTTGTTCCATTTCTATGTTATTCTGGTAATGTATTTTAGTGACTGTATGCATTTCTGATTATTCACAAGTGCTTCACAGAGAGATTGAATTTACATTTTATCTAGACACTAGTCTTACCCAGAGAGATCTTTTTCATTTCAATGCTAGTTTGAAAATCCATTATTTTGTGTTCATTGTATACAGGTTTTTATTTCCACCAAGATTGCTGTGGCAGTAAAAATAAAGACAAACTCAATGTCAAACTTTACTAAGTATGTGTTCTCTTGCAATACAGGAAAAGTCTTTCTAGTTTCCCAGGGCAATGAGCTTGGAAAATGTGGGCCTGATTCTTGTTTCCCTTTGGAAGACAGTTTAACATCCTCACCTCCCACTTGGGATCTGCCACTCTCCCACCTGGGCCCTTCTGGTTTTCAGAATGGCAAATATTGTTTCCCTCAAGAAACAAAATAATTTTGTCTTTAAATCTAGGATTCTGGATCAACTGGAAGTGCTGGTCCTGAAGCTCCTACTCAGTGATAGGAGCTGCTCCACCAACATTTTAGTTCCTTCAACTAATACTGAAGAGTAAAGTTGTTTCAAATACATTTTCTTCCTGCAAAATATTTAGCATTAATCAGTTCTGGTGGCCGTGGGGGAAAACCACTCCTAAGCCATCAAGTCCAAGTCAGGTAGTCACCATTCCACTATTTCTCTCAGGAACCCAAAATATTCATCCATAACCTGGTGCCTCTGTCTGGCACTCTGCCCAGCACAGTGATTCTTTGGTCCAGATCCAGGGTCCTTTATTGTTCCTGATGTGCCAGTACTTGTAGTCACTGTGAATTTTGAAATTCTACCCAGACAAAACTGGAACTGCTGGTTGAAATGCTGCTCATGCAAAAATACTAGAAAAACTTCTGATTTAGAAATGTTGCATGAGAGCATAGATATTTCAATTTAAAAGAAAGAAATATAACTTTCTGTCAACTGTTCTATTTGAAACAAACTTTTAAATTAAATGAACAAGAACTGTGAATTTTAAGTTTATTGAGATTTTCTCATCTGTAACAGTAATTTCTCACTGCTTTTGAAAACAATGCATTTTCAGTAACAGTATAATTTTGGCAAAATCACTATTTCTGAATTTTGCTTTCAGAAGAAATTGCCAATCATTTCTATGGCACAGCACTATTAATTGGTGGTCAATTCTACAATACTCCAGATCATTTTGGAGACCATCTTGTGTTACTATTAGGAATTTTAGTGGTGAACTAAGGAGGAATGAGAAGGGAATCAGGAGCTGATGCAACTGCAAAGAGGATGAGAAGAAAAGGTGCAACATGGAAAGAAGGAGGGAAATGTAGAGGACAAAATGTGCAAAAATAGGAGTTAAGTGTCATAGTCCACTGAAAAATAATAAAATTTTATAGCAAGGCACTGGGCAGGTAAATCACATTGGTAACATTTACTGTATATAGATTGTCCTCTCTGATCATTGTGCCAGTTTTCCTGCTAGCACTGACAAGAAAACCTCTCTAGACTTAAGGGAATATAAGAAGCACAGAGAGCTGGACCATGCTTGTGATTCCCAAGGGAACGTAGTCCTTTCTTCACATTGGGTTCGATGCTTAAAGGCTGGAAAGTAGAGGAGGGAAAAACCTGAGGCACAGCAATAGATGTGAGCTGCTGCAAGCTGGTCCCATCCTCCCTCTCATCCTTGTGCAAAAGATTTCTTAACATTAACAACAACAACAAAAAAAAGCTTGTTCAAAATGTATAAAACCCATGGAGAGTCTGAGCTGCAGTTGCTTGGTCCCTTTGGAAGTCATAGGTGTTATGGAGTGCTTCACAGCATTTCACTGCAATCTTGTCTGCAGCTTAATCTGGTAGAGAAATGATTAAGCAAATAGCTACAAGAAAATGAGCTCTTAGGGTAGCTCCAATGTCACCCACAGGTGCGAGATGAGGTTAGCAATTGCTCTTCTCTTTTAAGTGAAGAATTCTGCTGCTCAAATGTGAAGTTAAACCATGAATGCTTCAACACAGGCCATAATTCCCTATATTCACAAAAAGACAATGCACTGTTTTGAAATACATTTCTTCCAGGTTGCTATTTTTTCACCCACTGTCAAACCCCATCCCCCCAAAACCAAAAAAACAAACAAACAAAAAAAACCCCAACAACACCCCCCCTAGAATGGGTCCCTTTTATACTTCCAGTCCTTCTGCTTTTCTTGCTTGTGGGTATTTGCTGCAAGGCAATGAAATCTATCACTCTTGCTTTCCAGAAATGCCCCCCTGCCTCCACTTCTCTTTGCTTTTGACAACAACAGCACAGAAGAGTGCTGTCTTAAAACAAAATTTTCTACAGTGTGTCATGTTGCTGCTGAAATTTAATGATATTCAGGCCTAGGAGAAAAGAGCAGCTGCCCTCCAGGTGGTGTTCCATAAATGCTCCCCAGAACACAGCAGGAAGCTGGATAAGTTCAATTCAGTGAAGCAAATTCAATCATTTGCCCCTTTGTAAATGGAGCATAAGCAGAAAAAAAAAATTCTTTGAAGGATCCTAACACAACAACTACACATACCTAAAAACTTAGAAACACTTTTTTTTTTTTTTTTTTTTTTTTTTTTT
>VWYP01012754.1:37657-76131 GCA_013400435.1 Pycnonotus jocosus | reverse complement strand
TTTTTTTTTTTTTTTGCTTACAATACTATATTTCAGATAAGCTTAATGGGAACTTCCCCATCCAGTAACAATTTCACTTTGCAGCACTGTGGAAAAGACATAAGGAATTCCCATAAATATCCAATACTTGTTTCATTCACAATTCAAAAATTAGTGGTGACTAAATTGCTATAAGTTTAAGGAGTTGTCTTCATATTGCTTTTTTTTACAAACATTGTACAACTTTCCCAAGAAATTAACTTTTTGTGGCAAACTTAATTAGTGGAACATCATTTGATTAAGTACGAAGACTGTTGTGGATTTGTGGTTCAGGTTATTATTATTACATTATAGACTCTACCTACAAATTAGAACTACAGGAGTAAATTTTTGAAGCCACAGCTCCTTTTAATACTAATTGTGTTAGTGCCTAATATTCATAATTATCCGTTACAGCCACCATCCCAATTTATAACTGACTTTATTAATACAATATTGAAAATTATGTGCAGCCATTCTGTTACAACAGTCTGCCAGGTCTATTTTCTAGATGTAAGTGAATGACAATATTTTTACCCTAAAATATTTTTCTAACTTTGAAATTCACCTTGTAAACCACTTGAAAGTAAATGTATTTCCTCTAATTTGCTGAACATTTGGCCTGATCTACTTTTTACCTGAAATAGGTAGGAAATATTTTGGAAAGTAATAAAAGACATTTTCTGTCCTTTTGCAACTAAATGACTAAAAATTATAAACAGCTTGGATTTGAAAATAGTAATTTGACAAATAATTAATACATTATCTCACTGCACTTTGAGGGAAAAATACAGAGCTAAAACTGTGTACTGTAAACCTTTGAATTTCCCAATGCATTTTCTGTTGGTAATGTTTTAGAAGGGCTTTCATATTCTCTGAATGTATATATGGAGAGGAAGCAGCTGGATTCACCTGATATCAAACTAACGATCCACTTTTGTTGAGTGCTTTTAGAAAGGAAGAAGATCTTGTTGCATCTCATGAAAGACTGTTCAAGGTCTCAAAATCTGGTTTTGTTATTTTTGAGTGGCACTGCATTAAGAAGACAAACCACAAAATTTCTAGTCCACTTCTTGAAACTGTGTTTTTTTTATGGACTATTATGCTGTCACAACTCTACTTTTATAAGGTGCCTAAGTACAAATTTATACAACCATAAAATTTCTAAAGCCATAAATGTCTAAGGGATAAATACGATTGTTATCACAAAAGTATACAAATGCATACTGGAGTATGTATTTCACCAACATGCTCACTTACCTTTACCAAATCAATAGTCATCGATCTTCACACCCTTTTTCTAATGCAGCACTCTTTTGCAATAACAATCTGCCAGCCAAGTGACCAAATTCAGGCTATCACAGGGTACGTGCAGATTGCCAAATCACTTGGAGCTCCAGGTCTCACTTGGGCCCAGGCTCCTCCAGCATCCCCAGGGACACCAACCTAACCAAGCCAGGAGGATGAGGTGTCTGCTTCAGACTGAGCTTCCCATTATCACCATCTCAAGCCAAGCACTTTCGTAATCCCTGTTCCCATTTGGCTGGAGGCACAAGATGGTACAAGATGTCGGCAGCATCTGACACTCTTGCATTAGCTCTGCTGCAGTATTGCAGTAATGTTCATCTCTGACACTCTTGCATTAGCTCTGCTGCAGTATTGCAGTAATACTCATCTGTGATTGTAGTGACTTTGCTCCACTTAATGGAGAGGGAGTTACAACCATTAGTCTGAATTTCCTTATCTTCTTTTTTTTCCCCTCAGCTTGTTTCCTCTTTTAATGTTGAGTACATATGTGGTGGGTTTTTGTTTTGTTTTTTTCCCAGGTATTCCCTGTTGCAAAGCACACAGAAAACTGCCAAATAATGAGAATGTTATCCAGCCTGAAATTGCTTCTGTAGGTGCTGGACCATAGGGTTTCCTGTACCTCTGATGCCAGGAAAGAGCCCTGTTTTTCAAAGAATATTTCTGATGCTGTCACAGAAATCACAAGTTTTGTAAATTAAATGGAAAATATTTCTCCAATTAGCTGAGAGAACCAAGAACAACTGTTTGAGCATTAAAGCTATGAACTAATAACTTTGATACAAAATTTATGATCATTGGACCAAGTACTCTTCTCTTGCAAGTTGTCTTCTTAAAGATGAAGAGCACTTACAAGGAGCAGGAATAAATATTTGATAGGATCTTACCTTTTTGCTTATGAAATTGAAGCTATCAAAACCCTCACAAAAAAAAAAATCCTGCAGTTTATGATCTACTCCCCTAAATTTTCCATATTTATTGTATAAAATCCATAGAGATATGTCTAATTTGAGTCTTTTCCTAGTAGGAAGTGGAAGACAGAACTCTTTAATGCAATTAGCAATGTCGTCTGAATATAAGGATGGGAGCTGTGGCTCTGTCTCTGGAACTGTACTAATTTCTGCAGAACTGTTCCTAATTTAAACAATTTCTCAGGATAATACAGTGATTTGAATGCTTTGAGGATATTTTTGTGTGTGTTATCTGGGAAAGTATATGCTCAAAACAGGGATAGGCCCTGCTAGAGGCACAGGAAAGTAGCTGTCATTTGGAAGTGTCATTCAGTGTTTTAAAACTAAAAACTAAGCATGAAAAGTGGAATTGTCAAGCAATATTATATTCCAAATCAAATATTGGATAAATATTACCTATTGAGGAATTTGTGTTTGAGCCAGGAAACATTTTCCTTATCTGCCTTTTTTTTTTTTTTTTTCTTATATGGCATTCCTGACTGATTTGCATACTCTTCAGAGGCATTGGGATAGGTAACTGTTCATTTTTTATGTTCCTTCACTATTACTAAAGCTGTAGTTGTACATCTGTGGGTACAATACACAGGGCTTTTTTTTTTTTTTTTTTTTTTTTAGTTGCTATAGATTGTTGGNTTTTTTTTTGGTTAAACACCTTCACACTGTTTAATAGACTTTAATAGAAAGGGTTTCATTAACCTGAATTTTTTTACCCTCTCTCAAAATCATTTATTCTACTACTCCCAGCACTGATGCCAGATATGGAGACTGTCTGAAAAGCAAGTGACTCTTTACAACAACACCTCTACAAGCAGCTCTCTAAGCCAGAGTGCAGAGCTAAGTGTGCCTCTCTCTTCTCACCTTGTGCATCTGACACTGCCTCACTCAACCTTACCTGAAATCAGTGCCTGACCCTCCACATCCTGATGGGTCGCAGTTATTTCCATCCACACAGGACCTGAAGGGTACTTCTAGTATCTAAACCACGTTTTTTCCCAGTGAATTCCATCAGTGAAGTTGTATTGATACAACAATATTTTTATTTTTGTTTTTCAAACCAATCTACTCCTTTTTCCCCATTGATTTGTTGCTGTTTGACAGTCTAAAGAGAATTAATAAGCCTATCCTATTTTCTTAGTTTTTACTGCAAATGTTTCTGTTTTGCTTACTATTTATTAAAAGGTTGCATGAAGCAAAATATATTACACTAAATAATAGCTCTGAATTATTGATGTGCTAATAACGTGTCACCTAAAATACTGATAAAATTCCAAGCAAAGAAACATCATATAATTTGCCTGAAACAACACCGTTTTGATGTAGCATGTCTGAACACTTCTGTTGATTTTAGAGATTATTCTCATACCTGGCTACATTTGCTGACATTCTCTTCCCAACGGTCAGGTTTTCCTGGCTACAGATGACTACTACTGCTTCTCTATGGGTTTTTGAGTAAAGTGTCAGGAGAAAAAGCTCATTGTACTTGAGAAATGAACAGTGCAAAGATTTATTCGCCTTTTGCAACATTTTATTCTGTAATCCTTTGCATCCTTTGTTACACCTAGCGAATCCAAATAGCATTCCATGACTTTTAATATGTCCTTTTTTCTCCTTTTGATCTAAATTGAATTTATGGAGCGGGGTGCAGATACTAGGCTGACAGGACAGTAGAAAGAGAGGATGAAGTGCTAGCCCCTGTGCAATCAGTGGCAAATATTCAGTTACACAAACAGGAGCTGAAGCAGGAACAGAGAACACATAAGCATGGTAGCTACTATCCCCTGAGATCCCCATGCATGTGTGCTGCTCCTGTGAGACCTTACTGCAATCCTCACCATGACAAAGACCTTCTTCAGCTCTGAGATGTGAGCAGATGTTGAATGCCCAGTTCCTCCACCACCTGCCACAGGCTGTGCAGGAGGGTTTGTCCTGGCCACTCTATGGGCTGCCAGACCTGGGCTTTCTGCACAGTTGGAGCTGAAGTAACAAGCCATGCCCCGATGATAGATGTTCTGACTACTTTAGAAGAACACATAAAGATGCACAAGCCCAGAGACTCAAATATTTTAAGAACAGTTGTTTGGTTTTAATATTCATACCTTTACTTTAGCACCAGATCTCTAAGCATAGAGAATAATTACTCTCCTGAGCCTTTCCTTCAAGGAGAGTTACAGGCTGTGCAGCTCGTTTCCAGTGCTAATGCACAGGCAGTGAAAAGGCTCATTTTCACTGGTGACTTACAAGGCACATACCAAGGAATTCCAGAATTTCAGGTGTGAGAAATTTTTTTAAATGGCACCATGATGTAATATGTAAAGAAAACAAATCTCCAACACTGATTTTTCCCATTAAAAAATATTACCTAACAATTCAACTGTATGCTCTCTGTCTTTAGAAAGAGTTCCTGAAGCCAGTATGACATGTCTTAGACAGATAAATAATTTTTTTTTTTTCATTATAGATTTACAAATATAGATTTTGTAGATATATCTAAGCACTTATTCAGTAAAATTTATATCTAAACTTAGTATTTTTCTAAATGTTACCTGGAGTGAGTTTTTTAACATCCAGGTAATAAATTCCTGAAATTAGGGTTCATAACATAGAATTGTTTATAAGTCTTTATTTATAGCAGCACTAGAAGATGCTGCAGTACTGAACACTATCCTCTAAGCTGTTCTCATTCTGGTATTCCAGTCATTCATACCAATTTTTATCATGAGCCCTCTAATGCAATGCTATGTACAGTGTCTGCCATACAATTAACACACACATTTTTCACATGTCTATGTGTGAGCAGAGCTCTGTAACTGAAAGCATTTTATCAGCTCTGGGGTAAAATACATCAGGGAGGGAGGGAAGGGATTTAGGTACGTAGCTTTTGTTGATAATGAGAGCTTCACTGTTACTAAATGTTTACTAAAGATAAGAACTAAATATATTTGTGGCATGAACTTCAGATAATAATTTACCTAGTCTTTGAGTAGGTAAGCAAAACAAACACTTGGCTCTATCATTTTCAGTAGTGAACAAAGCAATAATTTTCAGAGAAAGAAAAAAAAAAAGAGCAACCTTGACTCCACTTAGGCTATGCTAAGTGGTGATATTTAGAGAGCAGCTAAAGCAGGGGCAGGGCAGCGCCACACTTCCTCTGGGATATTTGAAAAAAGACTGCACAAATGCCTGTGATGACAGAGATTGCTCCTTTGTGTGCTCTAGACATGCTTTGGAATGGGTGGGGAAGGGGTCCCATTACTCCTTTTTTCTTGCCTATCCTCTTCCTGAGTGTGTTTCCTTGGAGCTGCCAAATTCTGACTGCTTGCCTTGCTCAGCTGGTCTCTCAAATCCTTCTTTTATTCTGTACATTCATGACAAACATACACTATCTTAACACAAGCATTATTTTGCTGGTTCTGACACTACTTGAGACAGTCTGTTAACAAATACTGCAGTCCTTGGTCACTGTGTTTCCAGGGAATGCCCCAGCAGCTGGAAAGTCCCCAGGTCTCAGGTTCCCTCACAGGTGGGTGAATATCAGACATGAGAGACTTTTTTCTGTGCAGACAGAAGGCTAATTTATTGTTGCCATAACACTATCCATGCTGCTGTTCACAGCTGGGCTTGGGGGCACCCCACCTTGCTGTCTGAGTTGCTCACAGCCTGACCCAGGTCATCAGGGACTACTCTGGTGGGGTGCCCGTGAATACCAACATTGTGGGTGTGTGTGTGTGTCTGTGTCTTTTCCTCTGTGTCATGCCCGAATCTGAATTAGAGGAAACTGTGATCTGTGAAGTTTATTTTCTAAATTTGGTTTAGTCCTTACAGTGGCTCTTTGGAAACATGGTAAAACAATCAGCAATGAACTTCTCTGCCACTGGGGAGCCTTACCTCCTCACTAGCTCTGGAGAGTCTTCCTTTGTATCTGGTGAAGAGAGCTGCCAGGGCCTCATGCTGGGCAGACTTATTTACTCAAACATTTACCTGGTTACTCACATGACAGTGATAAGGAGGGTATTTGTTGGCAAACAGGTGTAACTCATCAATAATGGTAGCAGGAGGTCATTTGATGACATGCTTGGACACATTGTGTGTTTGTTTAGTTTTAAAAATACTCATCTGTCAGGGGAAGGGCAGTTAAAGATGCACACTGCATAAATCAGAAGAAAGCCACTCTAGCAATCCTAAAATCCAACAGAAATTTTTCAGTGCTCACACTGGCCATAACAGCTAGTCACCTTCATGACTTACCAGCTGTGATGGTTTGGTCTGGAAATGAGCTTTTCTCCACTGCTTACAGGTCAGTGCAAGTGTGGCTCCTTGGCCAGGGTGTGTGGTGGTGGGGACAGACACCCAGCTGTTGCTGTGAGCACCAAGAGCCAGCAGAGCTGGGAGGTGCCGGGGCAAATGCCATGACCCACTGGAGCTGGCCAACACCTCAGAACTGGGCTGGGTTCAAGCCTGAAATTGTTTCTCTGGGCAGATCGGCTGGAACGTTTTTCTCCATATGGTATGAAAGCAGCAATTCATTATGGCTGGTGGTGTCCTATCAGCTATTCCAAAATCATGGATCTGTACCTGGCATAAATTGAGTCTATGATGAGAACAAACACTCTAAACCTTTACACCCTTTTCAGAGAAGTTGTATTTGGTTTGATTCCAAGATGACATATGATTGCAATGGAGTGAGCAATCCTTACTCCACAGGAAGTGCCACATTTCTCCTTGCTGTAGTACAATATCTTCTCATTTTCATTCTGTGGCCAAAAAGCATAATGGCTTTGCCACATATGACATTTTTTTCATATATACTGACTGTCAATCCCCACCCTGATTCTGCAGGCAGTTGCATATTTAGGGTGCTCTCTCTGTTAAATGCCATTGCACACCCACTCTCCCACATCAGTTCTATGTGAAACTTGAGATATCCTTTAGAGACCAAGCTGGCATTTGTAGATACAAAGAGGCTATTGCAATGGTAGTGTTTGTTTTAATCTTGCCTTTCTTTTTAATAGCAACTGAGCCCTTCAGACTGAATACTAGAGATTCTTCTAATTTTGTCTAAATATCAATCCCCCAAAGAATGAATATGTATCCTTGTGAGGGTATGATGAGAATAATGCAATACTAACACTGATTTATTTACATTATAGACATGTGTGTATGTTTGTATACTTCTATATATGTAAAGGAAAACATTTTGGTGTCAGTGTTGCCTAAAACCAAAATGCAACAATAAGCAATTGTAAAGAACACATGTGAGAAAGACAAGCAAGAAAAACAGAAAAAGCACACCAATATCTATTTTTAGCATTTCCTACAATGGTTTGTTATGTCACTTGTTCTACTGGGGACAAAAAGAAATTCTTTTACTGTGTGATTATCTTGGAAGGATGGAAGTACATGAATTCTAAGGACGATAAGTCTGTCAAGATGCAATCATGTTTAGTATTTGATTTTAAAGATCCCATTTTAGTCCCATAATTTTCCCTCTCCTGTTCTTCTGCACAACTCCAATTCTAGAGAGATGTAATCCTGCTATAATTAAAAATATTAAATCTGCATGGAAGAAAGCAGAGTTTAAGACAGAAATTCAGTAGACACAAAGTAAAATAGGTTATAATTAAAATGTGCCAAAACAGAACCTTGAAGGAAATATTTAACTGTTTGTGCTGCCTTTTCTAAAAGGAAGATACCTTTTTGCTTTAATAATTCTTTTTTAAAAATTGTTTTTTGAAAGTAGCTGTCAAGCCTCCTATCAAAGTTAAATTTGCAGTGAAAAAATTCTGGTTTTCATTTGTATCTTTCAAGCCTTTAACTGTGTTTTTAAGAAGCCCTCTTCAGAGCATGCAATTGTATAAATATTCATGTATGTATACATGTATATGTACAGAGGGAGAGAGGAAGAAATAGGGAGAAAACATCAGTAACTCATCCCATTCAGACACGCCAAGAAAATTATATTCTTTTCTTATTTGTCCATAAAAGTGTTCAGAATAATTAAGAGAGCTACAGAAAGAAGTTCACTGTTGATTCACAATGTGGTGAGCCAGCAGCTCTCTTTTCTCACTGAAGAAGTCACGGAATTGTTGTCATTCATTCTCTCATAGCATTGCGGAAGGGAAGCCCAACCTCTGGAGTGCCAGTGTCAACAGAGGGGTTTGACATAGCTGTGTTGGCTGAGGGAGACCAACAACCAAAGGAAGGAAAAAGGGTTCAAACTGGAAACAGAATTAGTGTATTCAAGTGTTTAACATTTTCTCCTTGTGGATTTTGTCATCAAATTGTATAAGCTCTTCCTAAGCTGGTGTCCTTGAAGGGGCTCCTCTTCTTCATCTTCTTGATTTGGAAAACAATATTAAAATAAGAGATTTAAAAGTTCATGGACTACCTTGGTAGGTGTTTATGTTTTTTTCTCTTGATTCTACTGATTACCTGAATTTAAATGATTGGCAGCATGCTTTTAATGTGAAAGCATATATGCATACATTATGTAGAGCAATTATCATACTTCTGACAAATTTGCCCCTCTTTTGCTCAGTCCTTGCATATGCATGTTTTGTGCACCTTGCAGCAACAGAAGGTTTGTCAGAAAGAGTCATGATGAAGCCAGGAAATGACAGAAAATTATGAAAACCTGAGAGGAAAAAAGATGAACAGGAAGCCAAAAAAATGAGAACCCCAAAAAAGATTGTAATGTAGATATGCATAGATATTGTAATTTGAGCCACACAAAACAAACTGCTTGAAATTTTTGTAATTTTCCAAACATTTTTCTTTGAGAAAATTTAAAGAGTAAAATCAGAACCTTTCATATCCCTCTTCTCTGAAGTACAGTTCAAATTCTCTTGAACTCTCTCATCTTAAACTGTAATTAGAAAATGAACCATGAATGACAGTGCAGACATCCTGTAGTTGATAACTGCACAGCCAGTACAAAATTCTTTCTATAAGAGGGGATGCAATTGCACCTAGCCCCAAACAAACCTGAGGGATTCTGTTTCCAAATTCATTCATCTTCATGAAGCTCACCAGTATCACAGCTCAGGAGAAAACCTTATCAGTCATCAAATGTCTGTGCACAGACCCAGTGTGCTTGCTCTGAAGATTCATTTGTGATGTCTGAGTTGATTGTATTTGAAGTGTTTGCTACAATTTCCATTGTTTAGTAAATATAATGGTTAGAATAGACTGCTTTATTTACAGTGTGCAGAGATTAAATTTTTGTTTCCCTTGACACCTAATTTAAAGGTCTGGTTTTCCCTCAGTTCTCCATTTACTCATGTTTTAAACAGCAAATGGAAGAACCACTCTGTTAATACATGAAATTCATAATCTTGAATTAAAATCTTCTCCTCATCACTGTTTTGAGTAACCAGTGAGACCTTAAAGAGTGGGAATGGTTTCAGGATCTCTGTCCTGCTGTGGTTGGAATGGAAAACATCAGACAGTAATTCACTTGGTCCCACCTTGCTAATGCAAGGCTCTCTAGCAGCAGATCAGGCTGTTTACTTGCCCTTGGATGGCACAGATATGAGATTAAAAACTAGAGGAAACACAAGTTACAGTTGCAATTCCCGTGTCTTCTTCACCCACAGAAGACATTATTTACTTGTGGAACTTATTTTCATTGATTTTGTGTTTGAGCAAGATGCCATCCTGACAGATTTGTTGACTGATGTCTTTCTCAAATGGATCCAGTGCTGGTCACCAGAGTGCACATTTTATCCCTTTCTGGTACCAACTCTATTCTGAAAAGGATCTCTAAGCAACCATGTAATCTTTGCCTTGGTTAATGGTAAAACTCACTGTTGTGCAAAGAGGGCCCACTTATCAAAACCAGAATTGACACTTATGATACATTATGATACAATGATAATTAAAGATACAGTCTTCTACCATGGATACATTTCATCTCAGGTTCTTTTATTTTAATTCCATTGAGGCAACCAACAGGTGATGAATCACACCACCAGGAGTTTTTTTCAGATGTAGCTTTAAACCAAGAAACACAGTTCCAAATTTCTCTTACAGATACTGCACTGATCAATACAAAAGTGTGTCATGAAAAGGATGATGAAACAAATCTGGAAAACAATATTGAAATTATTAACAAAGCAGTGATCCAGCACATCAGGAAAAAAAAAACAAACCAAAAACCTGATTTGAAAAGGCTCAAGGCATTAATTTTTTCCCTCTCAAGTGAATGCATTTCAGGTGAATACATCTCAGTTTACAATCTAAAAAAATCTAACTTTTAGATCAAAAGATTCCTAGTATTCATAAGGAAGATTCTCTTTTCCTGTAGATATTAGTTCAGAACTACCTAAAAAATGAAAAAGGGTCAATCACAATGCAATCTACAGTCATCAGCATGACTTACAGCAGATCTAATTCTGCATTAAAAATGTTTCTGCAAGAAAAAATCCCAAATTTCAATCTACATTTGGTCTTTTCTTTATACACCTTATTGCTGTAACATTTTGGGAAACATTTTAGGCAGAAAAGCTTTTTCTCAAGAAAGATGTAAATATTATATGCTCTTTTAAAGTAGAAAACAGTGATGAAGAACAGCACAGTAATAGATTATACTATAACTGCATCTTTCATCTGATGAATTTAAAGTGAAAGTCTAATAACTAATGTCTATATTGCTCTTTCAGAACAAGTTGTATTTATTAAAACCATGTCACTCACTAGTAGAATCTGAAACAGGTAAGTACAGCTGTATAACAGCATATGGAAACAAAGCTCAGTATCCTAAAATAGAGAAATGGATCACATAAAATTGAAACTTCAGGAGTAATTTAGAAAAACAGAATATAATTACATGAGCTAGAGTCTTGCTGAAAAATTACCATCAACACCAATTCTTGTGAAATGTCATGAAATATTTAGCAACAAGTTGCTATCCCAAAAGAAACAATCCCAGGATATATATCTAGTCTTATGTTTCTTTAAAAAAGTTGTAAAAATGTGAATGCAGAAGTGAGATTTTGATTAAAGCTATAAAATATATATAAAATTAACACATTTGTATTTAGAACTCATTCCCATTGTCTCTGAATTTGTCTCTGCAAGGAAGTGGACTGGGATAGCTCTGGTGGAATAAATGAGTTAACAGTAGTTAGACTGGAATAACTCCTTTCATGGATAGTGTATTTTAAAATATAGATTATTTTATTCTGGAATAATTGTAACATTTACAACATTCATCAAGTGATTAAAAAAAAAAAAAAAAGAAAAAACACAAAAAACCCCACCGTGTAATATAAAATAGATTGTTAACAGATGAAACAGCAAAAAACTATTCCGAATAGATATTGCAGCAAAAAGTATTGCACAAGAGCTATTCTGGCCAGTGCTGTTGTTGGAAAGAAGTCTCAAAAATATGCTTCAGAACAGACAATATATATTCTGCTTCTGGTGTAGCTGTGTAAATGATATTGACTCTCAGGATTTAAATAAATTGTCTCATCAGCTTCAGTTTTCTGAGGTTCTGTACCAGAAAGCCAGTTTGAGTGTTTAACTTGGTCTAATGCAAAATATCACACCAATATACAGCTCTTTTAAGATGACTGATCTTACACTATGACAGCAACAGCAAATTATTACTAGAGGGTTAAATACAAAAGAGTTTAATTTGTCATGAAAATTGTCATGTTCTTGACTGTCCATCAGAGTATGTTTTAATCCAGAATAACAGTTCATTGTCAGAACATTAATTCCTAGTCTGCAAACCTTTTCCTCAAAAAATTAGTAATCGCAGAAGTAAATAAAAAGAAGTGATGTAGATAAACATCTCTGCTATTTAGGTACAAACAAATTTTTCTACACCTTGTCCAAAGTTCTAAAAGTGTAACTCCAAGGTAAATAGTTGCTATCAATTTAAATCAGGCTCTTTTTTTTTTACCTTTTTTTTTTCTCCTTTTTTTTTTTTTCTTTCCTCTTATGGAGTCTGTTACCTGACCTGTGAGCAGTCTTAGGTAAAAACCTCGATGTGCAATGATGCCTATCTCCTGAGAAAGCCACCTGTTGGGTGCAGCTCTGGCTGTCCTGCAGGCAGCAGTGGAAGGCAGCAGAGGCTGGTGACAGCGCTGGTGTGCAGTGGCTGCAGGATGAGAGGTGTACCTGAAACCATCAGCGTTCAAAGTCACTTGGCTACATACACCCTACTTAAATCTTCCTGCTGCTAAGATAGAAATTCTCTACTGTCCTATTTTTAGTGCAGAATCACAGTATCTTATTTTGCTTACCCTGATAGTCACTGTAGAAGTGTGCATGCTAAGGTGCTATTGCTTTATTCAGATATTATAGAAAACCATTGTTAGCATTTTCATTTTTGGAAAAAAAGCTCTGGAGCCTGCAACAGTCACAAGTAACCAGATTTATATCTCGTGGAGGTGATAGTTCCAGCAGTCCACTGATTCTTGCTATGGTGCTCCAAAGTGACTTCATAAACCTTGTTTTCCTCAAGCTCTGACCTGTTATTTTCACATTCTGAAGAAGTTTAACATAGTCATTATAGTGCAATTAGGAATTACACCAAAACAGAAAGGCTGACTGCTTGCTTTTCTTTTGCTTGGGTCTCTTGGTACATAGAGATCTGAATGATCTCGGCAGCTTCAGGAAGAAAATTGTGTGAGCTACCCAAAGACAATGCTCACAGGAGTCTGGGAAACAAGTGGTGGATACTTAGCTGAGATGGTTCAAGGCAAACCTTAACATGATACCAGTTTGAATGTGAAATAGTCTCTTAATGGAACTGATTAAATTTCTATCATCTCAGTTATAATTAACCATCACAAAGCTTCTAAGAGTACATAATCCAAAACACTCCATTGGAAAGTGATGAATTTGTTGAGGGAAGAAAATCGTACTTCAGGAGAAAGTGCTTGACTTCTGAAAATATCTTTCAGTTATTTTAGAGATTCGTAGTATAAATGTGCTTATTTAAATAGGTACTGAGGGATTTTTAATAGTCAGTAGAAAGACGTATGCAATTCTAGAATACTATTCATCAAATACTAATGTTTTTGTGCTAAGGCAAATATCTAAAATACATTGGAAGTTTTGTTTCCAATCAGTGACTCTCTCTCTTGAGTATTGTATTGTGTTTATGTATGAAGTTTTGGGTAGCAGGAGGAAATCAACACTAAAGCTCAGCAGAAAGTCAAATTCTCTGTAAATAATGACGTTAAATAACATGAATCTCACCTGTTGTGCTTACCAATTTTGTAAGTTAGGAAAAGTGGGAAAGTCTACCGGTTATCTCTTACCTGCAAAGGAGGCAGGCACAACTGGAATTCAGATACTTTAGGAACTTTTCCTATCTGAATGAGAAGAGATCCACCTCATCTCATTGGCTGGGGAACCTACCAGAGCCCTTAGCTGCTGCTGTAGAAGGAATGGAGCCACTCATTTGGTCATTGTATGATCACATGAATTTCAGGATAAATTTTTCTTCATACTCTCTCAAAATAAAATATTTTTGAAAGCTTAACTCACCTTCATGTATATGTAAAAACAAAAACTAAAATAAATAAATTTGATCTTCTATGTATTCATTAAGTTGTTTTGCATTTTCTGTGTAACTATTTGCCCATAATAAAGTAACTATATTTGCCTCCAGACTGCTGTTAGATCACCTTAAATTCTGTTTTCAGTTAAACATTAATACTTTGAATTTGTCCAATTTAAATTATCAATTAATATTGAAATTTAAATACTTTTATGAAATAAAAGTTGCTATTTCTTTTAAAAAAATTCAGAAAATGTTTTTGCAGGGTTTTTGTTTGTTTGTTTGTTTTTGTATTGAGTCTATTAATATCAAACATGCCTGCCAGTTTTTGAGAGAGGCTCAAACTGGTTTTAGAATTTTTTCCCTTTTTTTTTATGTTCTCTTTGAAGAACACAAAATTGAATGTCTATTCTACATTTTCTTGCTTTCTTGCAGCTGGGTATAAAGGGAAGAATGAAAGAAAAAAATAATTGAAAATAACTTTTCAATATTCTGTTAACTTTCAGAAAGGTAGATGGGCCAGTTTGCAGTACTTTGTTTTGTTGTGCTTTTGGTTGTTTTGTGGTTTTTTTTTTTTTTTTCTTTTCCATAACTTTTTTTAAGGAAAGAAAGCTTGTGAACAGCTAAGACTGGTTAAATGAAATAAAAATGAGATGTGAGGGGGGAAAATCTATGCTGAACAAGAACAGGGTTGAATACAGTTTCTCAATAATAACTTGAGGAAAATATAAAAGAGGAAATGTTTATGACAATTTAAACCTCTTCTAACTCAGAATCAATGTTGTGAAAAGGAGCAAATTCATCAGGAAAGTGCAGCTCCACTGAGGTCAGTTATTCAGTGCTCTACTGCAGAAGAGCCCATTATGTTGATGCAAGTGCAGTTTTGCTGACTGTGGCAAAACACTACTCAGTTCAGAGCATCACTGATGAGGACAGGTTTAAATTTAGCTTTAGAGCCCTCACAAGGATTATTAAGAGGGTGAAGCTTCTGGGCATTTTCTAGCTCATTGCTGGCCATTTTGCACAACTGCTTGTTCTCTGGAGTTGCAGGGGGCAAGTGTCTCTTCACAGGTTGTTACTTTTTGTCTGGCTTATTTGGAGAAAAGATGATCAAACAAATCACTCCCAACTTCTTTGCTTTGGGGAGGTGTCTGGAAAATATGTTCTCTTTACTGGCTTCATCATTCTCTGGAGTGGCATTGCATTGCTGGAGAAATGCTTGGGGGAAGCTCACACAAGGGTGAAGAACTACAGGATGGAAAATTGCTGTGGGGTTTGTTAAAAACAACACAACAAACTTGTATGTTTTAACTTAATTATCTGCTGAATGCTCCTTTTAGTCTGGTTATTAATGGTATTCAGAACATAATTGCAATCTTGATTGATTCACTGTTTTCCCCTTTGCAGGTCATAGTAAACACTAACACATTTTTATAATAATCATCTGCAATTAGTGAAGTGAATGAGGTTTTGAGAGTGACTTTACATTTGTCTGTTATAGCTGTCTATTTTCATACACCTATTCATTGAGTTTAGTTACTGTGAAAAGCAAGATAATATAATTAGAGCTATTTTGGTTAATGGAAAGCAGAAACAGCCTTATAGCAAAAAGGCCAAGTACATTTATCTACCAGGTGACAATCATTGCATATCTTAAAGGGTGGATATTTTTAAGCACAGGGTTTCCGACTGGTCATACATGTTGGAGGGAAAGGGGAGTGTGTGTATTTTGCTTTGTGATTTTTTAAAGTTAGACGTTTTAGGTAACTATTCTGCAAAATTTGTTGCTTGTCCTGATCATTCATCATGGTAAATCAATTTTTTTGGAGAAAAAATAAAAATTTTGAAAGCAAATGCTGCAGAAAAGAATTGTGGAAACTTGAGTCGATAATTTTCTTTTGAAATGCCGCTTCTAAAGAAAAGAGAAAAGTGGTGTATATAAATTGTTGATTGACTCTAACTCCAGGTTGTTAGAAGACCATTTCAAACTCTGTCTCCCTAGGAAAAAATAACTTGGCTGAGGCAAAGTGTCTGGAGTTATGGAGTAAGACACACAGCACCTTAGTAATTTTGAGTGAGTTCTGCATCAGCGCCGCTCGGGGCAGGACTGTTGTAAGTCACTGTTTCAGTATCTCTGCTGCACAAAGGGGGGACTGTAGTTCTTCTGCTCATGTGATTACAAGGCACATCCTCCCCATGTTGGGATAGGCTTCTCCTGGAAGAAATAATTTTCCACTTTTAGACAGATGAATGAGCACTGCTCCTGGATGGATCTGAAAAACCCAAAGGAAAAAGAAGGCTGGCAGTTTATACGTGCATGGTAAAAGTAGGGAAAGAAATGGGCATCGATGCCCTGCTCTTGGGAAGTGATGAATGATTCCTATAAGGTATTGACTGCATCTAATTTACAGGACTGTCTTCATGAATAGTTACACACCCATTACAGTGTTTTTTCAAAGTTGACATTAATTAAAATTCAAATTATAAGTGCTGCAATAATTGCAATATTTCTCCTTTGCAAATAGGAAACTGAGGACCTGCAAGAATCAGGACTGGATGTACATAAGAATACAAATACAAACCCCACACCTCTGTACACATCTGCCTAATAAAAACCTTTCCCAAATGCTCACCGTTTGTACAAGGTACAGCAATCTCCTGTGAGGTTGAGGGACACAGGGCTCTCCTGCAGGGCCAAGAGCACTCTTGTTGCTATGGGCTTAAACTGCTTCTTTTCTGCTACTAGAAAATACAGCCATTGCACATAAAAATGAAATATGATTGGAAAGAGTGCCTTTTACCTACATATGTTCAACATTTGTCAATACTTAAAAGTGCATGGACAATCATCTGGAAGAAGGCTATAAAATCACTTCTCATGTAAAATCATAGAAAATCATCTAAATACCAAGAAAAACTCCCACAGTTTTGTAGGTGTTGTTTTGTTGTTGTTTTTTTACTTCTTCCTTTCCTTCTTTGGATTTTTTTGTTGGTTTTTGTTTCATTGTCAGGCTTGGATTGTGTCCATATAAATTTATCAGGATTATCACCTATGTGGAAGTGTCAAAACACTTAATTTTAAGCCTGTTTTATATTAAGCTGTTATATTTTCTGCTAATTATGAGAGATTCCACCTCTGCAGACATGAGGATATGATTAGCAGATGTGAAATACATAAAGCAAGCAAACAAACCCAGTAAGTCCCCCAAACTGGATTTAACATCAGTATTATTTAACGCTGGCTATGTGCAAATCAGCTTTCATTTACTCTTTTCTTGTGTTTGCATGTTCTTATTTTTTTGATTTTTTAGATTCAGAGTCTCATATTTATTTACCTGTAAGCTTTTGAAAGCTTTTCTGAAGTTGCATGTGGTTGGAAAAAATAATGTGACTTTGTCTTCCACTATTGTGTGCTCTAACTGTCTAAATTGTGGGGGGAATTACAATTGTGCTCTGTTGCAGAGGTGGCTGTGAACAACACAAAGCCTTTACAGGGAAGCTGTATGTCCATGTCCAGTGAAGAGTTAAGGCTTGAAGCCTCTACTGTTATTAGGTTCACAAGTCTCTGCTACCTAAACCAGTACTATAGGATTCCATACAACTGCCAAAGTGGCCTTTGGTCTTCATTAAATTCAATAAATTTAATACATTTTTTCCAGATTGGATGCACCCAAGATTAATGATGGAGCTGGCAATAGAGCTCACCAAGCCACTTTTACTTTTTTACCAGCAGTCCTGGTTAATGGAAGAAGTCCCACTTGACTAAAAATTAGCAAATATAATTCTCATCTACGAGAAGGGTTGGAAGGATGATCTGGGGAATTACCAGCCTAATCTCAGTACCAGGAAGGTCATGGAGCAGATCTTTCCGAGTACAGATCTTTCCCTGCATACACCACATGCAGGGATCAGGCCAAACCAACATATGTTGATAAAAGGCAGGTCCTGCTTGACCAACGTGATCTCCTTCTATTACAAAGTGACCCATTCTGTTGGTGAGGGAAGGGCTGTGGCTATTGTCTCTCTAGACTTCAATACAGTGTTTGACACCATCTCCCACAACACTCCTGGAGAATCTGGCAGCCCATGGCTTGCACAGGTGCACCCTTTGCTGGATTAAAAATGGCTGGATGGCCATGCCCAGAGAGTGCTGGTGAACGGTGCCACACCCAGTTGGTGGCCAGTCACTAGTGGGGATCCCCAAGGGTCAGTACTGGCCAGTTCTGTTTAATATCTATCCATGGACTGGACAAGGGGATCAAGGGCACCCTCAGTCAGTTTGCTGATAACACCAAGTTGGGTGGGAGTGTTGATCTGCTGGAGGGAAGGAAGGCTCTGCACAGGAATCTGGACAGGCTGGATTGATGGGCCAAAGGTATGAGGTTCAACAAGGCCAAGTACTGGATCCTGCACCTGGATCACAACAACCCCCTGCAGTGCTACAGGCTGGGGCAGAGAGGATGGAAAATGGCTCAGCAGAAAGTGACTTTGGGGTGCTGGTCAACAGCAGCTGAACATGAGCCAGGGTGTGCCCAGTGGCCAGGAAGGCCAATGGCATCCTGGCCTGGATCAGCAATGGTGTGGCCAGCAGGAGCAGGGCAGAGATTGCCCCCTGGACTTGGCACTGGTGAGGCCACACCTTGAGTCCCGTGTCCAGTTCTGGGCACTTCACTTCAAAAATGACATTGAAGTACTGGAGGGCATCCAAAGAGGAGAAATGAAGCTGGTGAAGGGTCTGGAGCTCAAGTCCTGTAAGGGAACTGAAGTTGTTTAGTCTGAAGGAAACAAGATTCAGGGAAGACGTCATTGCTCTCTACAATTGCCTGAAAGAAGATTGTAGTGGGGTGGGGGTTGGTCTCTTCTGTCATGTATGAAGTGAAAGCATGAGAGGAAATTACCTTAAATTGCACCAGGGGAGGTTCAGATTAGATATTGGAAAAAAAAAAAATCACAGAAAAAGGGGTTTAGAATGGAAATTAGCTGCCCAATGATATGTTGAATTGACATCTCTGGAAGTGTTGAGGAGAAATTTGGATGTGGGACTTAGGTATATGGTTTAGGTGTTTGTTGATGGTTGGATTGGATCACCTGGAATGTCGCTTCAAACCTTGATGATTCTGTGAGCCTAGAATAGATGAATCAAGTTACTTTGTGCAAACTGGAATGCAATTTTTTCAAATACTTGTATACAAGCACTGTAACATTTTGATGCAACATTTTTGAAGCTGAGAGTTTCTTGACTGATTTCTCTTTGAATGAAGATTTCCTTCTCCTTATGGATGTTTGCTCTCTAAATGAAAACCTCATGAGCCATACAGAAACACACCTCTAAAAGATTAAGCTTTACCTTATTTTTTTCTGTAATATAGGAAATATTTTGCCTCTGAGATGATACTGCTAGTCCCTAGAACATTATCCTTACACACAGAGTTAAGGCCTCTGGATTTCCCACTGAAATCTCAGAAAAGGCTGGCTCTGTGTATGTCTGCATTGCCAGGAAAGATGAACATTGTTTTACACATGTACAGATATCCAGAGAAGGAGAAGGTGAGCTAAGAGGAAATGACAGGATTTGATGCTGAGTTAGGTTGTCATTAGGATAATTAGCTGTAACATTATTAGGTTGCCAACCCTGTAAATGCAACCGTGAAGAAAAACCCTGCTGAATTCCTGTCAATACCAAAAAGGCAGGTATAAAATCGAAGAAGGTCAGGCTGTTTACATTTGACCTTAACAGAGTCCCCATAGCCTAAAAACAGTGATGATTTCAAATAAATAAATAAATAAATATTTGCACTTTTTTTTTAAAATTCAAGACAAAAAGATTAAATTGAAAAGAAAAATTCCCATCACCATTTACTCATCTTTATGAAATTAAGATGAGTTCCTGTAGAGACAAGTGAGCAATTTCTAACATACACCAGGAGGTCACCACACAGCATTTCTGGTAGAACCAGATGACAGATATGATAATGTCTGATGACAGACATTCTAATAATTAGCTTTTTCTGTGTCTTTGCAAAGCCATCTTTGTAGATTCATAGAATCCTTTCCTTGTTCATCTCCTTTTTTCCTTATTAGCATTTCAATCAACTGTACTTTTCATTGAAAGCCAAACTGAAAATATGGAGAATTAAGATTTTTAATATCTTTTTTAATAGGGAAAAAAACCAAAAGTTTTCTGAATGACTGTGAGCTGTCTGTTGCTTTTGTTGTTGTTGCTATAATTGAAATTGCACAGTATGGTACAGTGATGTATAATTTCTATGTTTTTTTAAATCAAGTCTAATATAATCAGTCTTAACAAGAAGATCAACAGCAAACAGCATAAAGAATTCAAGTAGAAGAAACGTGTAAACTCATCTGTGGAAGGAGCAGATTATAATGCCAGCGGTCAACAGTCTGAGATCTTAGGACCAGCACACCGGTATATTTGAAGAGAGAAATCACAGTCTATCTTTTCATATCCTCACCAGCCAGTACACACACATCCTTGTTGCCACAAGATTCTTCCTTAAACTGTGTCCTCCTTCCAGTATCCAGGACACCCTGTTTGGTGACCATGGCTGCATGATCTGGTGTCTGCCTCCAGGCCAAGTGAGAGACTGCTGGCACACATTCACCAGAGCGTTACAGCTCTAACTGCTTGATGGCAAGAGCCAAAATGACAGAACTTTCCATTTGGACAGGTTTCGTATTTCGTGGGTCTCCTATGCACTCTTTTTTCTATTCCAGCTGAGATGTTGTTGGGATGCAAAATCTCAACAACAAGACGAGCGAGGGAGATGAAGAAGACCTTAGACATAATGAGAGTAAGTCTAAATAAATACATAAATGTAAACATGCTGTCAAATTAGAAGTTATTTCAATTCTCTTTTTCATGAAAACTCAAGCTGTTATATTAATTTATTTAAATTGACTCAACAGGGGTCTTGGCAAGGTAGGTCAAGGTGGATTTTCTGGTAGGCAGACTATTCTGAAATCCTTAGTGGAACAAATTTCCCAGAAAATGAATTATAATGCTTTAATATTCACATTAGACAACTGAAATACGACAAAGAATGGACTATGGCACATTTATTAGAGATCTATGACCCATGTACAAGTTTCACGCACTCTTAATTCAAATTTATATTTCTCCAAAGAAAAATTTTGATTATTTAAAAGAAGTAATTAAAATCTTTCAGTAAAAGGAAATGCAGAATCTTGATTTAATCAGTGAAGGAAGTTAAAAAAACCGCATATACAAAATATACAACATATTATCTGAAGGAGGCTGTGGAGAATCTTTGAGTTTATTACATGATTGTAGAATTGATGTTTAATTTTTGAATAGTAATAGGAATAACAATCTTGCTCATCTTTGAAAAAAGGTGTCTGACTGAAGGGGCTAAGAATGTGGAATGTACAGTGAAATGATAAAATAAATGTATATTTCCCTGTATCTCTCCCTGTTTGGTTTGTAATAACTATACAAAGAATACGATGAATGATAAATAAAATGAAGTATGTGGTCTTTAAGAAGCATGTGGAACTCATTGCCACAGGAGGCTGTAAAGTGGTTGTAAGGTGGTTGTATTTAAAAGACGATTATTTTACAAGCAATAACACTGAGCTAAATTGTACGGAGCAATGAAGCAACATTCTTCACAAGACCCCTGAGGCTGGCTCAGCATTTTCAGCTCTGGCAGCAGAGCATTTCATGCCAGCAGAGGGGAGCCAAAGTGGACACAGAGGTGACACAACAAAAAGCTAACCAAAAGGCAAGTAAAAGCAAAGAGGAATGTAGACATAGGAAGAGAGCACAATAAAACTACAACTTGTCCAAATTCAGCAGGGCTTCTGTTGGTATGCATCTCTTCTCCTCATGTTTTCCTGTTAACTGACTCAGAGCTGCAACGGCACGTGGCCAGTGGGAAGTTAAGCCCAGGAGCGAAGGTCTGGTTGTATCTCAGCATGGTAACTCAGCTTTGGACCGGGAATTTTTTCTTCATTTGCAATTTTGAACTGACACTTTACTGTTCAGGTGACCATGCACTGGAACAGATTGCCCAGAGAAGTAGTGGAGTCTCCCTCTCTCATTGACATATTCAAGGATGGTCTGTGCCTAATCCTGTGCAAGGATAATCCTGCTTGACCAGGAATCCCAGATACCCACTGTGACCCCTTCCAACCTTACCCTTTCTGACATTTACTGAAAATGTGGTGAAAGTGGCCACTTGGGGGATGAGGTGTGGGAGGGCAGCTTGGAGAAAGCATGTATGCTGAAGGAGGAAACTGTGGAGACAGTAACACGGAGGTTCATCTGGGGCAGAAAAGCCCACTGCTGAAAGCCTTTCAAAAATTCGACTTCCTCTCCTTTGGGAATGTTTGTCTGCATTTTTCTCAGCAGGCTGCTGCTCCTTTTTCCTCCATCACCTCTCTCTCTTAGGGCTTAGGGGCCATAAATCTCTATTTTGGCCCTTCTTCCATGTCTCAGCCCCATAAGCTTCCTCTTAATAACCTGTTTGGTCACCCTTATGTTTCCCAGCTGGCTTCACATACTGAATGAGTATGTGTGGGGGAGGTTAGAACCAAAATTTGGCTGGGGAAGGAAGGAGACAAAATCCTAAATGGAAAATGAATTAGAAGTCAGTAAGCAGGACCACAGACAGTCAGATAAGAGATTTGAAGTCTAGGATTGGTTTAGGTGAGTACAATGCTTAGTAAATTGGCAACAGTGTTTCCGTCATGTTTGATTGCCAAAACAACTATTACAATAGTAATTGTTACAACTATTACAACAGTAATTGTTACAACTATTACAACAGTAATTGTTACAACTGTTACAACAGTAATTGTTACTGTAAGCAGGAACCATCCTCAAGTAAATGAAGAACTTTTGGCTATGAGTTGCAGCATTTTCCATGTGTCTTATTTTCACATAATATTAAAGTTTTAAAGTTAATAACTAAGCATATGAGCTAGGAGTATGTTAACTTTCTTCCATTATGAAAAATAGTGTTGCAAGCCCTTGCTTTGTTGCCTCTATGGGCTTAGGGAAATCAAAGTTCAATCAGCTTCATTGTATTGTCAGTTACCTAAATCAACATGCCCATTTCTAACATTTGCTAATATAAAGATTTCTCCAGGTATCTTGTTATTAAAAACATGATATCTGGTTTTGGTAAATATTCATCTCCAGGTTAATTTTTGTTTTAACAACAGTAACATACTTTTGTTGAACAAGAGTCACATTGCTTATAAGAAATCTGGGAGATAGCAGGTTAAAAATTCATATGGAGAAAGTTGCATATGCCTTATTCCCACTTACAAAAAAAAAAAATCTGGAGCTATTTTAATGTTTTGGCATATGGAGTTATTGTAGCTCACTGAAAAAAAACCCCAACCACTCAGCCCTGTGTTAGATACCAGATCTCTCTTACTATTACGTAATGCAGGGAAATATATATATATATATATACAGAGTACAGTTATTTTAAATACAAAGTTTAGCAAGAATTATTGTAGCTTATATGGAAATGGAAAGTCTGAGCAGTTTTACAAGTTTCAAAGTGCTATGGATGATGCAAAAGTTCCATTTATTGTGGGTCTATTTGCAGCTGGGAGTTCTGCAGGAACTGGAAGAGACAGAAAACAGTGAAAATGCAGACTGAGTATGTAAAAGTGCAGGCAAACTCTTTGTGCTCTTCCATGGCACTGATATATAAGGCTAATAACAGCAACCTCACTCCATTCTTTTCCTGTCCTTAACTAAGAACAGATCCAGATGTTGCAAGAACGTCATGACAAGGAAGCAGGAAAAGGAAGGGTAAGTTTGGAGTGAGGGTGTGCTGGGTCAAACTGCTGAGCTTCCTGGGGAGGTATTGACTTGCTCTCAGGTGGGCTGCTGGATGTTTGCTCATTTAGCCAGGGTTTGGGCCATTTGTGCTGGATTGTGATGGTATAATGGCATGCCTCGCACTGGAGGACCATGTTTTTTCTGGTCCATACATGTTGTTACTGTTTCTTCTTCATTGTAAATCTGAAGCACTTCTGCATTTTGAATGCAGATGGTAACATGAAAATCTTCTACTCAAGAGCTGATATTATAACACTTCACATTGTCCCAAGATGTTTCATGCCAGAGGTGAATATCTTTACACTTATAGTGGGCGCCAGCATATGGCAGGTGCCAGTGTGTTGGGAACCATGCCCTTGACACGTTCAAGTGTTCATAAAAACAGCAGCAGGAGCTGAAACCTTCTATCACCCTTCTTGAGGCTTTTCTTTTATAGATTTTTCAAACTTATATCTCCCACGGTCCAAAAGTTGGATTGTTTGCTAAAATACATGGTCCCCTGTTAAGCCTCACTTCATAAAGATCATCTCTTAATTCTGTCACAAAATGGATTCATCTGTGTTTCATTTAGGCCACCAAACAACTCCTTTGTAAGACAGCTGTAAATCCTTTTGGGTCGTATATTTTGCAATGATATTTTCTCTGTTTGAAAAAGACTTGTTTTCATACAATCTATTTTCCCTACTGATAACAGTGGCTCAGTTCTTGGTTAGCCCATGGATGATATCAGTAAATTTTTGAAAGATCATATACTTGGGGAAATGAACAAGTAAAAGCAAATCAATTGAAGAAAATTAAAAACATAACAGCAGTTGTAGAGCAACACACATCACCCAGTCTTGCCTAAGTCTTGCATTGGCTTTTGTTCTTCTTCTTCTTGTAGATTTTATAATTCACTGTAAAAAAAGTCTAGTGGAAACTATCTTTATTTTAACTACAAAAGCTCAGTGGCTGAATTTTCTGCAGAGGAATAAGACTTTTCTCAAATTACATCAGCAAACATTATTTGAAATAACCATCTTCCACTCTGTTCTCATTCTACACTGATTTATGAAAGTTTTTCAGAGAAATGCAGTATATTTAACTATTAGGTGTGCAAGTAAAGTCAATTCCATGAGTCTAAATGCAGACTCTTTTATGATATTTTTCTGCAGTCTCATTTGTTTTCTCCTTCCTGATAATTTTCTTTTAATCCATAGTATCTTCTTTTCCTTTTATTTATTCTCTTTCCCTTTGTGCTTTCTTTTCCTTGGAAAGGTGTTTTGCCTTGTTTTGATTTTTACAGGATATTACATTTCCTTTTTTGGTTGGTCTCCCCCATCCCCCTATTTTCTTGCCTTGTGATCACTTCCCTTTATGTTGCTATTAGTGATATAACCTTGGCCATTTCCCTATAAACTGCAGACAGCATGTCTCTATTAGGCATCAACTTATCAGGTGCATGAGCTTTGATGCCACTCCATTATAATTCACCATGATCTGATTTATGTATTCTGTGGTCACCAAAAGTAGTATTTGGTATTTAATGAGAATTTGGCTCTACCATGTATGATTATTCATAGGAAACAGTAAAAAGAAGGCTTCAAATCTTACTCATTCACTCCTGACATAATTTAAATAGTAGGTGAGAGGGACGCTCTTATATTAAAAGATGTCAATCACCCTTCCCTATTGGCTTCATTGTGAACTTGGTGTTGGATAGTGTAGCAGGCTCTGGGCTGGCACCAGGGCTCAGGTGCTGGGAAACAGNAAGGCTTCAAATCTTACTCATTCATTCCTGACATAATTTAAATAGTAGATGAGAGGGACGCTCTGGCACCAGGGCTCAGGTGCTGTGAAACACCTGCCTGTACTGCTGCATTGATGGAAGCTCTGTGGCACACCTTCTGCCTGCACTGCTGCATTGATGGAAGCTCTGTGGCACACCTTCTGCCTGCACTGCTGCATTGATGGAAGGCTCTGTGGCACACCTTCTGCCTGCACCCCTGCATTGATGGAAGGCTCTCTGGCAGATCTGCCTGAGGCAGCAGAGCCTGTTTGTGTAGGAAGGTCTGTGTATGGGCAGCCTGCTCTGGAGGGCAGTAGGGGTGGATGTGGCCAAGCTGTGCTGCCCAAGTCAGGGAAAGGCTTTGCATGCCTTTGTTTTCTCAGAGGTGGAGACTGTAAGTGAGAGTCTACAGGGTCACAGCACACAGATATGGACCTTGCACACCCTGAGTACCTCCCAGGGACATGCACGAGGAAAAATACCCTGGGCTTTTCCTACAAGAGGTAACATCCACATGTGACCTTTTGACAGCCAGGCTGATTCCCAGTAAGAGCATTTCTGAACCCACTCTATTACTAGGACTACAGTTACAGTCCTTGACCTGTGCAGATCTTCTCTGTGTATTTTCAATGTAAAAATATAACACCTGGAATACCATGAGTACTCACTACAGCACTCACCTTGCCAGCAATCTCTGAATTCCTTCAGCCACAACTCTTGAAACACTTCCTTGAAACACTTGGAGGCTGGGATTTGTTCTCATGTCTCTTGCCAGGACTCTGTGAATTACTGTGCACCCACCTCCTCAACATGTATCAGGCATACACCTGGTAGGCAGCAAGAAGCAGATGCTCAGACACAGTAGTTTCCTTAGTGGTCTATTTTTCAATGTTAGAAATCCAAATTATGGTACAAATACTGGTAAAATGTAACTGCTCCCAATAAAGGCACTGCTCAGGAGAATGGTAAGCACATGCTGAACAAAAGGAAAGCTAAAAAAAAAAAAAAGCAGGAAAAGTGAATTAAATATTGAACTTGTGCTTGATTCATTTTTACTTTATTCGCATCCAAGAGAGGTAAACATTAAAGAAACTGCTTATTTGTCTCTCAGACTGAACCATTTATCTAACAGAGTGGACTAGCTAGTTTGAGAATCTTTTTATAGGATTCTGCCTAAGAACCCTGAACAACATGATTTCTTCTGAAAAAAGACAAGATGTCTTTTATAGCCATGCCAGTTCAAGTCTAGCCTTGTATTTCGTGATAGAAGGATTTTTTGAGGTGCTTTTCTGACCTGTATCCAATTTGAAATCAATGTATCATATCATTTGCTTTTGGCTAGTTTCCTGTATAAAGAAAAACAACCATTATTGTCATTGTAACTGGTCTGCATTGACAAATAGTCTCAGAGCTGGAACATTATTTTCTGGCATTTAATGATTCATCCAGACAGTTCTCAAACGAAGATAATTTCTTATTTTAGAAAACTTCTTCACTTAATGGAAATATGTGAATAGAAACAAATGCATGTTTCCTGATATACATTTGTAAAGAGAGAAGTGACTGAATTGTATATTTAGAGGAATTTGTCTGGAGGAAGATGGGATCTGTGACTTGAAAAGGTCATTGAATACTGTCCAAAAGCAAGGCACTTGTAACCTACTATTAACCAAAAGGTGATGAAGAGGCACGTTAATTGTTCCCTTTGCTTGTCTATTGCTTTCTCTTTATTGTTTTGACTTTTAGACCTTAGTTGTCCTTATGATTTGGTCTGAACCAAAGTCCCTCTTGCTGCTTCCAGTACATCTGTATTTTTAGGTGTATAATTAAATGCAATATTGACCTCAGCATGATTGCAAATATAGCAGACATTATGAGAATTCCACCATTAAGATTTATCATGAAATACCTTATAAAATATATTTTAAATATTATAACATGTTCCCTCATAGTCTAGTCAAACTCTACAGTTTTATGACAGATTTAGAGTGATTGCAGTTATTAAGTAAGAGGACAGTTATATTATCCAGGAGAGAATCTTGACAGTTGTTGTAGATAAATGTCAAACTGAAGCAACAGATGTTTTTCTCTTTGTTGATTATAATTAAGATTTTTTCAAATACAAAAACTTTTATAGCTCTTCTTACAAGCAGAAGATGTGTCAGGTCATTATTATTTGTCCATTACTAGCCTGAGAATCATTTGAGTCATCCAGATAACTGCGTTTATAATTCTCAGCAATCCATTGCAGGCAGATGTTTGTCTCAACCTGCCAAAGCAACAGTCTTTCCTAAAGACTTTGGAACCCCCAGAGCCAGGTACCAGTGCTGTCAGCTACTTATGCTGTACTAAACTTAAACTTAGGCTTAAACTTTGGCTTGTCCCAGGCTTCAAGAAAATGCTATAGCAGCAGCTGAAATACTGCTTTGCTCTTGATTTCTTGCAAGAAAGTCTTCACTGGTAAATGACAATCTCACTGCAAGCAGTGGAAACAGATTTCTTTGTGCAGTTCTCTCTCCATAGTGCTCCATGGGAGCCGAGGTTCTCAGCACCTGGGACTGGGACATGCCATCAATTTGCAACTACAGTAAATTATGTTATTTTATCTAAATAATTATTTTTCCAGCCAATGTGTAGCAGCTAACTGTCACCTTTATATCCTACAGAGCTTTTCAAGTCCAGCTTTTGATGTATACTGGGTCAGCCTCTAGAGCCTTTTTGCAGCAACCTACTACTGCAGCAATGGTTAGTCCTCAAAATATTAGAAAAGATCAGAAAATAAAAAAAGCCAGACATGGGATAGAGTTAAACAAGCAATAAAATGTGTAACAATAAAACATTTCATAAGCACATTAGCAGCAAGTGAAAAGCGGGAAGGAAACAATGGGCCCATTATGCAAGGGGACAAGAAGGACAGTTGCAAAGAGGCAAAAATATTTAATGCTGTTTTGCTTCAGTTGGATAACATGATCCTCATTCACACTCAAAGGATAAGAATTCAAGCCAGAATAAAGAAAAACAAGTAAGAGGGTACCTAGATAAGCTGATTGCTTTGGGCCTGATAAAATCACAGGGGGCTGTTTGAGACCATTTTATACAACACATGAGGTTACAGATGAGACTACAGAAAACTGAAAAGGAACAAACAGATGAAATTTCGCTTATCTAGTTTTAGGCATGTGCAGCGTGGATATCTATGTCTGAATAGTTAGTGGAGAGAAATTGGCATCTTGATGGTGAGATTCTTTTAGCCTTTTACAGACACTGGTTTAAGGATTTTATGAATAGTGCTCTAGACCCTATAACTTTTGACTAAAGCTACTCTGATTTGGGTGCATGATTTCTTTAAAAACTGCCCTTTAACAGTAGCTATCAATTGCTTGCTATTAAACTGAAAGGATGTATGAGGAGGAGGTCACTAAAGATCTCTCCCATGTCTGGTAGATTGTTTGGTGCCTGCATTAGTAATGGGGATGATGTAGACCAGGGAGCTGGTTACCACTTTGTCAAGGTGACTGTAACAGAAATAGCTCTATACATATCAAACTCAGCATATCAAACTGATCCCTACAAACTAGAAAGCAAGCCTGCGAAAATATGGATGAAAGTCATTGAAGACCAGTGCAAGATATTTTACCAAGGTCAAGTAGTCGACTACATAAATATGACACAGAGACCACCAATAACCTGCTGTTGTGGAAATAACACTGCAAAGCAGACCAAAACCCCAACAGATATCACAATGGACAAACAGCATTGCATCATCTAAAACAAGCCAAATGATGCTTCTGATAGATTTAGCACTGATGTAACTTCACAGTTTCCCAGGCTGAAATGCAAACAGAAAATGTTTCCCTGTGTGGGTGTGAGGAGTAATTGGTACAAGACGAGTTTGGCAGAGCAATTTGGGCACCTCCATCCTGTAGCATTCACCACACTGGATGAAAAGAAATGTCCTAAGTCCTTTGGAAATATGGCAGCTAGTGTATATGTAACTCCTACTCATCCCATCCCACAGCTCACAGTCACATGGCCCCGAAGACAAATAAAACTTCAAGAAGCACTTTGCTGACCTACTGGATTCTCTGGAGGACTACAGGTAGCCTGGTCTTTATTTTAGGGGTTCATTTGGGGTGGGCTGGTTTTTACTGTTTCTTTGTCTTTAGACCCTGTATAAGAGCACACTGGTGTCACATAAAAATGCAGGGCCTGGTTCCTGTCTTCTGTTTTGGAGGAAGGGAGGGAAACCTTCCCCTTTCCCCTTTTATGGGATGATTTCATCCACCAAAATTCCACTGAGCAATTGCATCAAAATGTAAATAATATTCTAGTTAATTTTACTTTTCTGTGATCATCTGCTTATTTTCTAGGGCTGGACATTTGATCTTAGGGACATGATTAGTCTTAAAATTAGGATAATCTCTTTTGAGTGCCTAAATTTTTTAATCAATTTTCTAATTCCCAAGTTAGAAATTAAGCTGATGAGTAATCAATAATGTTCAGTAGCTAGAACTGTCTTTGAGGGTAATGATAGGGTCCTGCTATAAAGAAGGCAAAGACAAGTTTTTTTAAGTATTCAAGTAATTTATTGAAGTATTCACTTCAATAGCAATAATATTGAACCCTGGATTAAAGAAGCCCACCAGAAGCAGGGTTTGTAGGGGGAAGTAATTAACATTTTTAGACCAGTCAGAAAACCACAGAAACTTTGTGACACAGAGACTCTTCCTAGACTCTTCTCTAGATCTGGAAAATATGTGCCAAACTTTACGTTCATTTTAAGAACTGTTATTCGTGTTCACCTGGGGTTTTTTGTTTGTTAGTTTTGGTTTTTTGGTTTTTGTTTTCTGTTAAATGTTTTGAGACAAAAAGTGTGACAAGCATAAGGAAAAGGAGAGGTAGACTAGTAAATGTTATAAAGAATTGGAGTTCAGGATTTTATTTTTCTCTGTTTTGTATTCAGCTAATTGAATTCTTCGGATTGTGTTTATAGTTTCTTGACACTCCTATAACAGTTTTCAGTTTTACTTTCCTCAGGACCACTGGTTAAGTGACGCTAGGACACAAATGCTTGACTGTGAGGTTAACATTCTTTTTTTTTGCTGCTGCAAGGGCTGAGGTGCCACCACTCCCTTTCTTAAATAAGGAGATATTTAATTCAGAATATCCTTCCATCTAAAATTAGTCAAAGTTTCACAATAAAAGAAAATCATTATTGCTATCATTTTTTTTTGATGGTTATAAACTTTATAGTGGTAAATCTTTGGCTTAACTGCACAGACTAACAGGACACTTCATCTGTTACTTTATGGTTGAATAGGGCTCTCTAAATGAGAATTTCAAAGGCTGTTCGAGATGGAAACTACTTTACACAAAAGTCTGTTCAGTGTGTCCCTAAAATATACTTTTCAATTGCTGTATATGTTAGATATTTTATCTTACCACAGCTAAAAATCTGGCCCCTTCAATTTTTGTTTTATTGTGTCACTGTTCCAATATCTTGGAAGATGTCAATAATCACTTTGATATTTTTAAAAGATTTTCAGTGTTGTCTATATTAAGATTTCCTCAGGAATGAAGATTGACTAGAATGAGGCAGCCGTGTGATGGACAAGATCTTCTTATCTGCGATGAGGATTACACCAATGTGTATTTTAATATCATTATTCATAACTGCCCAGAAATGAAAATTCTCCTCTGGTAAGGATAAAATCTTTCAGCTATTTTAGAAATGTGACTCAGACTGCAAGTCTTTTATGTGATTTAGCCAAACATAGCTACATTGCTCATAGCTGGGAATCCAATGTGTTTGGGACACATCCCTTGCCATGGCAATTGCTGATCCCACATCAACAGGTGTAATGTGCAGAGCTAATGTACATTAGCTAGTCAAATAGCAGCAGAAGTTAGTGATAGTTTCATTTAAATATCGCTAAATGAATGCCCAAATAAGTAAACATAAAACATTGTATTAAACAATAGCTGATAACTCAGCTTAACCAAGAGAACTTGTGCCTCTGTGCAATGCAAACCTGCCCTGGCTAGATAGTTTGGTGATTTGCCACAGGCTTATTAAGCAGGATGTGTGAAGAGTCCTGTGAGCAAGAAGATGTCCTGTGTATTAATTGAAACCTTCCAGTTCAACAGGGTGCTGAATCCAATAAACAGGTTTATGGAATGATGCACCAAAATGGCAAAGTCCTCCACATCAACTCTGTTGGGGAGGAAGGTGCTACAAGCAGGGACAACTCAGGGAGGATCTGTGAACAAGGTGATAAATCCCAGCTCAGAGAAGAGATATAAATGAGCAGCAGAATGTGGGAGTTCAGAGAATCAGCACAGCACCCACACCATGAGCATTTCAAGGCACTTTGCCATCTGACACAGCTCAGTGTTTTGGAAGCAGGTTGTGATCTGTGCAAGGAGCCCACTGTGGGGATGGAAAGGATGAGTGTGAGTCAGGCTGGGCTGCCTCACTGCAGACTGGGATTCAGCTGAACAAGTCACTGTGTCTGCTAGTAGGACATGGATGAGCTCTCTAGTAAAATCTGGTTTTGCTGGCCTGTAGTTCAGTTTGAAAATGAGGCCCATATCAAGAATATAAAATGTTTTAAGGAACAGGAAAAGGCTATCTGGCCTCAAAGCAACATTTTTTTCAGTCTATCTTTTTTCAATCTATCTGTGCTTTTCCACTATGCTTCATAATCCTTTGCTCCTCTATGAAAATCACAGAATTGTAGAATCACAGATTCATAGGATCACAGGATCTCAGAATCACAGAATCAGATAATAAGCTGAGTTGGATCATGACAAGGATCATCAAGTCCAACTCCAGTCCCTGTACAGCATCATCCCAAAGAGTCACACCACGTGCCTGAGAGTATTGTCCAAATTCTTCTTGGGCTCTGTCAGGAGGCTGGTGCTCTGATCACTGCCCTGGGGAACTGTTCCAGTGACCAAACACCTTCTGGGGGAAAAACCTTTTTCTAATATTCAACCTAAACCTCCCCTCACACAACTGCAGGCCATTCTCTCGGATCCTGTCCCTGTTCACCACAGAGCAGAGATCAGTGCCTGCCCCTCCTCTTCTCCTCACAAGGAAGTTGTAACTGCAGTGAGGTCTCTCTTCAGTCTCCTCCAGGCAGTACAGACCAAGTGAACTCTGCTGCTCCTCACATGGTTTTCCCCATGGAACTTCATCATCTTCATTACTCTCTTTAAGATGCTCTCTAAGCTTTATGTCCTTGTGTTGTGGCACCCAGAACTGCCCCCAGCACTCGAGGTGAGGCTGCCCCAGTGCAGAGCAGAGTGGGACAATCCCCTCCCTTGCCTGGCTGGCCATGCTGGGCCTGATGACCCCCAGGAGAGCGTTTGCCCTCCTGGCTGACTCATATTGAAGAGAGAAAGGAGAAAAGAGAGAAAAAAGATCCAAAAAACTGTCTCTCAACTCATTTCTGTGCTTTGCTGCAGTTACCTTTCCCACTAACATATTCCACGTATTTATTAAGCTTTATATAAAGTAGTTGTGCCAAACTTCTTAGTTTCCCTTTATATGAGATAATTTGTCACTTTTGCTTAGTGCCTGATCAGTTTTGAAACTATACTATCAATTCCACTCATAGTTATATATGAGCTGTATACATAAAATATATATATGAACACATTTATATAAACATAAATATAATTATATTTCCAGTTGACCATGCTTTTTTTGTAAAAGTAGCAATAAATTTAGCAGTTTTAACTTTTCATTATCAACTAAGTTAGTGAAAACAACTAATGTTTTCTCCATTTTGTGAATTATATTTGAAAGTCATTACCATTATTAACAATGCACAGTAAAAACATTTGATGTGAACATGGTGTGTAAAGAATATACAGATGACAATTCAAGTAAAAGAAAACTAAAAGTGAATCTGAGAGGTTCATGCAGAAAAGCTAGGTTTTGAAATAACAAATGTCAGGTTTCAAGGCAAGGTTTCAGTTTTGAATTGCAAGAGCAGAATAATAAATGGAACTGCTTTTAGCATGTTACTGAGAAAATGCCTAAACTTCTTTCTATGCAGAAAATTATACTTACAATTTGTGTAAGAGAAAAAAATAAAGCAGCAAATATATATTTTGCTTACAATTTTTTTTTAGGTTTTATTCTCTGCTTGCTACTTCCTCTCTTGCAAGAAAAAACTAAAAAGGCAAAACAATCTCATTTTCTTAAAGCTGGAAATCAAAATGTTCCAAACATTTTTTTTAACATAATTTGTATCATTAAATAAGTCACTATATTACTGTTAGCCAAGGGAGTTTCCCTTCCTAGCATATTTCTTGTTGAGCTAAACCTAGCAGAATACCAATTTAGACCCTTCTGGTGGGAGCACTTGCAGCTCTGCCTGCAGGCACAGTGTAGGGTTCTTGCTTTGTAACTCACTCCAATCTGACAATAGTCATGGATTTGTGAAACCAAAGATGGTCATTGGTAAACCAGACACAGGCGCAAATAGCTCTAAGAGAGATTTTCTAGACATTAGACATTCTGCTGATGGACAAGAATTATTTTCAGTGTTTATAAGTTTACCCCAGTCAACTCACATGTGTATCCAGAAAAAGTTTGAAAATGACCTGCATCAAAATCTTTTAGATAGTTTTATATCCAGCTTGTACCAGCTGATGAGGTGAATGCATTGGAATGTTATGCCTAGTGATTTATGAAGAGAATAAGTCTGTAATCTTTCCTCTAGGTTAAAGCTACCTGGCAACTATGATGTGGGGATCTGCCCAGGACAGCCAGAAATATTTACCCACAAATAGCATTTCAGCCTTACAAAACCCAAGATCATTAGCATCCATCATCTTTTTGAAGCAGAAACACTGTGTTTATGTGGTAGATTATCTTTTAATGTTTTTCTGCCCCTTCCCAGGAAAATATCAAACTTTTTGGTTGGTTGGGGTTTTTGTTGTTGTTGTTGTTGTTGTGTTTTGGGTTTTTTTTTTCGTTTGTGTTTTTTTTTTTTTTTGTAGGTGTTTTGTTTTGTTTTGCTAGGTTTCTCTTGTGGGTGTGTTGTGTAATATAAGGAGATTGGAATTCTCCCCTGGAAGTGTCTTTCCACTGACTGCATGGAGATCCTAGCATAATTGTACTGTTAATTTAAGAGAGCCTAAAGTCAGGGAAGCTGAATCTAACATATTGAGGCTCTTTGTGAAAGCTAAATCCACAAGGACCATGCCAACATGAGTCAACTGAAATGAGCCAAGATATGGGTCCTTGCCCTGGCACACAGTCATCCACACAATTTACCTTTCAGCATCACCCCTGATGTAGTTTTGGCCATGGCCAGCTAGCAGTCCCAGCCAGTGCCTGGGCACAGTTCAGGGGTTAGCACAAGCCAAGGACTGCTTTCAATGGCAATTTGGATGCAGTCTCCCTGTTTTGGATGAAGAGTGTGGTGGGGAACAGACAAGATAATTCAACTGTATATAGGTGAGTGATGACATGGAAGCTGGCCTTGGGGCTGCACAACAGTTACTGGTGCATTGTATTTGCTAAGGCAAATACAGACAAAAGGACTTAACTGTTGCATCCCTTATATGTGCTCCATCACCAAGTGGAAAACAGCAAGATCCTTCCTTCAAAGAAAGACGACTGTTAGCAAAGACAATGATCAAAGAACTCCTAGAGTGATACAGCAGGAGATGCTAAGGAACAGAATAAGACTTGGGCCAGATCTCTAAAAGTAACTAGATGCGTGTTTTCACTTGGGATTTTCAGCTGTGATCCCTCTTGTTGAGATAGGCCCCTTAGGATAGAGCTTTTCCTACAAAGGGTCATGCTGAATACTTTCAAGAAACTCAAAGTAACAGATGAGCCAGGAAGAAGACTGAGAATTCAGATTAGTATCTCAGTCCTTAATTAACACAATTATACAGAATGCAGAAATTTTAACTGAACTAGACTCAGAACAAGTTTGATGCTGTAACTTAGCTAAATGAAAAATCACTAGGTACACAGTAAGGTCAAATTTCAGTCCCTTGTCAAATACACTGTTGCAAGGGGTCAAGAGAATCAAACACCTGGAAAAAAAAAAATCTTTGTTTTCCTCAAGCTTTTTTTTTTTTCCCTGAGAAAATAATCTGTTTTACTTAAATCAGATGATGCAACGTGCCTAAGCCTAAATGTAAGCTGACTGGTGCAGCGGGATGTGCTGAGATCCTGCTCTGTGGCTCATCCAGACTGAAGTTTTGGTAGAAAGGCAGCAGGACCCCTTCACCTACTCCATCTCATGATGAGTTTTCCTCTCTGGGTATCGAGGAAAGAAGGTGGTAACTTAAGTGCTTGTCTAGAATTTGGCCCATCAGAGCAGTAGAAATTACTTCAGACACATTCAGAGATGAAGAGCTGGAGTGAATCATGCTAAGAGAGAGCCTTTTGGCTCTTAAATGTTGGATTTAAGTCTGATTTCATAAGCCATAGTATTACATTTCTGCACTTGCCACTTGAGATAGGTACCTTTTATAGCAGAGAGCATTTTAGGCCTATTATTTTGCCCATACAAGACATCTGTAAGATGATAGTATTTAGTTATATTGTTAGTACTTTATCCGGCACAGAGCTAGCTCATGCTGGTACCTTTCTCCTTAGCACTCTGAGTATTTCCAGCTGGTGACACCAAATAGCCTCCATTTCCTCATGTGGAACACTCACCAGTTGTTTTACCCCCTCCTCCTTTCCTTTTTATTTTTGCTGCTGGAAGGATGTGGGTGATGATTTATAGAGCATGTCCAATTGGGTCTGTTTGCCTGTACTGGCCTGTTTTATGCACACTGAGGTCAGTGCTGTATTTGTAGGTAACCATCCAAGGAAAACACCTCACAGCAGGCAAAAATGCTAACTAAGTAAAACAAACTCAGGAATGTGATCATCTGTTTAGCAAAATTTTCAGCAGTCTTTTCCATTACACTGAGGTTTCAGTCCAATTCTACAAATTCAGAAATGAACATGGTACCGAAATATGCCAGGCAACCCCAAGTGTATAGGAGATTTGATTTGCTGAAGAGAAAATCAAAGTGTGTTTGAATGGGGTAACAGGGGTAGCTCCTTTCAAATGATGAAGTTAGCAGTATGTACATTTTAGTCCTAAATGTCAAAGGAAAAAAATATGTAGGTATGAAATTAAAAGCTGTGAGGTTTGTTAAAGTTTTACAAGGCAAAACTAGGATTACAGAAAAAAAAATTATATCCTTTTGCCCAATTGTTAACTGCACGGTGGGCCCTTTTGCCTACCTCTCATCTGATACCCAATGAGAAATTCTGCTGATATTAAGGGGAGTTTTGATCTCATTTACAGAGCTGGGAGCTGACACCTGTCTCAGGTTTTCTGTAGTTGTAAGGCCAAAAGTATCTTTCATCATGATTGACTGCAGAGTGAGTGCAAGAAATCCCAGTCCTGCAAGAGGGCAAAATGCATTGGCAAGCCCTGCCCAGCGAGCATCCGGAGAGGAGCAGAAGCGGCCGCGGCGCGGCCGAGCCCCGGGGCAGCCGGCCAAGGACTCAAGGCATGGTTACAACTTTCTTGGTGGAGCAGCCTGGCCACGGGCAGAGCTGCAGGTTGTGTTTTCTGGTGAGTGGTTTCCTTGAACGGGCATAAAAAAAGGGCTCATGGGAAGATAATTATGTGGCAGCATGTGAGAGTTTCGTGGCATCTGATCCGCGGCCGAATTCCCGCAGCATGGAGTAACTGGGCCGCGTGGTAGAAAGCCGCACAGAAATGACAGGTAACCTGCAACACACACGTACCCCTCTGAATATCAGGGGGCATCCGCTGTGCTCTTTACAAATCGGCTCCCCCAGCCCGGGCGGGCTCCCAGCCCCTCTTTGAGCTCGGGAGTCACACTGTGCCCATCTGGCAGCGCCGGCGGCTGCACCTGGCAGCTCTCGCTGCTGCGGCGGCTGCGCCCGCCTTTGCCTCGCCGTAATTAGTTTGTATCTGATTTCAGCTCATATGGAAGGGTAGAGGGATAGCGAATTACTTGCAAGTGGTTTGGAGACTCTGTGAAACCTTTTTTTCCTTGCCCAGAACTGCTACCCAGCTGAAGATCTATCCTTGCAAAAGCAGATTTCTTTCTTTTTTCGTAAATAACTACAGCTGTGTATATTCCTCTGTCATCGCTGTCCCCAACTCCGATTTTGTACTCACTTCCAACCCTCTCTTTCCTCAGCAAACTTGCTTATGAGACAAGAAAGGCAAATACTTTTTTTTTTTTTTTTTCAGTTTTATAAAAGCTCCACTGTTTTTCCTGAAGTACAAAAATTTTGACAGATGAATCTGTACCGGAGAGATCTTGTCCAGTTGTTTCTAATTCAGCAGCCCTGGGTTGCAATAGTCTAATTCTTGAAATGCTTACACAAGGCAAACTGTCCTAATGTGGAGGCAAAATCACTTCAGATAATTCAGAGGAATTTGATCTGGTTTGTTAATATCATGCTTGATTTTTAGAGACATTTTGAGAAAACAAATCTATCAGGTCCATCTCTGCAGCTATGTCAGCAATATTTAGACCCCAGCTATTACAGAGGTAAACTGGTACAAGCCAAAGGAATGAGCTGTGCTTTAAAGGAGACTGTGGACTTATATGATAATAGGTGGAAAAGCAGGAAATCAGCTGCTACTGTCAGAGTCTATACATTTCTCTGCATTACAAAAAGATTTAATAACAAGGAGTCTTACTGCGCTTAAGTGTGTCTGTGTCCCAAAATCAGGGGGCTACATCCTGCTTTCAGGCTTTTCACATCCTCGGTTCTGAGGTAGATGGCAGGCATCTGCTAATGAACACGTGGCTTCATAGAAGTGTTTCTATGATCAAATCAATTCTTTTTAAACTTCATTATTTTTGGCCATAGAACTGTAGGTGCTATTGTGCTCCACCAGCCAAGTCTGTTACCAGTAGATAAGAAAGAGATGGATCAAATTTGCATTTCTACATGTGCAAATGAGAAGTCCCCAGCTTCCCCTCCCCCTCTCTTTCTAATGCTTGTCCTTGCTTTTTCAAATCTTTTTTTTTTTT
>VWYP01012754.1:0-37649 GCA_013400435.1 Pycnonotus jocosus | reverse complement strand
TTCTTTCTTTTTTAAATTTTTTTTTTTTTTTTTTTTTTTTTTTTTTTTTGTCTGAAATACTTGCCAGGTGGCTAAAAAGCTTGCTTTTCTCTGTAAATACCATGTAATACAACACAATGCATTGCTTTATTTTCAAGGATATATTGTTTTCTATGTTTTTATAAAAATAGTTATGAGGGCAGAAAAAGCATCTACATGTTTTCCCCCAGATTTATTGCATATATTTTACTTTTTCTACTTCAGTGGGCTTCTAGCTCTGTGCTGACCAGGACCAAGTGCCTATATGACAAAACACCCTCCTTCTTTTGCACACATGCACGTACATATGAAACCAAAAACCTGCTTTTCATTAGCATAGCCAGCACAATGGAGGCAAGAGTGGAAGCAAGGAGAGAATTTGAGATTTATGGCATCAGACATCTCATGTGAATGAATGTTCAAGCCTTAATGCAACTAGCCGCAGATAGAAGATAAGCCCAGCAGTGAAAAGAAAAGCTGCTGTTTCATACTGTGGATATATGCATTTACATTGAATTCTTTCTCTGGGTAGCTTCTTATTTCAATCTAATTTACTACTTATGACCTGAATCCCAAAGCACATTGACTCATTCACACTGGGTGTAGATGTGTACACACTAAGAACACATGTGGAAAGGTAAAACTTCTGTTACAGCTGAGAGCAGCTTTGTCAGCATAATGGCTGCAAGGTTAAGGGCTCCAGGCTAAGGCAAAACAGATACAGAGAGCCTGGGTGCATCTTACTCTCTTTAGAAAAAGTGTGTGTAATAATTTGTCTTCATACAAAGAAGATGCATTTTAACCCTGCTTTTCTTCTCCATTTTAGTTTAATTTTAGATACCAAATAATAACAGCACAATATATTTAACAGGAAGAAAATTTTTAGTATTAAAAAAGGAATATAATTTTTTTCACATTGAGCTGCAGAGTAACATAGAAAATCTCTGATTTTCTGCTGAGAAATTGAACCAAGATTCAGTTTCAGTTATCTGAGTACAGCATCAGGAATCACTAATTCTTGAGCACTTTTTTTTCTTGTAGAGACTTTCCTTGGAACTGTGATCAGGTTGTTTCTTCTCTTTGCACATAAATGCTTTTTATAATACAGTAGATTGCATCCACATGTTCTGAACATCCATGCATTATAGGTATTAAGGAATCAGATCCAGGGTGCATGCAAATGGATCCAAGTGCATGAAATTCAATGCTATTTAGTCAAATTTCAATGGCATATCCATCTTATTTAAGATTTTCTCAACATTGTCAAAGCAGATTTGAAGGTATATATTGTTGAATACAATTCTTAGATGAAGCTTAGAGGTGAGTCAATGTCCATTCATAGTGAGACAAATTAATCACTTGGGTAATTATTATTGTTTGATTAGTTATACCAGAAAATATAGTTAAATCATTTTCAGGGAAAAAAAGTTAGTATGTGCATTTCAAAACGGAATGAGACTAAAGAAAAGGGGAAAAATTGTCTTATTTTCACCCCAAAAGTCAATGTTGCTAAGCTGAACTGTTGTTAGCTTAGTTACACTAAGTAGCTACACTACTACTGTAGTCTTATCTACACTAAGACTTGTCTGCTGGAGCCTTTCAAAATTTTGCTGTCACAATACCTCCTGCTAAAGCTCCTTAACCTCATGGCTTTCAGTCCACTGCAGTCAGACCTCTCACAGGGGCACATGAAGCAAGAACTAGTCTGTGTGGTGAACAAGTATGATTTTGGCATCCTAAAAGAGCTGTGTAATATTTTAAAAACCAGCAAAATCAGCCAACAATTGATTGTCCCCAATGAATCTGAGTCAAGCTCCCAGCATGGCTCCAGCTGGCCCGAGCTCAGCCACTTCCATGAGAGATGTGAAGGAGGAGGTGAGAGCTTGGGTCATCTTCCCTAGCTGTGGGCCAGGGGAACCTTCTAAACCACCACATGCTACAGCAAAAATGCCTCCCCCTAGAAATGTTCTGCTTCTTATAAAACACTGAAAAGGATCTTTGATAGGAATGAGAAGAACCATGAGAATGCATGAACCCTAAGACATGAAAGTCTGTCCCTTCCACATGGGCTGCCTGGGTGCCAGTCTGTGCACCCATGAGCTGGCACTGAGCAAAGCAGCACCAGGGAAGGAGACTGATAATGTCCTGCTCCTGCACAGCCCACACTAGCCAGGGGAATAATGCACAGTCTCAACTGTGGGACATGAATTTTTACTTCCTTTAGGAGATAATGAGTTAGTTTAACATGAATCTTTTGTATCCTGAAATTAACACAAGGAAGCACCCTCTGCTTTTTGCTTTCTAATTTCTGTTTACTTTTATAATTTTAGACTATTTATTTTCCTTTTCTGAAGGAAGCTTTATCTCTTCTGCTTTAGGTAGTCTGGAACATTTCTTTTAAATGAAATTTTAGGGGAACGGGGAGTTAAGAAAACAACAATTGGTTTGATCTGATTTTTTTTTTTTCCAACAGCCATAGTGAAAAATCAATTATTTACACTGCTCAGAAGGTTCATGACCCTGACACAGATCCAGGGCTGGAGCAGAACCAGCATAGAATATGGTGCAATCCTGCATTATTTTTTTTTAGTTAGCAAGCACCTCCTGAATCTATGATATAGAAATTTGATTTTCATAGAAATAGTAAATGAATCAGGTTCTCTCTTTTCCTCCAATTGATATTTGAATGAAAAACACATTATAAGTCTATTGTTAATGCTATTATAATTAATGTCTATGTACCAGGCTCATGTTAATGTATCTTTCTTTACCTTGTCTCATCAGCTTCTCTGCAAGTAGCAAGGAACTAGCACTACAATCCTGGCAATCAGACTGGCAATAATAACAGATCATTGTGATTGTGGAAAAAAAAGAATGTTCTTTTTCTGATATTCTTTCTACATTTTTGTTATAGGTCATGTACATAACTATAAAAGAGATATTCAGAAGATTTGCAGCAAAGATAATCACAGAACCACAGAATATTCTGAGTTTTAAGGGAAGAGAGAAAGGAAAAGGGATGCTAGGAAGGAATTCACCCAGTTGTGACTTTGTGTGGAGTCACAATACACACATTTTGTCAGAGAAAAGGAGAAAAAATATATTGATTTCTCTATAGCAAACTAAGATATCTGAACAATGGGGCCATCTTGAAACATTTCCATTTCTTCTTCTTAGCAAAAAATGTAATTTACTGTTCACAATAATATTCTATTTTGACCTAGTTGTAGCAATCAAGGTCAGAAGCCAATGATGGAGTTCGTTAATCCCTCATTTATTTTGTTTAAAAACCCTTCTTTTTATTTATATATAATGTTGAGAATGACTCTTTGCCCTTGGACATCACAAGAATAAAACAGCAGAATGCATTTTCTGTAACTAAGTTTCTAAATCTCATCTAACTGGAAGTTTGCCCCCAAATACCAGCATAGCTGCTCTTCAGCATCATATCCCAGGCATCTCCTAGATGCTCTCTGGTCTTCCTTGACTTCCTCTGCTCACTCTGCTACACAGATACACAAATGGACTCAAATCAGTCCCACTGTTTGTCCATTCAGTGCTGGACCACTAGGATAGCATAGCCTCTTCTTGACAGCATTTATTCTTTGAAAAGAGTTTTCCATTACTTCCTCTGTCACCAAACAAAGGAACAGCTAGTTCTTCCATCATGTATCCCCTGCAGAAATGGTTATAGCCCAGGCCCAACCATAACATGAATAATCTTATACCATATAAGATATTCCAAGGAGATATTCCCTTTCTTTATACTGCCAAGATGGAGACCCCTAACTGGCACCTATAGACAGACAATAAAGTAGACACATTCAGAGCAATGGCTTTATTCAACACCTGAAACTGAACATCATCCTAAGGTGCACCTGAGCACCTGAGGTGTAAGACACAGGCCTGTTTCATCCTGACTAAATATATTATTTCAAAGTTGTATTTAACTTTGAACCATAGGCTCACTGTAAATAGTATTGAAAATTACCTCTAGAGTTTAGAGTATGATCTTTCAGTGTGATTTGGTTATTCCAAACACAGATTCCCACTTTGAAAAAATAAAGCCCTGGAATTTGGAACTTGACACTTTTAGTTCTGTGGTAGCTGTAAATGCAAATTAAAAAAGGATATTCTGCTTTCAGATCTGTCTTCGATTTTATTAATACAATGTTGCAGATAATGAGCACTGCCAGATTAGCACTAGCTCCCTACATTTGTCTGCTGAAGTACAAGACAACTCTCTCATGATTAACATCCAAATAGTGAAATGATTATCATATTTAGATATAAGAACTAAAACTAATGTGGAAGTAAGGCAGAATGGGATGATGGGAGAAGTCAGCCTCCTGTCCCCTAATGATGTAGGTTTTTATTTTCCCCAATATGAAAATATTTCTGATGCATAGGGGAAAGATGCATAATAACAGTTTAAAGAGTGCAAAAGGAGAATATGGTAGAAAATTAGGAAGTCAACATGGCCTTGATGGTTAAGTGATGGCTGCTTTGCTCAGACAGCATTGGTCCTGGAGTGCTCCTTGTGAGTGCTCAGCCAAAAGGATTGGACAGGCTGTTGCCCCTCCTCTCATTGGCAGCAAGGCACACAGCAACTGCTCTTGATGACATTTCTCATATAGTGTTGAGCTGATCTTACAGATAGTGGCAAGGGACCCTGAAGTTCCCACACATGCCTGGCAGGCACTGGGGTGTAGATGAGGATGTGGCTGAACTCTCCATGAGGCCGCTGTGCTTGCAAAGCTGCATGTGCTATGGCACTGGCAATAAAGGTGTCAGGGACAGAGTACCTGCATTCCTGTATTGCCAATGTCAGTGCTGTCAGGACAGCTCAGGTCACCTCCCCAGATGTGTATGTCACCACAAGAACCAATGCCTAAGTATGTCACAGTATTATCTTTTGCCATCCTGTAACCAGCAACCAGCAACCAATGCTGAGGACAACCTGAGCTCACAGTGGTGGTGTGTACTACCAGTCAAAACAGGGTAGGTCTAGGATGAATGGAGATAGATTCAAAGAATCATAGGGTGTCCTGATTTGGAAGGGATCCAACAGGATCACCAGCTCCTCGCCCTGCACAGAACAAACCCAAAAACAACACCATGTGCCCAAGAATGTTGTCCAAATGCTTTTTGAACTCTGTCAGTCTTGGTGCTGTGGCCACTTCCCTGCAGAGACTGTTCCAGTGTTTGGCCAATCTTGTTTTGAGGAGTCTGACTCTTCTGAGGCTTTGCCTAGAAGCAAAGGCTTTCACCTAGTGCTGCAGATGCTGCCAGTGGTGTTGCTATTTATCACTGGAGTGCCACGACTCCTTAGATCTTTTTTTGATCTACCTTAGCCTAAGCTTTATATTCATGAAAACTTGAATTTATTGATTGAAACAGCAATTTCCATTTAATCACTCTCACTAAGGTATTTTGGGTCTTGTGATACTTCATTCAACTGAGAATAGAAAATAACTGTTACTGTGGTGAGGTGATACAAGTAATAAGTGTTAATAGATAGTGACTAGGCTAGGCTAGACTCCAGACTAATGGTCTGAGTTGAGTAAGGAACTGAGCCCCTGAAACAGATTGAGAAAGAGCCTGTGCTAAGACTGCCTTAAATGAGACTTTCCAGGAATCATCTGTGCAGCCTGGCTTGATGGGTCCTCAGCTGAGGCCTCATGAAAATCTGGCTACAGTGATCATGCACAAAACTGATTGTGTTATACTGTTCTCAGTCATAAATGAGTATGCCCTAAGTACACATGCATGTCTATATCTTAATCATATCAGTCTTGTGATATTTGGAAATAGGTCTTCCACTTGAGACCTACATAAGTCTCTCACACTGCACATTAATAAAAAAAAGTTGTTTTGTCACCAAAGTCAAAAAGAAAAGTCAGGACAACCATGGTCTAGGGGATCAAATGTTACAAAGTGATAAAATCTGAAAGAGAAAAAAAAATATTTAAAGCAATCTCAGAAATATTGGAGACCCAATTAATAATTTTTGAATGTCTGAAATTACCATGTTGACATGTCATGTAATCAGTAAAAACTGCTGGATGTGTACATATTTTAATATTTCAATTTTTAAATTGCTCTTAAAATATATATAGAGAGAGTTTGAACTTTATATTCAATTTCACATAAGAGCTAGGGGTCCTCAAAGTGCTCTCCATGAACAGCTGGTTTATATCCTTCCATATAGAATGAGGTTTGTACAAAATGTGTCCATGGAAAGGGGATTGGTGTGCAATGATTTAGCACGTTCTACCTTTATTTAACCCTATTAATTATAGGTTCACTTACTGTTGTATAGTCCTTCTAGCATATCTCCCTTTATATTTCCCATATATTTTTACCCATCCCACAGCTATGATTTGAGGAAAATAATTTTATGCTTAAAGAACTATTAAAATATTTCCTTAAGAAATTGTCCAGTAATTATTTGCAATGGCCTTGGCTGCAGGTGGCCTTGTATAGCTAGTATGACAGGATGCACTATTGTGAAGAGATGCAGTTTTGGAGGCACGATTTTGGCTGGTAGTGTGCCCACCACAATTGCTGCCAGTTTCTCCAGTGCTTGGGAGCAGGCAAGCCTGCCTTACACGTGGCTTCTCAGAGCTGAAAAACAAGGCTGGCTGGTTGTATTTTGCTTCTGTAAAAGTCAGGGCTCCTGAATCAGCAGGAGCTGAGACACCCCTAGTACTGGGGGCAGTCCCCCAATGCCAGAATCATTTGGCCCCCACGCAGATACAGCTGCTGGACTCAGAGGGAACTGAGCCCCACTGGTGACTGCACCCACAGCTGAAGATAAGGCTGCTCAGCTGACTGCAGGCACCTCTGCAGGAAGCAGACACTGACCTCCAATATCTCAATTTGACTTAAAACTGGAATTTGTGGCTACTCAGGGAGTTAATAAAGCCTTGTACCAACTACAGACAACAGATCTTTTCTGAGGGGGGCAGCTATGCCTCCCTTCTCAGCTACTCTCAGTTCTTGAGCAGCCTGATTCTTGCTGAGATCAGCACCATTCCATATTATTCGGAGCATTGCATGTACACATATGGAGTCAAGTCTTCTGCTGCTTGTGTTCATGCTTACACTTGCACAGGGTGGATGAGGAATGCTCTGCTTTATCTTTTAATAGCATTTAAAATTCTTCAGTAATTTAAATGAACACACGAGATTGAGGGCAATGACAAATCTAGTTTGTGCTTTTTCAATGCATGTCAGCTATGTTCACAGATATTAGTTTGACTGGACTTTTACTTTCTTTTATAGTAAGTCTTTTCATTAACAGTAAAATAGCATAAGCAGTTCCTTGAGGGATTGAGGGTTTACCAAAGCTCCTTTGAAAAATGGCAAAATAGTTTTGAATTTTAGAGCCGCAATTAACTTCACAGATCTGTCATACAGCTGATTTACAGAAGCACTGAGAACAGATAGCTCCTATAAGCTCTAATTGGAGCCATGGGTTCTTAGTCTGAAAAGTCAGTCCCTCAGCTGAATATCTAAAAGGTAAAGATCCAAATTATGGTATTAACATAACATTGTGGAGAATGTCTTAATCAAGTGATAGGGAGAAGCACAAATGCATCCTCACACAAGGCAAAATCTAAAAGCTATGTATTGCACTTATGAAGATGTAAGAGGGCCACCTCCTGCTGCTTTTACCCCTCAAAACTATTTCAAATTAAGCTTAAAATAGAACAGAAAGGAACTAAATTTAAGAAGCAATGAAAAGGTTTGAATCCCCTTGTTCACTCGGTTATTGCTTTCATAAATCAAAACTAGACAGCATATGAATTGGCTGTACTCACATTGTTGTTTATTTGCCGTGCAGTTATGGGGCCATGGCAAAGCAAAACAAGATGATCATTGTTTCAACCAGACCTAGAGTCTTTAGCCTATCCCCTGCTGTCTGTTCTGGCTTTCTGGTCAGACTAGCAAAAGCAAGAACTAACGTGTTTTGCTCCTGCTTTATTTTTCCTCACTCTTAGATCACTGATTGACTTGAATGTCATTTAAAGGAATTCAGTTTTATTGTGGCAGCTTGGGAGAAAGTCACATAAAAAATGCCAACCTCACCTAAAATGGTAAATGTCATGGAAATCACCATGATTTTAAGAGCCAAAACTTGCAGGTATTTATGGATGGTAATGTAATTGTAAGCATTTTAAGAAGAAAAAGAAACTCAGAAACTAAAAACAAGACTAGCAAAAGGCAGTGTTATGCTTTCTAGGACCTTTTTATTACTTCTACATAATGGTTACTTGACACTTAGAGCTGAAATGAAAGATGGCATAGGCAAGTTAAACATACAGGCAGATAAGATGAATTGCCCTGTCAGAGTGTTTCTCCTCATCATCCCCAAACAGCTCTGCAATTAAAAAAAAAAAAAAAAAAAAGCCACTGTTTACTTATGTATATATAAAAAAGGAAAGACCTTCTGACAATACCATGAAAAACTTTAGTTTTTGTTATGGCTCCAACCTTCTGCCTGTCCTCTCTCATGGGCCCTCAGAGTTTACTGAGCTCTCAGCATAGGATCAAGACCTCTCATGAGCTGTTCTTTTCAACTGCTAGCACTAGTACTTTTCCCCTTTTCTGTATTTGGGTCTCAGAAACATATGGGTGGTTTTGCTTGGCCATCATGAATGATAGTCCCATATTGTCATAGCTGTCAACTTGCACAGAAAAATTCTCAAGTGTCAAATTATGTTTGCTAATATAAACAAACAAATTGAAGAATACAGACTCCTCCCCATGCCTTGGCAATCCTCCTAAAGAAACAGCTTTGTTTGTAATCTCTGCCTCAGTTGCTTTCCTCTCATGCTTGCTTCTATTTGTTTTCTTGAAGTTATATATCCAAAGCAAATATTAAAAACTATAGGGAAAAATAATCAACACCAAAAATTGCTCAGAGAGTGCATCAAGTGTATCTCACTCACTGTGTGATTTCAGTTTTAAGGGAAAGTATAATTTTCATAATCAGCCATCTTCAAGCAGCAAAGGATGTATTGAAAAATTTAGAGACACGGGACAATATAGTTATTTACTTATTTTTAAAGTACTAACTTAGAAGGGCATTTCAAGAGTAGGTTCTTCTCCTTTAACATATGGTAAATAATGCCACTAATTTGAATGGATTCATTGTGGATTTTCATGTAGTTTAAGTGAAAACGCATTTTTCCTTTAATATTAAAACATGCTCATTAAAATTGCTTTTTGCTGTGTTTATACGTCTGCCTTTAGCAGTGCCACACTTCCTGGTGTGTCTTTTTTTCACTCAAATAGTCAAAGAGCTATGAAAGGGCAGAAAGCAATTTTACTGTTCAAAACTCCATTATGCTTGAAAAAGAAAAATAAACAAACCTAAAGACAAACCATTCTCTCTGCATTCAATCACCATGATGAGAGAAAATGCACATTTTTGTAATCAAAGCTGTATGAAGCCTTCAAGTTTCTGTGACATGTGAATGGCAACAGATTAGTGGGTCACTTCACATGATCTGAGTTGATATTGCATGCAAACATGTTTCTCTAAATATTTCCATCACTTATAGTTTTCAGTGGGGTACCTGCCTATTTTCACTTAGTTGGAATTAATGCAGCAAAGGAGCAAAACTTGTATCCTCTGGAGTTTGCAGTGGGAGCAGACATCCTCTTCTGGATCTAGACACACAGGTCATAAAGTTTACCCTGGGCTTGCTCAGATCATTCGTGGAAGCTGTGGGATCCAAACCCCTTTGATTTTGTCTGAAACAGATTAAGGAAGGTTAAAACTAACTGCTCTGCCAGCAAAACTATGGGGGCAATAACTCTGGCAGGTTTAAAGAGTCACTGGGAGATACTGGGGAGAAAAAATCTGATTCTTTTGCACATCTGGATGTCTGCCAACAAATAGAATGACTCTGGAAAAGGGGAACAGCTCCACAGTGTTGTGAGCAGTAGCTTTCCAGAGCTGACCCGCTGTCCTCAGATGGACAGACTTGAAGCAGAACAGGCTTGTTCGTTCCTGGTCTGAGACAATACCCATTCAAATGTAGGAAAATATTCCCACTAACACAGTCATGCTGAGCAGCCTTTGGCTACTTCTCTAAGATTGTTGACAAGGGACAGTAGTTATTGTGGAATATATGGTCCAAGATGAAATCCTTTCAGTGATTTTGCTAGGGAGAGAGGCAGACAACAGAGTACAGCTGGTGCTGGAAACAGCTTTGAGCCCTGCCAGTTGGGATGAGGAGTTTCCCTTTGCTCCTGGGGGAGCAAAGCCCCCCGGGTGTTGTGCAGCAGCTGTGGTCCCCGTGCTGCCTCCGGGGCTTGGAACGTGGGCCCGTAACCACTAACACCTGACATGAGTGAGATTTAATTCCTGGCTTGGAGGTGAAACACAGCACAATTACTGAATCTGTTATGAATTATAACCCAGCTTGGGTACAGTCTGCAAACTACAGCCCTCTTGCTCAGCATTTGTCCACGGCAGACAGAAAGGCTTAAATAAAGTTTATACATTGAAGCCAGCCTGACAGCAGCTGGGAAAACGCTGGAGTAGGCACAGAGTGGAGCCCAGCTCTCACCTCCTCCCAAAGGAGGCAAGGAAGGAGTCAGATGGAGACTTTGCTGGGGAGGCATCCTTCCCACCCTGTCCTTCTGTGGGGCAGCATATGGAGTCCCCCTCCAGGGAGGAAGGTGTGCATGGGCGCCCACACCACCACAGGACAGAGGCTGCTGCTCCTGCACCGCCGGCACAGGCCTTGCCATAGGTCAGGCCTGGGCTGGCTCCACTGGCCACCAGCAAGGCTGGGCAGCGTGGAGGAAGCATCCTTCCTTCCTCTTCCTCTCCCTCTCCACTGGGAAGCTGTGCTTCGTCTCCTGGGGGCAGGTCAGGCACTGCTGTGGGGTGGACATTTGTGGCCTCCAGGCTGTGGCAGACCCCAGCTGGACCTTCCAGCAGGGAGATGGGATCAAGAAGAACTGGTGCATTGGCAGCTCAATCTAAGCAAAATCTGTGAATCCCATACAGCATTCGCAAATCCAGCTAGAAGCTGGGGCATGGTGCAGACCCTGCAGGATGTTTACTCCCCACCACCTCCCTGCTGGTTACTGACAGTGTGTATCATTTTGTGCAGGTATCCCAGCATCTTGCTCCTCTTGATGGAGAGGCACAGAGGCACAGCTGTGCTCGAGTAGTGGTGGCCCCTTTGCTATTGATTCCTGCCCATTCAGCCCTGCTGTGGTATATAAAGTAGGTTTAGTGTGAACTGTTTGCACCAGGGTTAGATTTATTCTGAGTGAGCATGGCTGTGCCTGACATTAGGAACACAAGTTGCACAGAATCTCATTTTTAACATCTGCAATAACATGCTTTGTAGTAAAGTGTTCAACAAAGGAAAGGAGGATTTTTGGGAACAAACAAAAAGTTAAGCCAACATGTTACAGCAGTTTCTAATGTACGATACCTGCAAAACCAGAGCTCACCATATGCTAAAAGTATCGTATATTTCTTGTACCTATGGGAAAGATTTTTCTCTTACATCTGAAATGGACTATATTACAAACAGCTTGTTAAATGTGTGACAGATCGGCTTGAAACGATGGTCCTTGTACTCCACAGGCCTGCACATTTGCTAATAAACTGACTACATATACAAACAGTCTGTTCCAGGGTTTAAGCTCCTATTACACTGGTTCATGTTTCAACATGCAGCCACTCCGTAGTTTGTGTTTTCAGCAGAACGAGTAAGTGGATGCATATGCATTACAATTCCAGACATCATTCCATACCAGATGTGGTGCCTTTATTTTTAGTACTGCAGGAGTGTCTGCTGACCCTTTCTCACCCCATGTCTAATGAAAGATTGACTGCTCTGGGTTTTCTTATGTTGAATTATATATTAGAGGACAGTGGATTTAAAAATTAATTCAAGATTAATTTAAGGATGACTGCACATGGAATTATTTGGCCAACAGATGAAAAATGAAAATTTCACTACAAAGAAAAAAAATTGTAGAAGTGTCAAATTTTAATCCAATTTTCTATAAAGAATGATCATATTCTGAGACCCTTCTGAGGACTACAATTAATCATTCAGAGTGATACCCCTTTTCCACTTGCTATGCAAGCTCCCCTCTGAGCCAAAGCACCATCCGTGCTTCTCTGAAGCAGGGATTCATGTGCTCAGTCAGTAAAATAAATTAGCACTGTACCAAATGGCTCCAAATTCAGGAAACACAATGGCTGAAGCACACACTTAGGTGAAAGGAGGCACAGCTTTTTTTTTTTCTTTTTTTTCTTTTCTTTCTTTTTTTTTTTTTTTTTAACATGGACTAAAAGGGAAAAAAAATCTAGTCCCACTTCTAGCCAGATTTACGGCTTCTACAAAGGCTTGTAACTTTTTAGGCAAATGAGAAATGAATCAAAAGCCAGAAAATGGTTCTCTTTCATTTGAGGCTCTGTTAAATTTTAATGGCAGTGCCAGATGTAATACAGACACCCTTGCTTCACCAAATCAAAAGGAACACACAAAAATTGACTAAATTTTATCTTATATGTTTAACTGTTGTTGAATTTTTATAATAAATAAAATAAGAAGAGACTATAATGAAAAGCAGGCTAAGCAGACTAACAAGATGGATGTTAGGAGCTAAATTTACTGAGTGAGGATACAAGTGTTTCAAAAAAGGAATAAATAATTCCTTTTAACTAGTAAAACATATTTATGAAAACAAGACTGTGTTAACTAAAACTCTCAAATTGCCATTATTGCAGTGATGTGATCCCACATTTATTGCCTTTCAGTCTAAGTATTTTAATATTGCATAATTTTTTATTGTTTGTGGGAATCCTTTTCTGGATATAAGGTACATGGAGGATGAAAAGAGGAAAACAGAGATAATTCACTGTATTCTTCAACTGGCAGAATTCTTTCTGGAGCTAATTTTTCTGTATTCTCATATTCACAACTTCATTTGTTTGGATTTTTTACATCAGTTCTTAAAATTTTATAGTGCCTATTTTTCAAAGTGGTGATTGAAATGTAGATAATGAAGCCTCATGAAAATGAAACTGAAAAGAATTGTATGAAATTGAATGCACCTTCCATTGTGGAACATAGAAAATTTAAAGGCCCTGCTGTAATACATGAATAATACTGAGCACATATGTTAATGACAAATTAACTGGGTAGCCATGGGTGCAGGATAAAAATTGCATCAAATCAGGGGTTGCAGCCTGTGGGAACAGACCAGCAGATCTGCATAAGCTCTCCCTATCTCCCAGTCCATGCAGCACATTTCGCTGGTTTGTTACCTTATTAGAGAGGAAAACATTTATAAAGGGACTCCTGGAGGGTGGCTGATTTCTTGCTGAATCAGCCAGCTAGGTATTGAATTGATTTCTACATCTTCCACCTCAGGAAAGCTAGAAAATGTTTTTAATTGAACATTGCCTTAATTTACAGGACATGCTGGTGCAGAAAAGGCTGAGAAAGGCAACTAATGCAACAAATGTATCCTCTAATATTATACATAGCAATTATGAGGTCTTTTATATATTGGAAATGAATGGTCGTTTAATATGTTTTATTTACCAAAAAACAATGCATAAACCATTAAATGTATGTAGCAGAAGCATAGATGAAGTAGCATTCGATTCTGAAAAATTAATGAAATCTAGCGTGGGGGAAGGGTTTGAATAGGCATTTGCTTCCAGTGTACAATAATAAGGATAAGGCCCTGTTCTTCCTATGATCAGACACCAGTGACACTGGAAATTCTTTTGACAATAAGATCACTGGTTTTCAAATTAATCTGCTGAAGCTCAAATACATTTCATTGTGCTGGCAGGAGAAAGATAATTTTGCTAATTCTATTTTAATATTTTTTTCAGTAAAAAACTTATAACTTAAAAATGCTTCTAGGAGTATTTAAGAAAAAAAAAACAAAGACAACCAAACAAACAAATGCAGAAATTTTTTCTCTTGTGGTGCAAGATGTATAAGTCTATTATTTATAGCCTTATGATAACTCTGTGGAAGTCTGAAGTTTCCCCTAGGTATCCAAAACAATTTCTACTGGGAGGTCTGGTCTCCCATACTGTCCTAGCCCAAAGTTAACACAGATTCCAATTGAGAAGCAATACAAGTTGGACTTATTACTACCGAAATTACCATCTACCATTTTTTGAAAGTTTAGTATTTTTGGATGAAAAGAGTAAAATATACTTACCTCTGCAGACTACTTGAGAAGAAAAAAAGGTGTGTGTGGGAAAGAGTATGTAGTCAGTTCTATAAAATTAACATTTAACACATCTTAAATGCTTTAAGATGTAATGTCATCCTCTTATACCAGCTCAGCATGAGCAGGTCTAAAGTTTTATTCCTGCCCCTTCTACCAGTCCACTGTGTAACATCGGAGAAGTTTGCAGCATAGAGGATAATGATTACTGAGCTGTAGCCTCATTGGCCTAAGCATTTGTATTTTTGTGCTTTTTCAGTTTTTATTCCAATCTGTAAGTTTACAAGGTAGGGACAGTACCTGACTTCATAAGCAAGTGTTCTGGGAAGGGTATAAATCTCCAGGCTTTGAGGCATAAGGCAGCCTGTAATGCTAAACAAGGGAAACTTAGCTTGCAGGCAGATTATCTCCAAACTACCAGCTGTAGCATTTCTTTGTCTGAAGCAGCTGGTACTGACCACTCTTGGAGATAGGGTACTGGGAGAGATGGATCACTGCTTTGATCCAGTATGGCAATTCCCAGGCTCTTTGACAGTGCCAATAATATTACTGGCATTCAATAACAATAATAAGATTACTGGGAGGAATTTAACTAATGAGATCAAATAAAGAATCAAAATTTGGTGGGGTGGGGAAGGTTCATCGCATATCCAGATGTCCAAGACATATTGAATGGAAGGAGGCTTTTTTCCCCACGGTAATTCTAAATACAGATTTTCAAGTTTCCACTTCTGTAGCCTCCTAAAGTAATATTAGTGGTTGCATAAAAATAAACTTGAGAAGGGATGTGATATACAATTAATGGATTTGAAAGAAAAGTGGGAGGAAGGAGTAGAAAGTTTGTAAAATTTTGCAGGTTGTAGTTGTGCAGGTTGGAAAGTGACAAATAACACTGAATTATACAAGTAATCACAAATGGAAAGGCAGCAAATAGAGGAAGTCTTGTTGCACTGTCCTCAGAGTACATTATAGTGTGTTTTCCAACAACAGAGTCTGGGAATCAAAATTATGCTAGCAGTTAGCTGCCAAGAACTGAAAGCTGCAAAGCACTGAATTTCCTCTGATGGAGGTGGACATTTGGAGATTGTGAGTACTAGGAGGATTTGAGCTTTGATTAGGGGCAGAGGCTTTTGCTTTGCTTCAATTTGCTAGTAAATTCTGTTGTAGGAAAAGGATAAGGAACCGTGACTCTGCTGGAGGTGCGTTAGTCCGTAGGTTAGAGCACGGCGATCCCAGATGGTTGAAGCAACGCCAGCTGGTAGCACTTGGACAAAGAGTTCAGTCTGATGAAACACAGCCTGACAGCTGGTATCAGATGCTGGAGAACTGTAAGTTTCAGTGAACGTGTTGCTATTGGAGTCATGACAGAAATTTCGAGGGAGAGAAAAAAAAATTAAATTTGAGAGACATTAGTAGAGGATCTCATCTACATTGAAAGAAGAGCTCAGCCATGCTTTGCTGATGTTGCCAGCTGAGGACTTGGCCTGAAGTTTCTAAGGTCCTGTTTACACTACAAAATCGCAGGAACTTTAATATGGTTTCTTGTTCAGAGGAACCACTGACATGTTCCAAAAACAAGCTTATACTTGAGGCCATTAGCTCATTTGCTAAATGCTGGATCCAGTTGCATTGCAGTATTTTGGCAACAGTCTCTTACTATCAGTTGTAGTGCTAAAAGGACAAAAAGTCAGGATTCAAACTTTATTAAGATTGCAAATTAAAGGCCAATTTTTTTAACTGCACCTAAAGATTGACCAGACGAACAAGGAGACATATAAAGGGAGTGCTCTGCATGGGGATGTAGCTGCATTTTGTGACATTTGGGCTTCCAGCAGAGACAGACTTCAATAAACTATGTCATGGGTAATGAAACAGATGTTTGAGACAAGAGACCACTTTGAAAGAAAAGTCTCTTGGCTTGGCACAAGTGGAAAGGCAGCCAGCCTCACGTTTGGTGGACACTGTGCCCTGACCATCAGCACTTAGGGAAAAATCCAAGATACACTTCCCTTACTTTCTTTGATCATCTGTGTCAGTAGTTTCGGAGATTTTACACTTAGAGGTCCCCACTCCAATGCCAATATTTCTGATTTTTGACATATCATCCAAGACTCTGTCTTTCCTAATCAACCTGTTCATATTTAAGCATACTAACACCTGCAGGGCTGGGATTCCTCATGAAATTATTTCATGCCTAAATTCTAGGCATGAAATCTAAGCATCTAGGTTTTCTCAATAGCTAATTGAGAGAATAAAATGTGATTGAAATAGGTGGCATGAATTGTCATTGACAGATGCTATTGCCCTCCTTTGGGTATAGAAAGAGAGTATAATGGCCTTCCCAGTGCAGTTGTTATTAGTGTTTGTTTAGTTAAAGTCTGGGTGGGTCAGTCCCACTGTGTTTGATATTTTAAGGCATATCCCTCTTGGCATGATTTGTTATGTAGGTTAGGTGTGTCCCCATTCATCACATCATTGCAGTGGCTCCTGTTTGCCAATAGCTAAGTCTTTCCTTTCACTGCAGGAAAACCAGCATTTTACTTGGGGCTGAGAGTCTTGTGGCGTCACTGTGCCCTGAGATATCTATGCCCTTTTGTGCATCTATCTCAAAATACCAAATGAACAGGACCTGGGAAGTCTTAGAGCAATTTATAAGACTGGATACAAAAGGAGGCATAAAAATGTGAGTCTGTGCTGATGCACTAGGCACAAGCCTGCCACATATGATGTTGTCTTGGTTTAGGGCAGTCACCCTAGGACAGATGTTCTGACATATAAACTCAGTAAGAAAGCTTCTTAAAGAAATAGAGTATGAGTAAACCTTGGCCATGGGCCACACACCCAACACACCACCAAGTCACTCCCCCTCTGCAACAGGACAAGAGGAGAAAGCAGGATGAGAAAACCTCAGTCAAGAAAAAGAAAGAGGGATCACTTAACAATTGCCATCATGGGTAAAATAGGCTCAACAAAGGGAAAAAAAACATGTAATTTATTGCCAGTTAATATATTTGAGTAGTGAGAAACAAGGGAAAGTATTAACCAACACATTTCCTCTTCACATTCTCGGGTTCAAGTCCAGAGTCCTCTCCCTTTCCCAAAGGCACAGAGTGGGTGGAAGAGATAACAGTCCAGACAGAGTTCTTTCTCTTTGCTGCTCCTCCACATTCCCACCTTTCCTGTGCAGGTGTTCCTATGGGCTGCAATCCTTCAGGAAAGACCTGCTCCTGTGTGGGTTTTCCATGGGCTGCGGCATTCTTTGAGGCACATCCACCTTTTGAGGCACAAGGTCCCCTGGTCAGTAGTGAGGATATTTGCTCTACCAACTATAGGGAAATACCTGCCAGAGCTCTTCCTCTTCCTAGGCACCAACAACTGGTACAGGGAGTACAAAGAAAGATATTACACCTCCTTACTGTAAAGACACTTCTGTTTCCATGTTTGGCTTTCAAATTTTCCCTTTCTAAAGATTTTTTCTAATTCTTTTTTTTTTTCCTTTTTAATTTTTTCCATTTGGCTTCAAAAACAAAGTGTGGAAGACAAATAGCACATCACAAAAGGAGAAAAGCAGACAGCTTCTAGAAATTAAAGCCTTGAAAAGCAAAGCACTTTGTTTTGTAGTTTTGTCTTAAATGAAAAAAACAACAACAACAACAACAAAAAAAAAATCCAACCAACCAAAAAATGCCAAAGAACTTTTCCTAGAAATTACTATATATTCAAAAGTGAGCTTTTTTAAAAATGTGTTGTTATGAAAAGCCATCAAGTCAGCCTTCCAAAACAAAATAACGAGTGACATTGGGAAACCTTTTATCTTCTTTAAGAGTGTCGTCAGACGAAAAGGGCAACCTCATTCTTCTTCCAGAGCTCTAAGGACAAGGAAACTTTTATTTCACTGAATGGCACCTAAATATAATGAGATGATATCCAAAAGCCAATCTTTGAAAAGCAACAACAAAATGCTTTCTCTCCATTCTACCTATATTTTGTAATTACTCTGAGTTATTCTAAGTCGATAATCAATGCCATTTATTCCAGTGAGATTTATTTAATGGCTGAGAGAGATCAAGTCATAACTCATTCAATAAGCTGCATACATTTCCTCTTTCCCTTGTCCCTCTCACTGTTTGTCACATACACCCATTGTATAATGTTTTAAATTAAATGGAGAAATCTAGGGCAGGAAGTGCGTTACTTGTATGTCAGTTTATTAAAATTCTCTTTTTCACTGGTTCTTTTAAATGCTGTTTCAAATGGAACAAAGAAATCTGACATAATTTTAGTTCACTTAAAGAAATGAAATATTTATTACTTTAATTAATCAGTGGAGTTATTAAACTGGATTTTCCTTATTTTTCACTGGTTTATTTTCTCTAGTAGAATTTTTTTTTCTTTAATTAAGTCATTATTATGTTTTTGCTAATCACTATGTGGGAACCCTTGTGTTACACTACACAATTTTATCAGCATAGAAGCTTTTCTGAAAAAGCAGTAAGAGAAAATGAGATCCTAACACAGCAAATCTGCCCTTAGCAGAGCTTTATTTAGTGCAATTAAAAGAGCCATCATTTTTCTTACCACTGCTTGGTGGCAGGTATCAAGATGCCACTTGCAGAGGTGCCAACAGCACGCACCATTGACTGCCCTTCCAGCAGATGTGTAATTTACCAGAGCACGGGACTGAATGAGGTGAAATGGAAACAAAAGCTGAGCAAAATAAGAGAAATCAACACTGACCTTTTGCACTGCTAAAGCCCTTGCAGTGAAAGGTGGAGATGACCCTCTGATCCACCCAGGGAGGGGACAGGTATCATGGCACTCTGGAAGTGCATTAGAGGAGAAAAGAGCAGACTGCAAGCAGCAGCAGGAAATTCAGTTTCAGGAGATTTATGAGCAGAGGTGTCCAGAAACCCAGTGAGGAGCCTCTTGAACTGCAGAGCTGTGTTAGGAGAAGCTTATTCCCTCCCTCTTCCCCAGCATGGGCACACTGGGCAGGTGCTAGGACATTCTGATGTCTTGCCTTGATTTATTTATTTGACGAAAAATAATGAAAGGGATGATTCTCAAGAGTCCTCGGAGATTCCATTAACTCTGCAAATTAAGCATATTGATAAGCTGGTGATTATTTTGAAATGAACTAGAGAAATTGAAAGGAAAAATGATTGTAGGAATGGCCTGTTCAATGTGCAGAGATTTTAAAATGTAGGTAATATTTCAAGTGTATCAAAATACAGTAAAAAGACCAGAGGTTAATTATACTGGCATGATAGTTGGAACCACATTATTGTAATTCTCTTGGATAGCACTATGGAGCATATGGAGCAAATAAGGGGCCTATGTGTGCATAATAAGTTCTGTATGGGGACAAGGTGAAGGAGCTAGAGCTCTCTTGTGTGTAAGAAGCACTAAATAAGGGGAAGAAAATGATTTAACTACTTGATGAACCAACTTTGTACATAGCAACATATTTGCAGTGCCCCATCTCTTATATAGCAACATACATAAATTCACTCACTGCCATGATTCATCTTTACTTTACACAGCAAATACTACCCCAAACAGTCTAGAGAGCACATGCTGGAGAATTGGCTATTCAAAGACGTGCTCATATGGCATCAGAAACTTGGTACTTTGTGCTGTGCGTAACTGTTAAGCGTTTGCATTGCAAGCTTGCTCCTCTGCTACCAATTTTTTCTTTTGTTATTTCTGTATGGATTTTGATGTTTCCAGTTCTCAAGTCACTGGAATTTTTAGTGTGTGCAGGGATCTGAATTGACTCTTAGAGAGTCACCTCAGTAATGGAGACCAAGAGAAGACAAAAGACCTCCTTGAAGTTACTCCTCGATTTGAAAAGATTGTGCTGGTGGCTTTGAAGTGTGGGTATTTGCTCCCCCCATTAACATTTAATTTTAAGCACTTAACAATAATGTGTAAAAAAAATTAAACCTTAAACTCAGATCAGGGGACTAATTTTTAGATGACTAAAGATAGGTGCAGTGAATCCAACCCAAAAGACTGATGCATGTTTAAAAGAAGAAATTACACTGGGCTAAGAGTAGAGAGAGAATTAGCAGAAAAAAAACTAACAATAATGTGACTCTTCAGCCTAGTATCCATTCAGTATAGTCTGTGCTGAGCAGAATTTTTTGTTCATGAAAAAAATATTCTACTAATAAACAGTAAATTACTCAAGTGATAAGAAAAGTAGCCCAGTTCTGTAGGTGGAGCTCTGAACTAGGGTCTGATTCTACTTTTAGGGCAGCACACCTAAATATTTTTAAATCTTTTGGGGACTCAATCACATAATCAAATATTCCATGATGTGAGATTCAGAAAAAAGTGTGGAATTAAAGTAACAAAAGGCCACCTGGATTTTTTGCTGCCAATAGAATGACTGATATTGTTTCTCATATATTGTTTTAGGAGAATTGCTGCACGCACTAACTAATTAGAATAAGGTGTTGAAAGGCAGTAAAGGCAGTAAATGCAGTTTTCACTGAAAATATTCACTGAGCTTTGCCAAATCTCTCATGTTCAGTTTACAGAATTCATAATACATTTGGGACTATATTTCCACTTTTCTTTTAATGTCTACATTTACTTTCACCTCTAATGAATTGAGGATACCAATAGTGATACTTTAACTGGTAAATCTCTTCATTTACAGCATTTCTACTATAAAATAGAAAACTAACGAAAAAAGCACCAAATACTTTAGAAACCAAAATCTGTTACAAAAATTCACTGTGTAGCTGTTGCCACTTCTAAGAATCTGCTATAATTGACTTAATCTTCCATTACCAACAAAATAAAAAGAGAATCTGGAGTTGTTTATAAGACTGCACCATACAAAGGAATAATTTTCAGCAGTTTATCAGAGTTACATTTGGGTACATGAATCCTACTGCCATGGAAAGGCCAAACTGTGAGGCACACAACCACTTAAGTAGTAGGATTTTTTATAAAACCAGTCACACACACACACACACACACATATATATATATATATACTTAAAATTTTTTCTTTAACTGAAAGTAAAAAAAAGGTCAGTGTTTAGTAGAAGACTCTCCAGGCTCAAGAACTGACAGTCTTTCTCCAAACTCAGTCCTGTCTCTTGTTGAAAGAACAAGGAAGCAGGTGATAAAGCATAAGGAATATGTTTTAAACATTTTAAGGCTAATCATTGACCTTAAAGTTGTCCAGGTATAAGCTGTTACAATAATGCAACTTTATTTTGTGAAAATAGGTCATTACACTTAGGGTTGTAGTTGCTGCATTGCATTAGTATTCAGATATGTTGTCCACTGGAAATACTAAAGTGAATTCTGCAACAGATAGACAAATAAATTAGAGATTAGAAAATAAATAGGTAAATAAACCAAACCTGTTAGGCTAGATGAAGAAAAGGATGAAAAGTAACTTGGTCACAGTATGTACACAGTTAGGTTTGGAAGCTGAAAATAATTAGGCAAGGGCATTTCAGCCTTACTGACAAATGTATATTTATCTAACCTCAATTTTCAGCCAGTGTCTGGAAGCTGTTCCTTATGTAAGTCAGAAACTGTCCAGTGATTGGAAGATGAAGTTAAACAAATTCAGTCTCAAAATAAGAAGTTATTTCTTAACAGAGAACGTAATTAAAGATTAGAACCTGGTTTTGCTTCACATGAAGATGGTGAATTCACCATTAGTTTAAATGCAGTTGTAAAACAGGGACACATTAATCCAGCTTCTGAAAGAAAATGTGCAGCCTGTGGGAAATGCTGAAGAGAGAGGACTGATGGGTATTTGCTACAGGCTCTCTAATGGATTCCTTATTATTGCAAGGATACAAGGCATTAATGGAAACTTTAGTCCGTCTTGTTTCTCTGAAATGCTTTCATCTTACTCAAGTTCTCCGGCACGAGTAGATAGGGATAAGAGGATGAAACTCAGTGGCTGCAGAGTATTGAGGTTAGAGTACATCCCTCTGGACTTGCAAGCAGTGAAATGATGGGTGTGAGAGATCTGCAGCAGATTTACAAGGAGGCCCTTTATGCCTGAGCCTTTGCACAAACCCCAGGGTACACAGCTGCAGCTGGCCCACTGCTGGCAGTGTTGCTGGATATCACTCGGGCCGTCCAGGTGGAGCTGTATTCTGGGGTGCCTAGGTTTGTACCAGGTTTACATGTCATTAGGAGACCTACCATTCTGCTGACAAGCTTCACATGAGTGTTCCAGTCAGAAACACCCTTGGGGATCCAGGAGGCACATTTTCCTAGAGATGAAAACAAAGATAAAAATGAAAGCAAGGGAGTGGGGAGAGGAAGCTGAAGTTTGTTCTGTTTCAACAACTGGAGGCCAAAAGGGAGGCACCCTATTACATACAGTGAGACCAGTGCTTAGATAAGCAAAGGAAATGGGGGAAGAAAACAGATGTGAAGTGCCTTTCCCAAGATCACACAGCTGGCCAGCTGGGAGCCCATCCGGAGCCTATGAATCCTCCAGCTTTTCTGGTGCAAGCCATTGAGTTGAAATATATTTATAGTTTTGACTCTTGCAAACAGAAGTAGTCAAGGGGAAAATGTCATTGTTTGTACCAACTAATTTCCATATCTGCATAAAACAAATATTAGAGACCTCGAGAAGGACATCCTGACCATTAGTAATTTTCACTAATGATACAGTGATGACCTAAATACAGGAAAATAATTGATAGTATTTGTTCATATTACAATTTTGCCTTCCCTCTCTCCGGTGTCTTTTGTTTGATTCTTAGTGTAAATAATTGGTTGTGCTGTCTAAAGCATATACCCTGTTAATTGGGTGGGAGCATAAAACAAGGCTCCAGATATCTGATCAGGACCTCCTTGTTCTTCTCCCTCCCTTATTAATGAAAACATTGAAAAAATAGGCAATACCAACAAAAGTAGAATCGAACAGAGAGGGTGTGTTCAGTGAACCTCTGTACCCCTCCTGTACGCTCCTCCTCTGCACACCCTGCTGTAAGTCACACACAAGAACATTTGTAACACATGCCTCTAGCCAAGGCTAGCGACTGGCAGGCATTCCCAGTGTGCTGCAATGGGCTGCACCTCCCTGGAAAAGTGAGATTTCATCTTCACAGCTATGCTGAGCCAAAGAGAGAGCTGGAACAAGACATACTACCAGCCACTCTGAACTCCTCTGCTTTGGCATGGTAACACACTAACTCAAGGTATTGTGAAAATATTACTTTTAAGTAAAAAAAGATTGATAATTTGGCTAGGATAGGGGTAATAGGGAACATGACCCTGTCTTGCTGTCTTTTCTCTCCTTATTTTCAAAAACCTTATTTTGGAGAACCAGAAAAACAAGTTTAACTTAAACCATGTGCATTTTGCTATACAGTCTTGTCAGACACTCAATCCTTAAGGACAGTCAGTTCCTTAGTTTTCCAGAGGTACATTATAAGCCTACTATTCAGCTTCAACAAGGACTTTTCATACCCACAGAAAATCCTGCTATGACTTGATCCATACAACCACCCTTCTCTGGGACAAAAGGGGGAAATTTACTTTTCAGCCTGTGTTAACACATTAATTTCATAGCTTCTCAGCTCCTGTGCTTTCACAAATTTAGTACCAAATCAGGCTGGGTGCATATAAAGAAATGAGCCCTGCTTCCTAGAATCAAGGAGGGCAGCTGCAACTGCAGTGTGGGAAGGGGACTTCCCATCTCTGTGTTGCTGCCTGGTGCTGCTCTAGTTGCTCCCACTTGGCTTTGTCGTGGCAGGCTGTGCTGCGCTGCACTGGGCTGGGCTGGTGTGGGTTTTAGGGAAGTAGGCTGCATTCCCACATGCCCAACCCCTTCCCACCTGCTGTCCACCCACTGCATTGCAGGAGCCTGTAGGAAACTCCAGAGAAGGTATTAATAGGCTATCTCAGAGAAAGGATCAACAGAGGAGCACACATACTGCTTAAATTAGTGTGCTATATTTACAGCAATAGTTGCAAGTTGTAGTCACTGGAAGCCTCTTGAAAAGATAAGTGGCCCCTATGCCCATGACAAATCATTATTTCTTTCCCTGAAGTTATAAGCACGGACACCCACAGTAATGAGTTATGAGACATTTTAAACTAGGATTATATCTGTGCTTCTTTTTAAGGATGTGGTATATAACTCTGACTGATCTCAGTAGGAGATTAGATAGAACAAAACAAAATATTTTAAAAATTCCTAATAAAGTCATCTGTCAGTCATGAATAAGCACATAAGCAGGCCTAAGAGAGCATTTTTAATACATGTGATGAAAATAAATTATGTGAAGTGAAACAAGTAGTAATAGATAATGAAGATTCATCATGGAAGTAATTTCAATTTTTTTTCAGATTCTAACAAAAGCAAAACTCTTCTAATTTTCTACTATTTTACATTCCAGTTCTAGAATCTCAATGAACCTTGTATGTTTAGAATTAGCAAAAGGAGCTCAGTCTCTGCTCTTCTCACCAGTATCCCAACTTGCAAACTTTGTTGGTTCCATGGTGCTGTGGTGAAAGTACCATGAACATAGGTATTTGCCTGCAAGGAGATAACATTTGGCAGATAAAACCTCAGTATTATTCTTCAATACTTGTTCAATAACCAGATCTAGAGGATTTGTTTCTTGACACATAAATAAGCTCATAGAGGAAAATGGCCACCTTTGGATCATGGAGAGAAGATAGATTACTTGAGGCAACCTTTGGCCATAAATGAAATACAGATAGAGGAGAGTAAATGAAAATTAGGCTAGAATGGTTGATAACTTTGAGTTTGGAAACTCTGAGCTCTTTTTTGTTTTTACAGCTGCAACTGGAATGTCAGAAAATAACTTCTCAGTTCTGCAGCATTCTCCATTTGGGCATCTCAAGATTTGTCCATTTTATGGTGTAGAAATAAGTTGAAATGGTGACACTTCATGGGATGGTAAACTGAGTTCCAGAAAATTAGACAAAGTTAGACTTTTCAGTCTTTGGCAAGATGTGAAAAGAGAATATAATATCCTCATATGTAATTTCCTGCTTCTATAAGCTCGGCCTTTGTCAATATAAACCAAGAGAAATCTGATCCCAAATTTCCTCCCACCAAAGAATATGCATGAATTTATCTGAGAGCAGACTATGCTGCTGTTCTTTTTATAAGAAATAGCTCAGGCCCCACCTTAATACCAAGCAGTGAACATTTGTGGCATTTGAGCAATTGATTTCCCAGACAACATTTCTTATGGTGACTGGCAGAGGATGTTGTGTGGGTTTTCTTTCTCTCCTCATCCTCCCCCACTCTCCACCCCCGTTGCTGGTCTTGCTGCTGTGTCTTTATCATACTTTGTATGATGACATGTCTACTTTGGGAAATGATGATTCCGGTGTGGGTGGATGGAAAGAGATCTGCCAGAGGGTGCAAATTTCAAATTGTTGCCACAGATACACCCTTCTGTGCTGTCTTCTTAAGATACCAGAAAAAGTCTCTAAGGAATGCCTGGGGCTTGACTCTTGGTGTAAAGATAGACATCTACATCATGCATTTTTTTTTTCACTATTAAAGAAATAGACATCATAAATAGAGCTAGTGGACTCAGATTGCCTTAATCACTTTTTCATGGAGGTGGCTATTATGAAATTCTTACTGAAAGTAATGCAACATTTGTATACTTGTTTTATTATTGGGCTTGGAAAATTGTTTAAAATGCTGCTTCCAAGCCAAGGTCACTCAGCATTTGTGATTTTTACACTAAAGTCAGACCACAATTTTAAAATATCGAGAAGTACAATGTATAGAAAATATTCCAAAATAGGGTGTAATGCTTACAACAGTAAATGTTTTGTTTTGTGAAATAGATGAAATAGAAACATCAGGGAAGTAGAAAAATTGTGCCTAAAATAATGTTAGCAATGATATACCATATCTACCTCAGCAAATAATATGCTTTTCTCAAATTAGAAGCGTGCCTGTCTCTAGCTGGGTAAACTGATTACTCTGGTTTAGTTTCTGGTTCCCTGCATATCTGTCCTTATTAAAAGGAAGTGCAGAAGTTCAGCTGTGCTGTAGCCTGTGCTTCTGACTCTGTTTCAGGAACAGGGCTGGAGGGAGATGATACAAGAAGGAAAACAAAGATTTTGGGGACAGAGTATTTATAGTAAAGTATTAACTCAAGAAGTCTGTTGCTTAGGAAATATTTTACTTAGATTAAAAAAATATTTGCATCCCTACTTAAGGTTTCTTTTCCCTCAGTGTGGTGTGTACTCTCAAGTGCAGGTTTCGCTGGGGTTCTGAGTAGCTTACAATGTCTGCGTGGATTTAATATTTTGGACATGAAAACCTTTGCCTGATGTAACTGCTTCATTTTCATTGAAGAATGAGACCAGTAAGTCTTGTCTGCTTTCCATTAACTTGCGTACATGTGTCTGTTACCTAACACAGTACCTACAAGAAAACTCAGCTAACTCATGGTTTCTGTTCATCAGAGCAAGATGCAAACACTGAGGGAATAAACTGGTGTCTACACATTCTGAGTGCTGCTACGCACCCAGGCTGCATCCTTAAGATCCATCAAACTTCTTTTCTATGGGTATTAACTTATATTATGCCTTCCTCCCAACAGTCACATTCAATCACTACAAGTCCATAATGATTAGAAATTGTAGGACTTGCTAATAATAATATAGATGAAGTTGCTTTCACAAACAACTGCTTGGAGTAGAGCACAGTGTTCTATATCAGTGTATTTATTTAATAGAGGAAAAGAAAAAAAGCAAATTATCTATGTCAGAGATTTTTAAAATAGCATTGTTCTATGAAGAAATCATAAAAATTATATTCAGCAAAGCTTAGGCAGTAGTACCCTCTTGTTTCTTAGCTGAGTTAGTGCTATATGCTGGTTACTGTGAGAGAGGAAGAAGCTATATTATTTTCCTTCCCAAAGAACCCAGGTTCCTCTTCTATGGGGACACTTTCCAGGCTGTGTTAGACTCCAGAAAGTCTCAAACAAGTTTAAAATGCATATTCAAGTAAAAATGGGTTCCCTTGTCAAAGAAAATAGCCAGTTTCTGGTACTATGTTTGGTTTTATGTGAAAAATTTATTAGGCATATGTATGAAGACCTAATATTTTACTGACACTTTTTTTTTGTTTTACTCCACTGACATAGAGGTATTTATATAGCCATTCATTCTTACACTGTCAACCCCCCCACACACACAAACAAACAAACAAGTAAAACCTCAAGACTAAAAACCCAAAACCCCCCAAAAGCTAACCAAGTAACCAATCAATAAAGCAAGTAAAAAAACTCAAATCACCAAAACTCAAACAAACAAAAAACCCCCAACAACAACAAAAAAACCCAAAACCCAAAACCACACAAACAAAAAACAAAAATAAACAAAAATCACCCAAAAAACCAAACCCCGAACAAACAAAAAAGCAAACCAGCAAAAAAAGCCCCAAAACAAAAAAGAAAAACCCATAAATCTCAAAATAGAAAACTAGTGTGATGTGACACATGGAGCTGTAATCACAGCTTTGTTACAGGTTTTACAGGTGTATCTTTGGCTATGGAGATATTTCCTCTTTTATACCTGTTTGTACAATTTAAGATGGTATTGCTAATAGACATCTTAGTGGAAGAATCACATTAAACAAAGTCAGACCATTTAGCTCTTACAAACCACTTAGCTCTTACTATCTTCATTGGAAAGGAAACACAGATATTCAAAATTGAGAATTGTCTATGGATCATAGTAGTGAAAAAATCATTAAGTAGTGGAAAAAATATTCTGTCTTTCACAGTCATGAGGGCAAAACTTTTGAGGTGGGGTCAAGCCAAATACAGGTTGGTGCCATATTGGCAGTGAAAGGGGAAAGAAAAAAGGATAAGCAGAGAAAAAATGAGCTGTGAATGTCTTAAGTGATTATTTGTGAGTTTGCACTGGTTTTGAAGTAAGATCTTATTAATATTATTGCTCTACCAGTAAAGCTCTATGTGTGTAGAAAGAATATATCTGTTCTTTACACATATCTTTCAATTTGTGTGCCCACATAATGTATGTTTGATAAAGATATACAGAGCACGGTATCTCCCTATATGTTGACTCATATATGTTTGTGAGTATGTATATATATGCACACAATAAGAAAGACAAATGTATTTAAGCTGTAATAATCAGACTTGACAGCATCAGTGATACAACACAGCTGTTTTAAAGTGGTTAGCTCACCACTTATCTATTATAGCCAGGAACAATATCATTAGGAACATTACTATTGTATTATAATAGCTCTAGATTTTCCAAGTAAGGAAAAAAAAAAAGGAAAAAAAAAAAAAAAGGCAGATGCAAGTGGATGCTGTTTAGGAATGCCAAAATACATGACATTTTTTAAACGTGACAGACTGTACCTGAATTCGCAGTTGGAACGAGGAAACAAAGCTACTGACTCTTAGTGTCCCAGTACAAGCAAATGCAAAATGTTTGTTTTCCAGAACCAGTTTCTGGTCTTCATTGATGAGTGTGCTGCTAAAATGTCCTGCTCCTCTTCTACGTGAAGTGTGAAAGCAACCTGCTGCAATGTTGCTTCATTGGTGTTTAGAAGCTCCCATCTTGGTAGGCTCAAATTTGAATATTTTGGCACATCTTTAAGTAAGCAAACAAGCCCATATTTAGTCTATTTAAGCAAAACCGCAGGATCCTGGAAAAGTCCAATGGACAATTTGTATGCATTTAGAGCCTTTTTGAAGGATTTCAATAGGTGTTTGTGTATCTTCTTACTAAAAACATTTAGAAAGCCACTGCCTTTGAAACAGATAACCCAAGGCTAATGGAGTTAAATCTTTACTTCTTAAAAATATTTACTACTGACACAAGAAAACACCACTTTTTTGAGAAGTCACCTGAGTTTGGGACCATAAATCTTCACATGTCCCTGAATCATAAGTTAATGAACTATCTGCTTATGAGAACTTTAACCACAGTAAAATGTGAATCAAGGAGCAACATCAAAGCACTTTTGCACCCTCATATTCAGAAGCTTTTCAATGATTAGATTTTCTCAAAATCTCCGAATCTGAAATAAATATACTACTACAATATACTGACAAAATTAAAAGCTTATATATTCTTACAATTGAAAACAAAGCAGTGGTTGCAGTTGGCAAATTATTGTTTATCAGACATCCACAGTGTCTGAGTCTATGTGAGCTGCTTGCCTTGTGCCTTCTGCAGTTGTAAAATAAAATCTATTAGCATACACCTCCTCTTTGGTTTCACTTTGTTTTTGCTAGAAGGCGAAGCATGCAGATGAAACATGACATTATAGCACCTTGGTTGACAAGTGGTAACTAAGTTCTTACAACTGGATTGCTCACAGTGGTTATGTCTAACAAATCCTTTTCTGCTACAAATGTACACATTTTTTTCAGCAAAGAATTGTGTTCCTGAAATTTTAATCTTCATCTAGTGAAAAAGAAGAGCTTTCTGCCTATTGATGGAAGCATGCTAAGTATTGGTTTTTCTGTTTCACCTGGATGCAGAGCTCCTGAGAATGCTCAAGAAAACAGATTTTAAAAATATGGTAAAAGTTCACAGCCTCAACCAAGACTTTCTCTCATAACATTAGTTACATCAGTGTACAAGGTGAGATGCTCTTGACTCAGAAGAAATCCAGTGACATGGCTACACATTACACAACAACACAGAAGTTAGACATAGCACATTAAATCCTTCTTGCACTAGACAGTTACAGACACTGACCTACAGAATCTTCTCCACTGAGACACCTTTACTGAAAGCAAGGCAGAAGTACTACAAGAATGTCTGCTAGCCACTAAGTTCTTCCACTACAGATGTGTCTGGGCATCACTGGGCTCTCAGCTGACCAGAGTTACTGTGATAGTTTTGTTCTGCTCCCCTGGTTTGAGGGTCTGAGGTGGGATCTGAGTCTATGAATACCCTACCCCGTTAACCTCACTGTTCTGCCAGGCTCCTGGTGCCTCTGCTCTTGTAGGGAAGCCCTACCCCTACTACTCTCGGACTGGACTCTCTTCTGCAATAAAAATCATTTTTATCCTGCTCTGCATTGTGAACTTAACAATTATTCTTGAATAAAGTTACTGTAATAGCAAATTTCTTTATGTAGACCAGATCTAAATGGATTTCCTGTTTTCAGAATTGAAGGTTTGATGGAGGTCACCATCTATAATCTGGAAAATCCTTTGCAATATGGATATAGCATGGAGAAAATTAACAGTAGAGTTGTGTGAAGCATTTGCAATGAGTCTATACAGTACAAAATTGACCTCTTTGGGGATTTCATTACACAGTGAGAAAAGTAGGTCTGTGTTGCCAAGAGTTTTTTAGTGCTTGCTGGTGATAAAGGTCAACCTTGACACCTTGTGTTTTGCTTTGCAAGTCAGTGTTTGCAAGTTCTTGTGGCTTTTATGTCACATCTGATGTAATATTTTGTTATTACATTTTGATTTGTATTTCTAAACTGATTTCAGCTAAGGGCTTAGGAAAGAGAAGGTGCATTTAAATAGCTTGAAATTGAAGGAAAAATTGTCAAGAGTATCAATGAAGAAATATCAGAATATTTCTCATAAAAAGAACAAAACCCTGTATTTATCAAAGACAGCAAGTGGGATAGCCCAGGTGTCTATTAATCTATTTTCTGATATCAGTGAGAGGAGAATAATAGAAAGGGTTGTATGGAATTCAATTGAAAAAGAATCAAAGGATCAGAATATATTTAATGCCAGACAACAGGATCTAATAGAAAATAGGTCTTGTCATAAAATCCTGAATTCATTTTTTGATGAGAGTTCAAGTTTGATTGACAAAGAACTTGTGTAGATGCAGCATTCTTGTTATGTCAGGATTTTACCTCCTGGGGTAAAAGGAATACAGCATTGAATTATGCTAAGAAGGACATGGAAATGAATTCATAATTGGTGGACACGCAATTGGACATCATCAAATTGACATTTGGTCTGGACAGGCTGGACCAATGGGCCGAGACCATCTGAGTGAGGCTCAACAAGGCCAAGTACCAGCTCCTGCCCTTGGTCACAACAACCCCAGACAGTGTTCAGGGCTGGGAGCAGAATGGCTGGAAAGCTGCTCAGTGGAAAAGGACCTGGAGGTGCTGGCTGGCAGTCAGTTCAACATGAGCCAGTGTGTGCCCAAGAAGGCCAACAGCATCCTAGGTTCTATCAAAAATACTGTGGCCAACAGGACCAGGGCAGGGATTGTCCCCCTTTACTTTGTACTGGTGAGGCCACCTTGAATCCTGTGCCCAGTTCTGACCACCCACTGCAAGAAATCCTTTGAGAGGCTGGAGTGAGTTCAGAGAAGAGAGAGAGAGAGCTGGTAAAGGGTCTGGAGCACAAGTCCTTCGAAAAGTGGCTGATGGAGCTGGGAGTGCTCAGCCTGGAGAAAAGGAGGCTCAGGGGTGACCTTATTGCTCCCTACAATTATCTGAAAGGAGGCTGTAGCCACGTGGGGATTGGTCTCTTGTCTCAGTCAGCCAGTAACAGGACAAGAGGAAATGGCCTTAAACTGTTCCAGTGGAGGTTCATGTTGGACACCAGGAAGAATTTCTTCACTGAAAGCATTAAGCATTGGAACGGGCTGCCCAGGGTGGTGGTGGAGTCACCACCCCTGAAAATGTTGAAGAAATGACTGGACATGACACTTAATGGTCTAGTTTAGTTGACGACCTGGTGTTCATTCAAAGGTTGGGCTTGATAATCTTGGAGGACTTTTCCAATCTTAATTATTCAATGATTCTTCTGTTCTACAGCATTTGAAAAAGTAGCTCTCTATGGTGGCGCATCATCAAAGAGAAAGCTAACTGGAAGAATTCCACCAGGATCAGTGTCAAACCTGGTTCTATAAAACAACTTTGCCAGTGATGCTAAATATTCAAATAATAGTGATAAAATTTTCCACAAAGATTACTGGAATAATAAATAGCAATTGGAACAAGGAATGCAAACGGAGATATCTGCTCTGCAAGACCCATGGTTCTGACCAGCTTACTGAAAGCAAGATTCAGAGTGGGTTGATTTTATTGCAAATGAATCTTCATGGGAAGATGGTAAATCCTGAAAGACAGTTTAACCAGGGAAAAAAGAGTCAAACAAAAATCAGTGATAGAGCATTTAAGTCAAGAAAATTTTCGTTATAAAAATTAGACAAAAAATGGGATTATTTGGGTAGTCCTATCCCTTTTGCTTATATGCATATGTAAGAAGACCAACATGAATGATTCCTAATGCAGCATTTGTGGCAGGTCCACAACCTCCTTAATTTGGTAGACTGTCTTAATTATAAGTCTTCAGGAAACTAATTATGCCTGAAGTTTTTCAGCACCTTGCTCAGTTTTTATATTCAGCATAGTCAATGTCCTTCAAGCTTTTTAGTTACAAACAATTGTTTACAGCCAGCTATGCCACCCTTTCACCTGTTGTTACTTGTTGTAACTTAGCCTGTTACATGGGGATACAGAATCTTTAAGAAATATTGATAGAAACTTTGGTTTAAAATGCTTTTGAAGCTCTGTTGAATCCTTTTTTCCCTTACATTGATGTAAATGTTTTCCTTCTACTATGATCAGGGGTGAAAACTTGTTAAAATAAAATTTTAAAAGATTGGCTTTAAAATTCTTGAAAGCTGGATAAGGACTTTGAGACAGCACCTGCAGAAGTTAAGGTAATTTTTCTTTATTAATTTTTAAACAAGAGATTATTTTATTCTGAGATACATGAGGACACTGTCTTCAAGACCTTGAAAAAAATTGAATGTTGATCTCGTTAGTACTGTCAGGCAGCAAGACAATGATTTGGGAAGTAGTTCATGAATGAGAATAATTTTAAAATAATTAATTTGTTTTATATTTTAAAGGTTATTATGAACAAAGAAAATATGCAAACTCCATCTTTCCCAAAATGTATTAATATCAGACTAGGAGTGTGCTTTGTAATTTAAACTAGAATAATTACTCTACCAGACCATGAGGCTGTATTAGAGACCTGGTTTCAGCTCAGCTTTTATTGAATCCTGATTTTTTACCTGCAAGGAGATCTCAAATCCAATACTGATTGCAGTCTAATAACCTTTGGACCTCCAAAGACTCTTCAGGTTAGCAATACAGTATATTACTGTAGTAAAATGAGTCAGCACAGAGAGGAAGTGTTCCCTCTCATCTGTCACTGCTACTGTGCTTGGTTGTGTCTTCAGAGGGTGAGGAAATGAACCCTTTCATTTTAAGCATAACTAGTTCACATATGTCATGATAAAAGCACAGACAAATTTGCTTTTTTGAAACACAATGCAAATTTTTATTTTATATTTAATCTCTATTAGCTATAAGGAAAAAGTCACCAATACCTGAACTGAACAAAAGGCAAACTATGCAAGGAAAGCCAATATGTTACAAAGCAACTAGGTTTTTTCTGGACTAACATAATATCCCTTAAAGCAGCCTAATTTTCAAATACATGTTGATCAGTTTGGTCTGAAACTCAGGAGTCTTTATCCTCTGTAGGCTCAAAAATGGAGGCAACCAGAATTGTTATGAATCCCAAAAACATAGGTCAGGAGGTTTATATCATATGAAGTTGAAAATTCATTCTCAAATCTTGATAATAATAATTATTATTAATTGGGATGATGAAATCATTGAAATATCTATCTCATACCATTTGTTTAACAAGGCAGTTTAGGAATGCTGCCATCTGTTATTATGTACTACAGCGATTAGAGACAGACAAAACTGAAGTCCTCCATTTCAGCAGACTGCAGATCATGAATATAAATCATCAAAACATACTGAGCAACAAAATCTGCAGTAATGGAAAGAAACTATTATATTCAGGTAAGTAATTGTACAGCATCTCACCATTGAGTATCTAACTCCAGAATATAAAAAAGAATCTAATGAACAAACTCCTCGCTTATGACAGCAGCTTACAAAGTTGTGACAGAGTTATGGGGAGGCATATCAGTATAATATTGTTTAAAAAAAAACACAACAAAAACAAAACCAAACCAAAACAAACAAACAAAAACCAAAAACAAACAAACAAACAAACAAATCCCCAAAAAGTTAAAACCAGTTTCATTTCCAACAAGCTATGCAGAAGTTTACCCCTCACCTATCTATCTAGACTGTTATCTCTTAATTGAACCATGACATATATGAATGGGAGAAGGAGTGCATTTCTATATTAAATTTCAGACAGGAGAAGTTCTAGCCTGTAGTTAAGTTCTTTTCTGAGATCTTTTTCACCTACAACAGAGTGGGGATGCATGGCTAAGGCTCAGCCCAGTCCTCAGGGAGGCTTAGGGCTCAGGCAGAGGTCACACCCAGAACCCCAGTAGGAGTGAGCCACAAAGGGGTCACCTGCAATCTGTTTTCTACACAGTTTTTGTGTGTCCTTTTCCCTCATCTCACAGAGTCAAGCTCAGCAAGTCTTTCCCATGTGTGCACAATAAGGCTTCATCCCCCAGCAGTGCTGTGTCCTCTGCACACAGGAGTGCTAAAGGTGCTCAACTCCATCCCGTTCTCTACAGTCCCAATAGAGACACAGCAGCAGGGCTGAAGATCACTGGCTGCAAATTTTGTTTAGATAAAGTACTGCATGGTATCATCATGCTGGTGAACTGCTAATTTTGCACTGGAGGCCTGTTTCTCCCATCATTCACACTGACTGCCATGGGAACTCCATTGCTGTCACTACATCACCCTTGTTCCATCACACACCAGAATCTAAACCTGAACCAACTACACTGCCTGGTGCAAAGAAAGATTCAAACCATAGCAAATTTAGAGAATATTTCTGATGTATTTATCATCAGTGATTTAGATTTTCAGAGCACAAGAACTTCTCATGAAAATAGCATGGTTTTGTAACAATCTTTTAAATTTAAAATGCCACCTCCCCTGAAATGCAGCCTTTCCTCATTTAAGACAATATTGACATGAAATTCCTCATATGACAATGTTTTAGTGCCATCCAGGAGACTTTGCTTCTGGAATAAGGCTAGACTGTACCTAGGCACCAGCTCTGGGGGCAAACACAAAAAATTATATGAGGTTTATTTTGTTATTTTATGCAGTCCTCAAAAATGAGAGTCACTGCAATTGTAAGTGCTCAGTTTGAATAGAGTCTCTACCTGTTTGGCAAGACCCTATTATGCTCCAAATACATTGTTGGCCTGGTCATAGTCTCTTGATAATGAACTGCATAAAGCAAGGATTAATTCATTGTTAACTGCTTTATCTCAAACTATGCAGACATTGCAAATTCATTTGCATTTCAAAGCAGGGATTTGCTCAAAATATTCAGATTGGCTTGAGAACACCTGCTTTTCAGATGCAGCAAATAAGGTACACACTGTTTCTGAAAGGCAAATTTCAATCTTATAATGAAATTCAGTATATCAGAAACAGAAGGACAGAAAAAGGCAATAGTAAATAACATCAGTTTTGAAATATGTAAGCAGCATTCTAGAGATTTTTTTTTTTTCTTTTAGCTCTCTACTAATGCACAATTATATATTGGAGAGTGAGGGTTTTGCCGCGCCTGAAGTCACTCCAGCAACAGGACAGAAGCATCTGCAAGAGGGGAGAAGCGTGGGATTTGCAGAGCTCTCACATGATTGGCGCCTCATTGAGGAGCTGCCCAAAGAGCAGCTGCAGAGGAAAGTAAATGTGCTGCCTCGCAGCTCCTCATCCTCCTCGCACAGGAAGACAGCAGGTTAAAGGAATAAGAAAAAAAAATGTAAACAGTATTTCAAGCAGTGCTGGCAGAAATGTAGAAAACAGCTGAAAACCTTAAAGTCTTCTACATGGTATGCACAGGAAGCACAGAGGGAAGGAGTGCCAGGGCATCTGGAAATGATCTGGGTGAATTTTTAAAAGCCTGTAAGTAACCATCAGGAAATGTTTGACTCAAAAATGTAGAATGACACAGTGGGTATTGCATTTGTCAAGAACCCAGAAAACTTAAATTCTGTCTTTTATTTGACTGAACACTGATATATAAATACAATTATCTGAGTTTTATATCTTGACTATAGAAAAAATAGATTTTTTTAAAATTATGTGCAATTTTATTTAATTTGTATATGTGTATTGGAAGGGGGACAAGATGACTCAACACCAAGAGGTGATTGTATATCTGATATTCGGTCTATCTTTTAGAGACACTGCTCAAATTTTGCAGTTAACCCTAATGAGCTTCATTTACCCCTTTCTGAAGCAGGGATATTTATCTCAAGAAGAAAAACAAAACTTTAACCATTTATGTTTAACGAATATTTGGATAGAAAGTATTACATATATCTACATTTCTGTGAGTAGAGACTGAACTGCATTTTTAATAAACCCAATGTTACAACAGTCACTGCCAACCAAAAGAAGCTGCTCACAGTGCATCAAAATCCACACCAATGCTCACACATGCAATGACATAATCCTTTGCAATAACTTTACTGAATTGAAGATAGATGTCTGCAATAGTTTTCTTGCTTGCACGTGTGAAAGACATTAAGTATTTGACTGTACCAATTTAAATACTGGGCATGTATTATAGAATTATAATTGAATTATAGAGGTAGAATTATAATACTTTTGAGGGAAACTTACCTTTGAACTGATTATTCAAATCTAAAATGGTTCTAGAGACATTTCAGCCAATGCCTGGTTGGAAAGTTAAATCTTAAGAATGGATTTTCAAATATGAGATTTAAAACCCAAATTTTCATGGCCGTCAGGAAACTTTTGCTCATGGGGAAATTCTCATGGGTCTCCTCCATTTGTTCCTCAAACTTTTATTTGGGTCACAAATTGGTGAGATTACTGCAGTTCCAGGAGAACAGCTGTGGATGTAGACTAGATTCCTGCCACCAAAAGTGGGGCCATAGGCCCCTGTGTTACAAGGACGGTCAACTGTGGCTCTCTGGAAGCCAGAGGTCAATTGTTTTTCTGCACAGCCTTTGGCAAGAGCCTTTATCTTCAGATATGGGATTGAGAGAATGAGCTAACTATTTCACATTGTTTCCCTTACTGAGAGGCCCAAATTTTAATGTAGTGATTCAAAAACTGCATTTCCATAAGCAATGCCACAACCACTTTGACCTTCTCAATCAGGCACAGTAGCAGACAAACATGAAAATAAATATGTCTTCCGTAAGGAAATATAATTGTATTCTATGAGGACGTGGAGTTTGTTTGCTACTTTTTTTCTTTAATTACATCAGTCAATTGTAGACAATTTCCTGAGGTTCCTAACAAAAGATATTATTCTGTGGTTCTGTATTTCTATTAATAATGGCTAGAACTAGAGTTCTCAAAAATATTTTCTGTCTCGTGAGGGCAAAATTAAATT
>VWYP01012752.1:5928-52905 GCA_013400435.1 Pycnonotus jocosus | reverse complement strand
CCCCAAAATCTCCATCTTGTCTCCATCTACTTCTCTTATAAAAACCTAAAACTCCATATTTCTCACCCTGTGATAAACTAAACTCCTGCATTTCACACTCTTGAGATTTGTAATTCATCTCTGCTTTGTGCCAGGGTCTGTGACCCCCATGGACAGGGGTAAAACCCCCCTGTTCACCCCCCTGGACAGGTCCAGGGTATTTCAGTGCTCTTGGATAAAACTCAAATTTCCTTTGCTCAGTTCCCAGACTGCCTGGCCAGGGTTTCCTGAGCTCCCAGGGCAGCCAAAGAGATGTCCTGGGTTCCCACACGGTTCAGCACCATGAATCCCACGTTGGGATGGACAGAAATGGCAGTTTGGAAGGCAGGTGGTTCCTGCCTTTCTCAGGCTGTGGGTATTCCATGAACTGTCTTTTAGCCAGTGTAATTTGACTTTTCAGGCCTTTTAGGCCTGATGGTCTCTCTGAGAATAAGGCTAGGGCTCCTTGGAGGCACCTGAGAATTTGTATTAAATTGGTGCTGTTTGAATAGTCTGGTCCAGGTGAGAAATAAATTGAGTTCAAACTGTTCCCTTGTCAGGACACTGCTTCAGAAATAACCTAATCTTGCAATCTCAGCTTCTAAAACTCGCTGTAACACTGGAGTTCACCCAGTTCTGTCATTTAAATGTTGTCATTAGGCTCTGATTGATGAGGAAAGATTCTCAATATGCATCACTCTTTTTTTTATTTTTCCCTGTTTATTTAAGCTCCATCCAGATCAAAATATTTCTCATTTCGCCTCGTTTCTCATCACACTTGAAAGGGTTTTGTGTATAATTATTGGCTAGTGAAGATAAGTGGGGTTTTATGTTTATTTTTTTGTTGTTGTTCTGCAATTTGTTACGCTGTTTATCTCTCAGTCAAAAGGAAGCAAGGCTCGAAAATGTAATGAAGTGTTCATCTATCATCCCTGGGCTTTGCTTCCTGATAAAGGAGGCTTCGTTTGGGTGTTATTTCATTAACATGCACTTCCCTGACAAAGCCAGAGCACCAAGAAAAAAGAAAGAGACGCCTTAATCGAGGTTTTTCTTGGAGATAATTAACTGAAGGGCTTGTAAGATATGAGCAAGGTTTTGTTATTAGGACAGGAGCTAAAACTCCTATTTCCTTCAGCTCAGGATCATTCCACAGCAACTGCTCCTGGAGGGAAAGTAATTAAGAGCTGCAGTTTTACAATGAACATCGTCTAATGAACACAACTAACATTCCTTTTTTTAAAAAGTTTTTATATAAAATTCTGAGTATTATTAGCTCAGAATAATACAGAATAATACCTGCTAAAATAGTGCTATGCTGCATTTATGGTTTGACGTTAAAGGACAGAAAACAGATTTTCATTAAGTGAGGAGTCACCTTTTTTTGACACTTGCTTTAAACCACTTTTCCTTACTTTCAACCACTTTCCTTAAATGACAGAGGAACCTCATCAGCTGCAGACAAGGATTCCTTTGGACAGACCAATCTCTCGTGGAGTCTGTGGAGACAAGTGGCAGCGCTCCCTCAGCAATGGATTTATTTGTTCAGGGAGCAATTCCTTCTCACAACGTGTCCCCACCTGGGCAATCTGTCCTCCAGGGGAGACAGGAGCATTCTTTTCCCTGGGATTGCAATCCTTCTCCTCATTCCTCCTCAGAAAAACACCAATGTTCCCTTTCACCAAGGATAAGGGTTTCAATTCTCACCTCGGATGAGTTTTTCATTTCCACCTTTCCGTCAATTCGTTGGAAAGTTTTGAGGGTTTGAGGGGAGAGAAAGAAGAATCTTTTTGGGCTGTTGAGTGTGTTAACCCCCCTGGTCTGCATCCAACCCGTGCAAAACCCCTGAGATCAAACAGGCCCAACCTTGAAGGGCATTTTGCTTAGACAAGAATGATCTCCCAGGGTTGTTTTTGTGCTCCCGAAATTCCCACGAGCAGCTGACTCCCCACTCCTAATCTGGGAGCCAAGTCAGGAAGCAGCGGTTGAAACATAATCCACACAACATCCAAAATATTTTGATTTTTTTTATTTTTTGGTGAGGTTTTGCTGATATTTGCAGTGTCAGAGGTTACTGCAAATGCTGAGAGTCCAGGGTTTTACACAGAAGGAATATTGAGGGTCTAAGTGAAGCAAACGGCTTTGAAAGAATGAAGAATTAATAAGTTTAAGAAAAAAAAACCAACTCATTTTTGAAGGTGATGCAGAGACTGGTGTCAGCTTTCCTCTGTAATAACGCAGCATTTTGTTAAAGAGCCCCTGTAATGTGTTTAAAATGCTTCTCATGTTGGGCAACAAAGTATTGAGCTGGAAAAATCTATAAGTGCCCAACGCAGCCGTGCTTGGCTCTGATCTATTGATATTGTCTCAAACCTTCAGCCTATTTGCATCATTTGTTAATATAAAATATTCCTTTTTTTTGAATATTGAGTGCCTGTTGGTGTGAGCAGCCCTCATCTGGGGAAGTACAGTAAAATTGGGTCTCGGTTCATCTATTTCAGATATTCCTGTCTGGACAAATGAACTCTCTGCCTAAATTTATCACTCAGGGGTAATGAACCACGAAAGTTTTTGTTAAAGTGGCAACGAATGCAAGCTCAGAAAATTAAAAAAAAAAATATAAAATGGAAACAGCTGAACTTCCAGATGCACTTATGGAGCAAAATAGGAGAAAGTTTGTACAGGAGTTTCTGACAAAACATATTCTGGGATAAAAGTAGTTTATTTTGGAATGTCAGGGGGATCCTGCTTCTGAGGCTTCAACTCAGAAAATCGTTCACTCCAGGATGATGATCAGCCACTATTTGTTTTTTCTGGCACAGATTTCACCTCTCCCAAGAGAAAGAATTCTCTTGGTGTGATGACCTGGGATTTCTGGAATTTCAGTGCCCTCTGGAAGCTCTCTCCAAGCCCACAGTTCAAATCCCTTCCCAGTCATGTCCATTGGGTTCCCACACCATTTCTACAGGGAAAATCCCTGCCCCTTCCTTGTCTGTTTAACTTTTGTTAGAAGAGCTTTTCCCAGCCTCACCACTCTAATTCAGCACGACTTTGCACCATTTCCCAAATAAAACCGAGGCAGGGAATGAAGCCAAAGTGCCTCGGGAGGTCCAGAGGCTGATCCTTCAGGGCCCTGATTGGACTGAATTATTTTGGACAATTGACAACGCTTTGAGATCATCTCACATGAGAATTGGGCTGTGTTATTCCATGTGAGCACTAGAATGGGTCTGGAATTCTCTCTTCCCCAGCTATTAACAGGCAGAAAAAGGAAAGGGACAATTAATTTGCATTTTCTCTGTTTAGGTCTTGGTTGTTCTCTCTTGTCTCCCAGGAAGGGCAATTTTCTAATCGGTTCCCTACAGCTGCCTTGACATTTTTATCTCTATATTTAGAAATAAAAGGTCAAAGCCTCCTGCCACCAGTTGGTTTAACACCACGGAGGGCAAGGTGAATTCCTTCCCAAATTAGCTCAGCACAAAGGAAGCTGCTGTTCAGCACTTATTTCCCACTGGCAGATATTAGTATTCCTGAGGGAAATATGTACAGCAGGAAGGAGTGTGTGTGTGTGGATTAAAAGCATTTAATCCACCCAAATTGAAAAAATAAGACTCCAACTTATGGAAAAGGCAAGCTGTGAAAAAAAAAATAAAAAACACTAAATGAACAAACAAAACAATGTAAATTAAGACCTTGGAAATTTATTTTTTGTCTGGGAGGAAAGCAAGCTTAGTCACACAATAATTACTATTCTCGTTGCATCCACCAGAGAAGTCTCCATTAAAATCGAAATTCAAGTTCTCATCAGTGGAAGAACACTGAATATGACACCTCTCAAAGGAGTGACTCTAAAAAAGGAAGAAACTGATGTGGAGGAGAAGTGGATATAAAAGTGAGACTCTTCCAAGATTTTAAAAAAATGAAAAAAATTATGGAAAATGATAATGATTTCTTATGGGAGACTGCAGAATGCACAGCGCCGTATCCATGCTGCTTTGGAGATATTAAAGTAAATATAGTACATCTGCTCCAGAGCATCGGGATAATCTGCTCACAGTGGGAAGTTCCAGGATGATAATGCACATTCAGCTCTTCTTTCTGCTCATTCCAGTTCCTCCCCTTCATTATCCTGCACGCCAGAAAGATCTGCCATTAGGAAAGGAGCAGAATCAATGCTTTGCTCAATCCGTCCATCCTGGCGGTGCAATAAGGAATCCTGGAAAGGTGGAGGGATCTCCTGGGATCCCTGAGGTTGTGAAAGCCCTCTCAGAGGTGCCAAATTCCCACCTTGTCCTCAGCCCAGTGCCGTGTCCAGGTGTTCCTGGGGACTCCAACACTGCCCTGACAATATTTGACAAACGTTTCCATCAAGAAATTCCTCCTGGTGTCCAACCTGCATCTCCCCTGGTGTGACTCAAGGCCATTTCCTCTTGTCCTGTTGAGAAAAATGGGAAAAATTCTCATTTGTTTCATGGCCTGTTGCAAGGTGACTGGATATTTGAGGAGGTTTAAGATTTGGGTTTGCTCCCAAATAACTCAACAGCTTATGAGTTCATCCAAGTCTGAGAGAAAAAATTCCTTTTCACCTCTTCCAATGTAGGAATCCTTCACTGGCAAGAGTTACACCGGGCACGCTCAGCAAATATACAATGCGTGAAATAAAAGAAGAAAAGTAAAAAAAAGGTGGGGGAAAAAAAAGGCCCATAAAGATTTCCCTCACTCACACAGCACACTAAAATCAAGGATTTCAAAACTTCCATTATCACAGGCAGAAGCTCATTATTAATGTGTTTTTCTTTTCCAGAGCTTCTTCCCCTGAAATAGAATCCCAAGCCCACGCTGCGACTGTGCAATATTGCTCACTGCAAGCAACTATTTTGTTCTGCCTCAGAGGCAGCACATTTTTACATTTAATTTTGCTGCGGGTACACACAACACTTGTTTATGTCCTTAAAATGTCTTTTAAGGAGATTTATTTCAATGTTTCCCTGGCAAATCCAGCGATGAAGGTTTAATGCTCCCCCTCACCCGGCGAGGCGGCGCTGATATTTCATTTTGGTGTCTACCAGGTAACGCTGGACATGTGGGATCACACACGTGAAGATGGATGCATGGGTTTGTTTCATGTTCTCGGTGGAGCTTTAATTACAGCATTTTACTCCAAGTTTTATTATCTGCTTCACGTTTCTTTTCAGCCTCGAGTGCTGCTAGCGGATTTCCATCTACAGTAAATCACGGTCATGTAAATAAATGCTGTTTTTCTGAGAAAAACACCAGCAAATGGCACATGAAAGATTTTTATTTGACCTGGTGCCGCTCCTTTGGGAATGAGCAAAACCTGAAATTTAACCTGGGTGTGTGGGTGTGATTGTTGTCTGTCTGGGCTCCTGTACTCCCATTTAATATGGATGGGACGGGAGCAGGGTTTATTCCAGTGCTCACTAGGAACAACTCAAGAAGACAAGCTTGCACTAGTTTATCAGTTTATTTTAACACTTAAAAAAAAAAATTGGGGCAAAAATGGCAATGTCGCTTGAGTATTTCTCAGTCTTATTCTGCTTGTTTCTCCAGCCTTTCAAACCTTGGTGCATTGACTCCATATCTTGGCATTTTATACAGGTGACAGGAGGAATTTCCCTCTCACCTTCTCAGGAAATCATTGTCCTTTCCAAAACCTCAATCACACTTTATCCCAAACACACCGTGACTGAAACCAAGTCATCACCTTCAAGCTGAAAGCTGTGTGTTAATGGCCCTGTTGATTTAAGCATAGGAAAATATTTGCTTTAATCAGCGGTCTAATTAAACTTGATTGTTTTAATCTATGGATAATCTGTGCTGTTGCTTAATAGTCAGGCAAAGAGCGTGAAAAAAACTTGGTCTAAAATATTGTCAAGCACTAATGCAAATGGCTGCTGGCTATTCCTTGTCTTTCGTGGTGAATGGGTAGGAAAAAGAACTTCCAGAAATTTAATGAGACTTGAAGGTGGGACGTGAAAAAATAGAAAACTTTTGTGCTGACTAACAGCAAAAAATGTTCTTCCTTCAATGGGTTTCCATTTTGGACAGAGACCATCTGCTGGTGAGACTCTCAATAAAGGCAAGTTTTGCTTGGATAGTTCCATTATCGAAGATAAACCCCCGTAGCTGAAACTGCACATTTTAATTTTCCGTTGCTAGATTGCATCTCCAGACACTGTCAGATCCGAGCCACTGCCATTTAATAAAACAAATAAATACAAATCCAGTGAAAATTGAGATAATCGTCATTCCAGCCCCAAACGCACATTTATGCTGATATGGCCACGCACTTCTCTTCTTTGTCTTTTTTTCTAAGCAAGCACATTTCTCTTGTTCTACAGACACTGCAACCTGCAAACTGGAATTACTTTTCTATCAAAACTGTTCCCCATCAGTGGATAAAACATATTTGTCTCAGAGAAGCGCAGCTTTCAGCACGCGCCAAACCTCCAGCTGAATTGTGCCATTAGAAGCTGATTTGAAATGGTTCTCCTCGAGTAATTGTTATTTCAGAAGCTGTCAATACAACTTGTTTTCAAATTCAATTTTTTTTTACACTCCCCTAAACGCTTGTTGGTTCATAAAACCGCTATGAGAGATCGCCATTCTCCTTGCAGAAGGAACAGGTTGTTATTAAACACCCGATAATTACATTATGTCCAAATTTTAAATGAAATTTCTCTTTTCTTGGAGAAAAATAGGAAAAGAGGAAACACTCTGAAACCTGAGTCAAACTCAGCCTTTCCTTTTTCACCTGTTGAATTTCTGATACACGTTCACGCAATTGGGACATTTGGCCATTTGTTCGAGCACGACAGAATTTACAGATTCCACGAAAATAAGCGAGGAGTAAAAAGCAGGGACGAGGATTGCAGCAGGAAGGGATCATCCAGCTGCAGGTGAGATTCGCTGGAAGAAAAAATAAAATTAATCACATTAGAGAGAAAGAGTTCAGTCCAAATGAAGGATTAAAATCCTAATGAGCAGATTACGTCTCTCATCAAGCACAGCAAACCTGTGTGTGGGCAGGTAGGGCTTTGGAGGGAGGCTCATCCCTCTGCTGCTGAAAGGTTTCTTTCTCTCCATTGTCATGCAAATTCCAGCCAGAGGAGGAGAAATGTTGGAATTGGCGCTGAAATGCGTTTTGTGCACGGTCTCTCCTTTATTTCCCGACCTCTGGCAGTGCCTGCGCACTCCACCACTGCTTTGGAGCTGCCAAAGAATGAAAAATCCTGTCAGTGGCTCCTCCAGGCCAGCATTTGCAACTGAATAAAACATCTGCATTTCCTCCAGTTACCCACTTTGGGGCTGGATTTCCTGCATTTCCTTCCATTTACCCACTTTGGGGCTGGATTTCCCTGCATTTCCCTCCATTTACCCACTTTGGGGTTGGATTTCCCTGCATTTCCCTCCAGTTACTCACTTTGGGGCTGGATTTCCTGCATTTCCCTGCAGTTACCCACTTTGGGGCTGGATTTCCCTGCATTTCCCTCCAGTTACCAACTTTGGGGCTGGATTTGCCNCATTTCCCTGCAGTTACCCACTTTGGGGCTGGATTTCCCCGCATTTCCCTCCATTTACCCACTTTGGGGTTGGATTTCCCTGCATTTCCTTCCAGTTACCCACTTTGGGGTTGGATTTCCTTTCATTTTTTTCCAGTTACCCACTTTGGGGTTGGATTTCCTGCAGCCACACCCGTGCATAGTTGGTTTAAGGGCAAACCTTTTTTACCAACCCATAATANCCCACTTTGGGGTTGGATTTCCCTTCCTTTTTTTTCCAGTTATGCACTTTAGGGTTGGATTTCCTGCAGCCACACCCGTGCATAGTTGGTTTAAGGGCAAACCTTTTTTACCAACCCATAATAAACCGTTCAACCAAAGCAAAAAACCCCCACCTATCCCTGCAGAAGAGCCTTGGTTTCACCTGAAGTGTGGACCAAGGTGAGCTCCCGGGGAATTTGAGACTAATCCTGCACATTCAGCTCCCTGAATGGGTTTCAGGCTGTTTCCTTCTAAGCATTTAAATAAATAGTTTATCACAGAGTGACACAAGGCTGTTTCCTCCTTCACAGCCCTTTAAAGATATCCAGTGGCTTCGTTTTATTCGACTTAGGCAAAAGCATAAAGCTTTTAAAGGCGTTTTTAAGCTGTTACATTATAAATGTTCTTCTTTGCAGCAAAAGGAAAAAAGGCTCAAAATTTCGGGATTTCTAAAGATTATGGGGTCTTTTGTTTTTCTGGTTTTTCCTCACTCTTTCAAGCTGCTGAACAAAAATCAAAGCATTAAATGGGGAGGCACCATCCAAGTGTGGTTTTTTGATACTGGGTGGGAGGTGTAGGAAAGGAAATGGAAAATGAATTTCCAGCTCAGGAATAGAACAGGTATGGAGCAGATATTGGTGATGTGGATAACTCCTGCCTGCAGCACCCCTGGGGTCCTCTCCAGACATGCAAAACTCCTCTTGGAATTTTTGTGAAGCTCAACGTGCTTCTTTTGACCCAGCTGGAGTCTCTGGGAATATTTTAGGGACACCCGTGATGGGAAAGGTTGAAAAAGTGCTGCCCAGTCTCCATGAAAGATAATTGTCTGCACTGGAGGTGACTCATAACTGCCTTTTTCTCCTTTAAAATAAGAAACCTTTCATGAAATGTAAGCAATTTCCTCTCTCACCTGTCTTCCCCACATGACAGATGAATTGCTGTGAAAAGTCTCTTGAAGAAGGGTCTGATCAAGGTTCCCCCTCCACCTTCTGTTTGAAAAATTGCTTTGTGTGCAAAAAAAATTCCCAGGAAAAGAAACAAACAAAAAACAAAAAACCCAAACCAAACCAACCAAAAAAATAAAAAAAAACACCAAAAAACCAAAACCAACCAACCAACAAACCCCTAAAAACCCAAAAAAAATAAAACAAACAAACAAAAAAATCAGGAGTGGCTCTGAAGTTAAAAAATCAGTGTAAGAACATCCACAATCCCCTTATTTTTTGAAATGGAAAGGTGTCATTGCTCCAATAATTAGTGCACCACATTAGTTAGAGCTGCCTGTGCTGTGTAAATAATTCTGATTAAGATTTTTCTGTTCCAGCATTTCTCATTATCACTGTCATTCTAATTGCAGGGATGCAACACAGGAAGGGCTTAGGAAAGGGGAAGAGGATGGGGTTTTATCTTCTTATTTGAGACTTTCAGCCTGTGCTGCTAAAACAGGATTTATTTCACACTCTTCACCTAATAAACATTTATTGGAGAAATAATTGTCCCTTTGTGGCTCCTTTTGGAAAAATGTGCCTTCTGAACGTGGAAATAATTGGAAATCTTGGCTGTTTGGCAGCCTCCAAGGCCTTGTGTTTTGCTGACACAGAGACGTCTCTCTGGCTCCCAGGGCAAATAAAAAACCGTGCCACAACCCAGGGGTTGCCTTTTCCCAGCCTCAGAACTCTGGAGAGATGGACAGCACTGAGCGTGAATTTCTCAGCCTAAAAACTCTCAGAGGGGTTTGCACCGGTTAACAATAACTCAGCATTTCCTTTTTCACCCCAAATTTCCTGCAGGAACTGAAAATGTTGTGCTGGCAAATGCCTGATGGGTTTGGAAAAGGCTGAGCATGCCTGGAGAAGCGGTGAAGCCACCATCCCTAAAAATATCCCCAAAAATGTGGATGTGGCACTGGTGAGCACGGTTTAGTGCTGGGTCAATGATCTTGGAGGCCCTTTCCAACCTTAATGGTTCCCTGGTTCTAGATGTGTGCTGTAGTTTTAATTAGACATTTTAAATAGGCTGCTATGATGGGGGGGTTTATTCATTTATTATTCCTTAATTACTCAGCGAGTCTGTTATAATTGAAATATGTGTTCTGTGGTCTCGTGCGAAAAGAGATTGAAAACTAAACACGGGAGCTTCTCAGTGGATGCATTAATTGGGAAGCCAGATAATCAATAAAGGGAAAAACTAAATTAAGGACAATTTAAAACGCTCGTGGCAAAGATGCTCAGTCAAGGAAATGGAGGGATTTGTCCAAGAAATCCCTGGAATTTTGCATCCCTGGAAGCCAGGGAGAAAATGATGGGCTCCATATTCCTGAGGCCACAGAAGGGCTCTTCTGGATGCCTGACACGGCTTTTGAAAGGTGGCTTATCAGAGCAGCATTTTCCATTAAAACCTGTAATCACGGCTCTCTAACAGAGCGCTGGTGACCTCAGGCAAAGCTTTTCACATTTCCTGCATTTTTAGACAGCAGCAGAGTTTGAAATGTGCAGGTTTCACTGCCCTACAAATGAACGAAGGGGTAGGAAAGCCCAAACAAATATCAATAAATATCAATAATTGTGTGCAGGAGAAATTAAAATACAGGAGAGACACAACTTTTTTGCTTCCCATCTGTGACTACTCCCCCAAAGACAGGAGTGACCCCTCAGGTGTAGCCAGGAAATCCACAGGATGTATTAATCCTAATAATCTCCTGACAGCCTGTGCTCCTGAAGAGTGAGAGCATCTTTTCAATTCCTGCAGTGAAATCTGAAAAAAAAAAAAGATAATAAAGGGCCAAATCCCCCCTTTTGGAAGGTGGACTTGCACGGTGTCATTAAAATTAATTACCTGAGAACCAGTCCATAATGTCCACAGGTATGGAAATAATAAAAATTAATTGACTGAGAGCATTCATAAAATATCTGGAGCAAAGGTCATTAATTTGTGCTCGCTGAAACAGAGACTTGCATGCTTGAATTACCCAAATGCTCCAGCAATAAGGCAAATAACAGGTACTCCAAAAAAGAACTGATTAAAGGAAAGTTCTGCACTTTTTGGGGTTTGGATTCCAGTTCTAGGAGGGCACTGGGTGGCAGGAGAGGAGGTTTTGTAACTGGAACCTTTCTTTGAAAGCCATTCCCAAGGAAAATGCCCAGACCTTCCTTCTCCTGCAATCAGGCAAATCCATATTAAAGGAAAGGAAAAATAAAAAGGGTTTGTTTGCAGGTGGGATCTTCTGAAGATACATTTCTTCTCTAAACCATGACAAATGTAAATGTGATGGGGTTTTGATTTATTTCAATTTTTTTTTTCACCTAAAACATTTAAACTTTGACCCTGTTGTTGTCTCCTCCAGTGGAAAAAGCTCAAAACAATTTGAGAAGGGCTGAGCTTCTGGAACACCCCTGGTCACCCTGACCCATGGACGAGGTGGAAAGAATTTGTACAACTAAGGATGGAAATTCAAGGATGGAAAGAGCATTTGTACAACTGAGGATGGAAATTGAAGGATGGAAGGAGCATTTGTACAACTGAGGATGGAAATTCAAGGATGGAAGGAGCATTTGTACAACTGAGGATGGAAATTCAAGGATGGAAACAGCATTTGTACAACTGAGGATGGAAATTCAGTGTGAACTGAGACCTCCTTCTTCCTGTCCCTTGAAAGATGACCAAAACCTCTTCTTCTCACGCTAACCCTGCAAGAATACAAAAAACCCACCCCTCCCATTTATTTAAAGCTTATTTTACTCTGCCAAACCCCAGTCCAAAGCTGTTCATTTATGCAAGCACAGATAATGTGCTAATTCTCACCCACCTATCAAGGCACCACAAGCTCCTGTGTGCTCAGGCACAAATTGCAGAGGGAAAACGTTTGAGTGCTTTTTGTTTCCCCGTGTTCTGCCACGATGTGTTTGCAGCCGGGTGGGTTTCCAGGCAGATGGAAATAAGTTTCTCCCTGGTACAGAAGCCAGCACTCTGTGCTAGATTTCCTTGCTGATTGAGAGGAAATGGATAGCAGCATTACAGCGCTGTAAATCACGATTTGTGCCCGGCTCCTCGGATGATCAATTTGGAAATCTCTCAGAACAGATTGTTACAGAATAAACAGCACGACTGGGTCGGAGCACCCCGGCACTGCAAAGCGCTCCTGGATTCAGGCAGGTGCCTCCCTTCAGAGCAGTTAATAAACCCAGGCTCTCCCTCTCTGTCTCTGGGATTAGGCTAAATCCAATTGCATCTCTCAAAACAAATGCAGCTGCTGGTTAAACATCCCTTCTGATCCAGGGGAAAAGCAAGAGTCAGGTTCTTCGTGTCTTGGCAAATCCGGTTAAAAACACCGGTGCCTGCAGGGTGTCCAATCTTCTAACCTGACACACACAGAAAGTGCCCGTCAGAGCCTCAAACCAACTCCTGACACACCATGGGAGCCCTTCCCCTCACCTCTGAAATGCAATCAGTGCCCAGGGAAGTTCTTCTCCGGGTCATTTTAATCACTCAAGCAAGAGCGCCGAAAATCATAATCCGATTGATCTGCCTCCGTCATCTCCCAGTGTTTGTGTTAGCGACTTTCTTCTCAGCTTGAGTTAAATCAAGATCATCCCTGGTCAATCTTGTTGACCTGCACTCCTCTGCTAATCACATTTAATGAAAATTGCAGGCATATCAAAATAATTTCTAGGATGCAGGGGAGAAGAAGAGCCCTTCTCACCAAGGACAAAACACGACAAATGCAGGAGGCATTGGCTGCCCTGACCGCAAAACCAACAAATTTTTAAAGCTTCTTTTATCTCTGCAGGTCACACAATGAATGATCACAGTTTGAGGCATGTCAGAGAAAGAGGTGGCCCAGCTCCTGCTATGCACAATAATATATAGGAAATACTGAGATAATATTTGTTTCTAGCATAATTTTAGGCGTTGTTTCTCATTGAAGTGTGTTTTTCCAGAGGACAGCCAGATATTCTTCCCTGTAAACCAAATGGGTTCCTATGAAGACAGAGAAATCAGGCAGCCAAAAAAACAGTGGTGCCAGGCTGTGATCCCAGGAGAAGCACCCCAGAGCCCAGGACAAACACCTCCAGTTGGCCATAAAGTGGAAAATATTGCCTGATGGAGGGTGGAGAGGAGGCAGAGCACACTCTCTTCTCAGAGCTGTGCTCCAGTGGATAAAGAGGCAACAAGAACAAGCCAAAACATCGAAAATTCTGATTAGACTGAAGGAGAAACGTTTGCCAGCGGTGTGGTCCAAAATTTGCCCAGATTTCCTGGGGCACACTGTGAAATTTCCATGCTTGGAGACAGCAAAAGCTGGCTGGGAAAGGCCCTGAGGGACCTCCTGTGACCTCACCTGTCCTGACTGATGCTGGACCCAGTGACCTTTGGAGGTTTTCAGAAACCTCTTTCAGGAAGAGCTTTTCTGTTACAGAACAGAAACGGATTTTAAAGAGCAATTCAAATATATTTAAAATCGAGCCAAGATTGTTAAGATTGTTAAGATTGTTATGTTTGGATTGGCCTTTGGAGGTCCTTCCCAAGCTCTAATTGTTATTTTCTGTCTCCAAGACGTGGCAGCACACCCAGGGCTCCTGTTTGTCCTGCACGGAGCAGGAGAGCCGGGAGAAGAGGGAAATTTGTTATAAGGCACACGTGGCTGGGTTAGCAGCTCCCTGACATTCCCTTTCCATCATTAGCCACAGGCCATTATTTCTGCTTGTCTGAGCACCCTTGATGTGTGTGAGGGGGGAAAAAAAAATAATAAAAAAGTAGAATGAAGTGCCTAAAATGTTTTGCCAATGAGAAAATTTGATGATAGAATGTCTCCTCAAACTGTCCTTGTCCTGTGTTCTCCTTCCTGGGGAGTTTTTCTCTTACTTTCTGATTTAAAATACCTCTGACTTTGTCCACTGTGTATCTCAATTAGACAGAAGAATAAGCTGTGGTTAAGCTGCAAGAACAGGGAAAAAAAAAAAAGAAATTCTGCTGCCTTTTTTCCTTTTTTATATGACTCAGAGCTCTTGCATAACAACTAAAGCAAAGTTCTGCCTTGATGAGAGAGGTCAGAGCCTTCGGAACAGAGAAGAAAAATTCAATCAAAAAAAAATAAATCAGTTCTATATTTGGAACAACAACGACAACAACAAAAAGCCTTTTCAAAGGAAAGGTAAGTTCATAAATATTTTGTAAACTTTCTGTAAGCTTGATTAGGAACCTGAAAGGGCCTAACTTTATTTCATATCCTGCCAGCTTCAATCTGGTTTTTTTACTCTTCCAAGCAAGTGTCTGCAGCGGATGCTGTTGCTGTCCTTGGGAAACACGAGTTAACCCTGTTAGCAGAACAGGAGGGAAAAGCTGCAGTGAAAAGCTCCTCTCCCTTGATCTGCACAAACACCTTGAGAGCTGTTGACATGTCTGGATTAGAGGCTAAATCTACAGCGGGTTGGAGCCACACATCTGGAATTCCTAAGGACGTTGGAGCCACACATCTGGAATTCCTAATGACGTTGGAGCCACACATCTGGAATTCCTAATGACGCCGTTTCAGGAGACTCCAGGAGCTCTGAATCCTCACCTAACGGGGGGCTGGCAGTGAATTAGTCCCTTTAAACCTGACAGAAATGATCCAAACTCCAAGATAAAAGGCGTTTTCCAACTGTTTTACCACATTACATCAATGTGTGTGCGAAACACTGTGATGGAACAGGCTTCAATTATCTTTCGTGTCAGTTAATTTCTTTAATTATTGATATCCATCCTCATGCTCATATTGATCCAGGCATCCAGCCTGGGGATTCCAGCACAGGGAGGACGTGGAGCTGCTGGGCTGAGTCCAGAGGAGGCTCCAGGATGAGCAGAGGGATGGAGCAGCTCTGCTGGGAGTGTTTTCACCCTGTCTGTGCCCTGTGGAACCCAACAGGTCTGACTGCCATACGGGAGTGTGTGACAAAACCCTCCGGGAATCAGAGGGAGATGCCATTCCCAAGAAGATCTTTGCGTGTCTCCAGCACAGAAGTGTTTGCAGGATGGGAGCAGAAATGTGTAAGCACAGCTGAGAGAGCTGGAAGGCACCTCAGAGCTTTTCTGCCTGCAGACAAATCCAGGATGTGCTTGGCACACCTTGTGAGCTCCAAAATTATCCGACACAACCCTGGGACGACTGCTCCTTTGCTGGGAACAAGCAGGAGAATGCCTGGAAATCGCCAAGAAGGCTGAAATATGGGAAGAGGAGAGTTTTTATACAAAAAAAACCACGTGGCAAAAGTAAAGATTTTCCTTGGCTTTAATATAAAACGCTGCTGGAGTACGTAAATTGGCAAAGGCTTGTGCTGCTTTATTGGGACAAATGGGTGTTGTCTGCTTTAATATACCCCTAAGCATTCCAATAAGGACACCAATAAGTCTGGAATACCTGCTCTCTCCTCAGATTGATATAAACAGCAAAAAACTGCACTCCTTTGTTCCTGCACCGGGATTAAATGGCTTTTAAACACTCTCTTTGCATGTCTGCGTGGGAGCAAAGCAACAAAAGAAAATTAAAGATGCCTTCCCGCCCCCACCCCTTTCTTTGAGTTGGAATATCGCATTTTCCCCAGAAATATTCTCCTGAACGTCAAAGAAAGGCTGGTTCATAAGCAGCCTGTGGATTCTTTTTTAATAGAATCTGAAGTTATTATCCTGCTTTTATTGGAGACATCCTGTGTGCTCATATTTAGGGATGCAGAAAATCTGCCAAGAGAAAGTTATCCATAAAAAACACCCTTCACTGATAGTTTCCAAATTTTAGCCCCGCCATTCCTCTGGATGATGTTAAACACCTAAAAAAGTTCCTTTTTCCTGGACTACCATGGCAAATATTTTGTTGGGGTTGTCCTGCCAGTTGGAAAAGGATAATAAAGTCACGGGCTAGGACTGAGTTTAAATTTGTCACTGGACACATCTGGCTCAGTGCTGCTGCCTGATCCACCCGGTTGTGGCTGGACTCCTCACTGGAGGGACACAGACTGCTTGGAACATTCCCAAAGCACGGCATTTTATGGGATAAAAGCTTGGGAACCTGGGGAATCCTTCAGGCAGGCAGGGCCATTAAACACCAGCACATTTCTCTATCCAGCACTGAACATAAATATATATATTTTTGCCAGACCTTAAATAAGCACTTTTACTGAGAATATAAGGATTAATCCTTTTTGCTAATTACTTTCAATATTCCTCTTTAAAGAGCCACCCATATACGACATTTATTAATGTGTGTACACTGCACATTAATTCAAATTAAGTTCTACAGCGAGTAACGCTCAGGCCCTCAAATTAAGTGATTTAATTCCTTTCCTCATCTAATTGCTGAGACTATTATTTTATGTCTCTTGTTTGTTTTTTTTTTTTTCTCTCAATTAATCTGTTTGCTTTATTAAATTGCATTTGGTTGTTCCACTCAGAACTTGTACAGTGAAGAGGCAAAGGGAAGGTTTTAAACAAAGGAGGAAAGCATTTAAATGGAAGCAGGAGGAAAAGCTGGTGGAGGGAACCTCCAGATCATGGGGAACCTGTCAGAAGTAAGGGAAAGGGTCAGTGAAGGGAAAAAAATGTTAATAATGGGAAAGAGGATAATCAGGGAGCTGGAATGCACTGCTGGTGTTGGGAATGCACAGGAAAACAAGGATGGAGCTGCTGGCTCCAGCCCAGCCTGGACTGGAGCTGCCACAGATAAACTAAAGCCAAAAAGACAAAACTCTGTGCTCAGCATCTGAATTTTGAGCCTGACTGTGTCAAGCAGGCTCTTCAGCTGCTGTTGTAACTAATGGTTACAAGCCCACACCGCTCTGCAAAGCTTCTCCCTGCTCCCTGCCCAGGTCATTCCACTTGGAGATTTTTGCTTGCATTTAGCATGCAGTGGGGATTTTTTATGATTTCATTTTTCCCTTCTTTCCTCTCCTCCTGAAGGAAAGAAGCAGAGCAGGAGGGTCATGTGGGATAAAGGCATGGTTCCTGTCCATTTCTAAGGCTTGCCCATGACAAGGATAATTCCTGTGAATATAAAATCATAATTCTTTTCAAAACCCAGCTTAGTTACGGATGAAATAACCAAACAAACCAAGCCTTATTTCAGTGTAATGCACTCTGTAAATGCAGCATTTCTCACAAGGAACGTGCACGTGTTTGAAGCTCATGTCGTCCCTGTTGTGACTAAAATGTTCTTTGCAACAAGGAGGTGAAATAATTTCATCATTTCTGCAAACGAGCCCCGTTCCCAGGAAGGAGCTGTGCAGTGGCAGAGAGCCCTCTCTGCATTCACAGTCTCCCCTCGCCCTGGTAATTGGATGTGGAGCCATTTCCACGCTGTTTTCTCCATCAGCTTGGAAAGCACCTGGTGTTTTACCCCTGCCATCAGTCAGGGTGGACACAGGGTGTGAAGGGCAGCAGCGAGAACATCGATCCCTGCCCTGAATTCCAGAGGAGCCGTGTGCTCTGGGGGTGTGTGACATCCTGAGGAAAGCACAGCACTGCTGAGCCCAAATCCTGCACAGAACAGCTCACTGTCCTCCAAGGGCCTGCCAAATTACTGCCATTGCAGCAGCACCAAAAAAAAGTCTTGGTTTCAGTTCCTTTTTCACAGGTTATAAACACGCAATCAGCGTTTGATTGATTGATTGATTGATGTCAATCTGCCACTTTTATCCCCAGGAAGGAGCAGTGTGTGAATGGCAGAGAAGCTCTTTGCCACCACTGTTTTCCCTGCCATCCCACAGGACTTTCCTGTGGGCATTTTGAATATTGCACCTGCACGAATTCATGCAATCATGGAATGGTCTGCATTGGGATGGATGTTAAACCTCACCTTGTTCCAAATCCCTGCCAATGCAGGGACACTTTCCAGAGATCAGGGTGCTCAGGGCCTGAATTAAGGGAGCAGAGCAGGGAAAGGAAGGAAAACATGAAGTTCTTGTTTCTTTCCACTTTTTATTCTGTGACCAGGGACAGCACCCAGGGAAGGGCTGGAGCTGTGCCAGGGCAGGGTGAGGCTGGAGATCAGGGAAAGGTTCTTCCCCAGGGAATGGGCACTGGCCCAAGGCTGCCAGAGCTCCAGGAGGGTTTGGAAAATGCCCCCAGGGATGCCCAGGGTGGGATTGTTGGGGTGTCAGTGCAGGGAGAGAAGCTGGACTGGATGCTCCTGTGGATCCCTTCCAGCTCAGGATATTCCATGATCCCATGGAGTTTAATTTCCTGCCTTCAGCACAAAATCCTGTGGACACGCCTTGCCATCAGGGGTTGCTGTTGAATTCATCTTTCCTGGCACCAAAAAGCCTCTCTGGGAATCCACAGTGGGGGCATTTTGGTCCCCTCCAGCCCTGGTTCTGCCCTGATGTCACAATATCCCAGCCCACCCTCTCCAGTGGGTCAGGGAAACACCCAAAGGTGCCCCCGTGCCAGAGGGGTCACAGGGATGTTCACAGCCCAACTCCTGGCCCTGCACAGGGCAACCCAAGCATTCTTCTGCAGCTCCAAACTCCTCTCCTGAGCAGAGTTCCACACTGACACTTGTTTTTTGTCCCTGAGCATCACCCCGTGCACCCCAAACACTCGGGTGTGGGGCAGTGCTGCTCTTCAGTGCTGTTGAAAACAGAGGGGTTTTTTTCATTTTCATTTCATCACATCAAAACAAGTGATGCTCTTGGAAGGGTGAGCTGTGCAGGGGGACTGGGACACTTCTCTTTGGTCTCTCTCCAAGCGTTTTTTGCTTCCAAAGAGCTCTGTTTGCACAGCCCTCTGCAGAGCTGGGCTTTCTCTCAAGATGTGAACTGCTGGCCTCTTCCCTGAGCTGTGATCCTCTCTGTATTCTTCAGAGACTGTAGTCATGGACTGATCTTGGAACCAGAATCAATCTTTCCTTGCAACCAGAAGAGCATTTTTACATGACAAAGCTTTTGTTTCAGGATCTCAGAGCTTTGTTCACTGAGCTCTGAAGAGTAATTCCTACCTTAAAATTTTTTTCTTTTTTAACATTTGCAATTCACCTCATGAATTTTCCTCTGGTGGATTCTCTGTTGTCCCTGATAAAATCCACAAGAGCTGCTCTGATGGTCCCTAATCTCAAAGAATAATTGTTAGATTTTTGGTTTGCTTAGTTCCTTTTTTTTTTCTTTTTTCCCTCTCCTATAAATCTTTACCTTGAATCAGCGTGATTATACAACAGACAAACCAAAGTGTGCAGTGTCTGCAAACCAAAAGGCTCTTGAAATAAAGCTGGAAATGGAAATAAAGCTGGCTGTGAAATGGAGCTGCACCCATTTCTTTCAATTCAATCACTTCAGGCCCTGTCTGGGTTTATCTGTGTGGCAGAAAAGGGCTTTATTACTGTTGACTTCGCTTAAGAGAATGCACAGTGAGATCCTTTCAACGACTTGGATGTGTTTGGACAGCTAATATGTCAAAAAGTCTATTATCTGTATTGACTGCAACACTACAGAATGTTAGAAAATTAATTATATTCTTCACAGGTTAACAATGATTGCCTCATTTAGAAATATAATTACCTATCACTGAGGTTTTCAGCCAGAAGGGTTAGGTGGTTTTTTTTTTTTTTAACAGTGTATAATAGCTGAGTTTGTCAGACTTCATTTAAATCCTTTGCTGCTTTCTTCTCCTCCTTGTAAAAGTTGGATATTTGAGTTGAATTTGTCTTTTTTTGATTTTTATTCCAGGTATTTAAGTGTTGTTATTCACAAAGGACAGACTGACACTAAAGGAGCAGCCTGGCCAAATAAAACAAGGAACCACCAAGTGACAGCATGCTATGGGATGCTCTGGGATATTATGGGATGTTCTGAGAAGTGTCCCCCTTCCTCAAGACTTAAAAGAAGGGAAAATTATTATTCAGGAACAAAAAGTATGATCCATCTCCTGAAAGGGTCATTCAGAGAGGAAGAAGCAAGAAAATGAAAATCTGATGATATTTCCCATGATTTTCCAAAAAAAACACCCCAAAACAACTCTTCCCAGGATTTCTGCTCTGAGTTCAAGTTATTTTTTTAGAAGCACAACCATCATCCCCACAGACACATCAAACCCAAACCCACCTGGCAGAAACCATCATTTCTCTGAGTGTTTAAAAAGCACAGAAAAGAGAGAATAAGTGCCAAAACATTGTCAAAATTTATGTCAAAGTTTATTGTCAAAGTTTATTGTCAAAGTTTATGTCAAGTGATGCCATCCTGTTCCCAGCTCCACCTCTCTCCAGCCAACGAGGCAAGGAGTGGAGAAATACTGAAGGAAAAAAAGGCAGATAAATGCACTTTGCTCCTATTATTTTTTCCTGCAGACACAATTTTTTTTCTTCCCCCCTCGATGGTATCAGAGCTCATCATTCTCTTAATCTGGCATCTGCATCGACAGCGTGGGATTGTAAAAGATGTTATTTATTTCCTCTTGCCTTCCAGCTCCCAGAGGGAAGAAATACTGAGCTGCCCCCAGCCTCAGGAAGCAAGTAATAAGAGGAGAAATGATGGAGTGTGATAATTTAAGCACAAAGAGATCAGATCCTGGCACTCAATACATTGGTTTTGCTTAAAAAACCGCAGCGCTTTTGTTAGGTTTTTTATTCAGGTTTAGCTCAAAATTGGAATTTAGGTGTTTGGATTGAGGCTGATGGAGCAGTCGAGACGCTGCTCTGTTTCAAAATCTCTCTTTAATAAAAGGCAGCACTAAAAATTGGGTGGATCAGTAAAACAAACACAGGAGCAACACTTGTGTGGCTTTTCATTGCCTGCCTCTGGTGCGGGCGATTATGGAAAATACATCTGTAAAACAAACACAGGCTGCTTCTCATGCAGGCACAAAACAAACAGCACCGAGCTCTGGCTCAGATTTGGGCTTTTTTTTAGCATGACCCCTTAAATCCAGCATAAAATCCAGCCCTGCATAGGCTGGGATTCAGGGAGAAGAGGAAAATCTTCCAAGGGTGAAAGTGTGGGAGCCTCCCCTTGCAGCATGTGGAGGTGTCAGAGCCGTGCCAGCAGCGCAGGAATTTCCTTAATGAAACTTTTCCCCCTGATGGCACTGGTGCTTCCCAGGGCACATTACCCATCAGTTAGCAGAAATTTGCTTTTTTAATTGGCCTGCATTGCACCTGCCACATCCCAGCTCCCCAGGCCTCTGAGGTGCTGGCAAAAGGAGGGAAGGTGGAATATCCGGGGGGATTTCATTCCATTGCATCCCAGGAAATGTCTGCACAGCAACAATTAATGTTCAAAAGACAAGAATAATGTGAGCCAGCACGAGGTGATGAGGAAGAGGGAAGGGGAGCTGGGGAGTAACTAATGAACAAGATTAATTAGCCACAGCAGAAAGAGCTAAAGCTCCAGCGACTTCAGGGGGAAGCTTTAATTCTGTTGACTTTTGTGGGTCCTGGGAGCAGCCCAAGAAGTCCAGGAGCAGGAGATTCACCAGCAAGGCTTGGTTTATCCAGGTTTATTTTTAAATGATGGCAGAATCACAAGTTCTGGAGGTAAACTGTGACCACAGGCAGCAGATGTGGGAGGCTCCAAGACCCAGGAATGTGGGTGCAGTTCTCCTTCCCAGGTACAGGATGCTCCAGGCCCCTTTTCCCATCTCCTAAGAGGATGAAAATTGAACTTCAGTTGTGAATGTTGGTTGGTGACTTCTCAGTTTTGTTCAGATGTCCCAACCATTTCTTTTTCTCCCTCTCTTCCAGAATGGCTGGGCTCTCCTTGCTCAGATTGCTGGGGAAGTCTTAGGGAATAGATGTTTTTTATGTAGACAATGATGTGTCAGTTCCTTGCAGCGAATTCCTGGTGAATTCCACTCCCAAACCATGCAGCACTGCCAGCAGAAGGAGCAGGGTGACTCCACAGCTCCCAGATGCTGTGATTGCAGAGAAATGGGATGCTAATTCCCAATGTTTGCATCTCATCAGGGGCTCTGGGAACAGCAGGAGTGGGAAGGCAGTGAAGCTTCTCTGAGTTGGGTTTGTAAGGACAGTCCCCATCCAACATCAATCAATCAATAAATAAGCTGCTTGGAAATTAAAAAAAATAAAATTGAAAAATAAATTCTAGGAAATCTAGTCATTTGTTTTAAATTACTTAAATGGGCAAAACTTGAATTTCAAGTTTTAACTGGTTTTGCTGAGGATTTTTCCACAACTGAGTGCATTTCCTTACTGAGAGCTTAATTCCCAACCAACTTCTGCTGAAGGATTCATCTCCCTGTTCCCCCTCCACACCACTCCCTTGTCTCTGTCACTCATTTCCTCGGGATTGTTGAGGTAACCATGCAGAGACCTTCCATGAGCTGCCAAAAAGCATTTTCCCATTTTCAGTGACCTGCTCTTCCTCACTGACCCAAGTGTGGGACAGCAGTGGGAACAGATGGTGCAGGATTGCCCCAATTCCGTGAGGTTTTACACTGTTTTATGTGCCCATAACATTCATTCCTTATTATTTTCCCCCTGCCACTCCCTTTCCCCAGGTGCCTGCACTATCTCTGTATAGCAGCTTATTAAGCCCTTGCTTTATTTTCAGGAAAAACAAAATTATTTCCTAAAGATATCCAAAATAAAGATACTCAGATAGCAGCTGCACGAGCACATATTTGAAAATTTTATCTTTGTGGCGCTGGTGTGCGTTGCAATATCTGTGATACATTGCTCTTCCGTTTGCCTTATAACAGACTCCCTCTTACAGCGGCAGAATTTAATAAGGCCACGTCCATTAACATTACGGCATAATTTCCTGGCTGCCAGACAGGAGGGATTTTGGAATGTTAAACTGTGTTTGATATGTTAATATGGGATGTAAGTGCCAAACGGGGCTCTATTAACAACACTCGCTTAAAATATTTCCCAATTTTTCCCCCGTTGGGTTGGGGCGCGGAGGAAAAGGCGCTTGGTTGGTTGGGAGGGAGGGAAGGAACGGGGAGCTGTGTGCCAGGATTTGACTGCAGCCCGGCTGGTGGAGCTGGGAGCTGAATGTGGGAAAATCCAGCGGGCAGGAGAGCACACCCTGCTAACGGCACGAGGGTGAGCGGTGAGGAGCTGTCAGAGGAGAAGGGAACGGAATGGAATGGAATGGAATGGAATGGAACGGAATGGAACGGAATGGAATGGAATGGAATGGAACGGAATGGAATGGAATGGAACGGAACGGAATGGAATGGAATGGAATGGAATGGAATGGAATGGAATGGAATGGAATGGAACGGGATGGAATGGAAAGGAATGGAATGGAACGGAATCGTCAGCAGGCGCTTTCTCAGCTGTCAGGGATGTTTAGAAATAGATGGGCTCCACCAGGACGCTGTTCCACCTCAGCTCCCGAATTTCCAGGTGTATAACCCGACAGGAGGGTGGAGGTGGGCAGGCTGGGCTCTGCTCCCAGAGAAAAAGAAACAGGAGGAGAGGGAACAACCTCAGGCTGTGCCAGGGGAAGTTCAGGTTGGACATCAGCAGGAATTTCTCCATGGAAAGGGTGCTCAGGCCTTGGCAGGGGCTGCCCAGGGAGGTGTTGGAGTGCCCATGCCCTGTCCCACATTTATCAGTGCAATAAAACACCTGCAGGCTGCCTCCACTGAGGTTTGCTCGGTTGTTAGCTTGTTGTATAAACAGGCCAGGTGATTTATTTCAGGGCTTCCCTATCAGGTTCACCTGACAGAACATTGCTGAGATAATTTACAATTTGTTCCCATTGATGTGTACTTTTTAGCACTTCCTGACAACAGACGACCACTAATAAATAGGAGATGAATTATATTAATCCTTTCTGTCATTTATGGAAATGTTTTCTTCCCCCTTCATATTTCAACTCGGTCGTATCATTGTCTGCTGAGTTATTGCAATGTGGGAAAACAAGGTTTTTTAGGAGTATTAGAGAGATCCTATTTTTTTCCTCACAGGGACACCAAACCCCTGCCTTCCAAGATAATGGCAGTTACAATTATTTGCATCACAGCCCGAGCTCACTTGATAGCTGGAAGCTGCTGTTCTTATCCCCGAGCCTCCCAACCTGTCCCCAGTGACACAAGCACATGTGAAATGCTCTGTCACTTCTCTCCGTGGCACCAAACTTCTGTGGAATGTGTGGGACCTGACACGGAGGAAAATCAGCCACCAGGTCACCTTTTGTGGGTTTTTTTAGGTGTGCAAATAAACAGTGGGGTCTAAGTGAGCAAACAAAACCAAAGATGTAAATGTTGCTTCTCCAGAAAAGAAGTCGAAACTCATAATAGCTCCCCTGGCAGGGCATCAGCTCGTACCTCAGAATGACACCTGAAGTTTTATCTTTCATATTTTCAGGTTCTGTGCCACCCAGGGGTGCAGCTCTGAGCTCACATTCAGGGTCACTCAGCTCTGCACAGAGCAGGGACACAAAACAAATCTTTTATGAACGCCATCAAACATAAGGAGAGGGTTTGGATGGGATTTCAGGATGAAATTCTTTCCTGTTCCCCAGGGAAGCTGTGGCTGCCCCATCCCTGCCCTGCTCCTCCTGCACTTTCTGGGGAAAGGGGAGGCTGTCACACAGGTCAGAAAGCATCAAAGGGTCTGATTTTTCAAACAGCACTTTGAGGAGTGCATTTGTATAATATAATCATCAGGAAAAGATTATCTATGCAGGGAATGGAAGTGATGAGATCCAGATGGGACAAACAACTGTTTTTAGCATGGTGTCCTGACCTTTCCATTGCCTTCCTGAAAGATTTCAGTCCTGAATCAGCACTCTGTCAAACAGCTGGCAGAATGCACACCAAATGTAAGTTTTACGAGTCCCACCATCCAAAAGCTGCTGCCATCCTTTTCTGAGATGGACGCTGGATATCCCTCCTTTAAATTCTGTTCCATCAGCAGGGCAATCCCGTGCCCAGATTGGTGTCTGTGTGTGTGTACACGGCCCCCGAGCGGCATTTTTTAAACAAAAGTGTCCTGAACTGGCTGACATGGGTTGTTTTGCTGTGTAAAAGGAGCAATTTGGCACGGACAAAAGCTGCATTTCCCCGTGCTGTTATCAACAATGAGTGCTTTTCACGTTGTCAGCTGTTCTAACACCAGTGTACATATCCAGAGCAGGCTGTCTGTCAGGTTTTTGTTACACATCTCCATGCTCGGGTCTATCTCAGCTCCATCTCTCAGCACTCCCTGATTTCTGATACAGATTTATCCCCATCTCTCAGCACTCCCTGATTTCTGATACAGATTTATCCCCATCCCCTCGGCACTGCCGTGTGCTCCCCTTTTACGGCTGTGAAATATCCGCAGGGGCATCCCTGAGTCACAAAGCCCAGGGCAGGGAACAGCAGCCTGTGTTCACAACACTAAACCCACTCCTCCCTGTCCCATCCTTTCCGGTTTGGTGGATTTACTGTGTCCTGTTCTCCTCTCTCTGCCTCCTTGTGCTGGGTGCTGTTTCCCAGATTTAGAGCTTGGCAGGCTGAGAAATGCAATCCTGGTTCTAGCAGCACACCGCAGAGCCTTGGCAGGGCTGAATACACAGATGCAAATAGACTGGAAGTGCTCATTATCTGAGGAACCCTCAGCTCTTCAAAAGCAAACAAAGCTCTTTTTTTTTTTTTTTTTTCTCCTCTCCCTTTCTTCCCACTGCGCCACACTTCCATGTAAAAATAAGGCAAGAACATCACTTGGGAAATATCTTTACAAAGATACAGCAAGCTCCCAGCCTTTTCCTAAACATTCCATAGATTTTAAACAATCCCCAAATGCTCTTCCCCCTGGGCAGAGATGAGAGGTGACCTGGGCAGAGGCGACTCGTGGTGCTCCAGTACAGCCAGGTCAGAGACTGGGCTTTGGGATTTTCCCCCTCCATCCTTCCTTGCCCTGCCTTCTGCCCCTGTGTTCCACTGAATGCTTGGAAATCAGACTTTTATCCAAGTCTGATCGGATAAAGTTGGAATCCAGACTTTTATATTTATTGCAAACAACACCCAGGTTTGGACAGGTGTTTTGGGTGCATTGTCCTAAAAACATTAACGGAGAAACTTGGCACTCTTCATTGCAGACAAACGCTGAACCCTGTTTGGAATAAGAGAGATGAAAAAGACTTTCATTCAGCGAGCAGAATATAAACAAGATCAAGGCTGGCTGGGGGTGAAAGGCCTGACAGTGTGAGGGATGGCTGCTGCTGTCTGCACCGCCCCACGCTCTGCTAAAGGGAGAAAAGCACCCAGCCCTGAACCACGCAACAGGCAGAGCAGGAGGAAGGCAAAACTGGCTGGATCTCACTTTTACACTATAATTCAGGGAGAAAACTGCAGTTTAAATGCTTCAAATGTCCTCCGGGCGTGATTAAAATCCTTGAATCTACTGGGATTCTTCAAGTGCAGATGGAATTGGGTTCTAACTGAATCACTCAGCTGAGGAGGAAAGAAACTCACAATGTGGTCTGGTCACCACCTTTGTCCCATGATGATGTGATGTGATGTGACCTAAGCGTGTCCTAGTGACAACAGAGGCAGTGACACACTGTGAATGTCCTTCCTGCCTTCTTGCCTTATTTGGATCTCCACCCAACATGACAAAAGAGAAAAGGAAACACCAGTTAGGAACTAAAAATAGCACTGGGAGTGTCAGGAACATAGAGAAGATGTGGCTGCCTCATCCCTGGAAGTGTCCAAGGGCAGGTTGGACAGGGCTTGGAGAAAGCTGGGATGGTGGAAGGTGTCCCTGCCCATGGAAGGGAGTGGGATTAATGTCCATCCAACACAAACCACTCTGTCACCCTATGATTATCCTTCCTCCCACATAACAGATTCCTGGGAGTAGGACTTCAGTTATTTAACCAGATATTTAATTTCAAAGTATCTGGCATATGAAATATACTTATGAAAAGGAAGTTCTTTGAAAAAAAAGAGAATCAACATGGTAGCACTGCGGGGCATCCTGGTTCCCAACCAACTGGAGTCCAAGCATGATTTTCCCAGACTTTGGCAGGCACAGAAATAAGTGTTTCTATTAAGGGGAAAAGTGTTTATAATGAAGCAGAAGACTCTCCTTGGAGCTTACCAGGAGACCTCCCTGAGTGAGACAATTTTTCTCCTGGCTCAGGGGTAGATTTAGAGGCACCAGATGCAGAAAAACGGCTCATGAGCATTTTTTCCCTGCAGGAGCTCGCACGGAGCTGAACAGGCAGGACCAAACGGGGCCTCAGCACAGGCAAACACAGAGCCAACGGAGCATGAGAGAATATTTGCAATGAGAAGCATCCAGGCACACACAGAGACTCATCCATGGACATGGTGCCATCTGCAGCAGTGGAGATTTAACTCACAAACACCTGCAGGGCTGAGGTAACAGGGGCCACGTTGTTTTCCAGTTTTTCACCCACATCAAAACTCCTTTAAGGCCATTAATGGAGTGGAGACACAGCTTCAGAGCTGCTGATGCTCCTGTGGTGGACTTGACAATAAAAAATAAAATTTCTCTGGCAAATTACCATGAGTAAAGTGGACACTGAGTAGAAGAGGAAAGGGGAAAGGATGAATCTGTTACAAACAGAGATGGTCCAGGTGTTGAAATCTGTTTTTCAAGGACCACTGAGGACAAGTGGAGTTTGCCCCCGCTGAAGAATCCCAGAACCATTCAGGAAAGATGTCCAGGATCAGAATTGTCACCAAGTGCCACATCCAGTCCTTGCTTGGACACCTCCAGGGATGGGGACTCCAAAGCTCCCTGGGCAGCCCTTCCAATGCCTGACCACCCTTTCCAGGAAGGAATTCCTCCTGAGACCCACCAGAACCTAAATGTATCCACACAAATCATGCTTGGCTGGAATTGCTCGTGTTTGTATCAGGCTTTAATGTGTGTTAGTGGAAACCGTTGGATCTATGACTCCATCTTTCCCTTCCTTTATGTGCTCACCTGGGAAATATGGAGAGTGTAAAAACTCTGCTCAGACCAACTTTCCTTGGCAGAGATATTTTTTATTACCCCCCTATTTCTTAACAGCGAGCAGAAAACGTGGAGGAAAACTGGTCCCATATAACGGAACCAATTTGCTCCCTCCTCGTTATATCCACTGAGATTGCATTTCAGCAGTCAGGAAGATGGAAGGGAATATTAAAACCTTTAGATAACTGTCGGCAATTATGTGAGGCTGGAAATGCAGCCTCTAAAGGGAGAGGGGCTCTCTCGTGCTGCAGGGTTTGTGGCTGTCCAAGCAGCAATAGCCACGTGTAATTCCAGATCCCCTCGTCATCCAAATCCAGCAGAAACCCGCTGGAGCATCTTAGCTTCCACTCTTCTCAATTAAGGGCAATTAGTGCCGCTGTGCACAGGAGTGAGACAGATTGTGGTGGCACCAGAGACAGAACAGATTCCAAACAGGAAGCGGAATATGGCTCGAACATCCTTAAGTGTTGTTTATGGCGAGTCATAAATGCTCTGCGCTGTGTTTATCTGAAATTTATGGTGTTCTCCAGCGAAAACTGAAACTTGCCAGAAAGGAAAAACAAAGTGGAGAGAGAGAGAGGGAGAGAGGGAGAGAATTATACCAGCAAACACAGGCAGTGATGCTTCTGCCTAATCAGGTTATTACAAAATCTGCCTTTCCAGATGAGAGCTGATTGCAGCTATCAAAGCTGAAACACACCTGCTCTCCCCTGCTCGCTCAGTGCACAACACACAGCCATGGGAAAGCACTTGGGGAGTGAATTCAAATATTAACCTCTTTAAACCTATTTTTTTTTAGCGGGGAATACTTTAAAATTGGTAATTTTACAGGTTGAGATGCGGGCTGAGATTTAGATCAGGGCTAGAAAAATTAAGATTTCAGAGGAGAATTTCCTGTTGTGTATTTTAGGGGTTGCTAGATGGGCAGAGTGTTTTTTTCTGGAGCATGTTCAGTCCTAAATCCTCAGTGCTAAGATTTCAGTGAAGGTCAAGAAAACTCAAGGTTCAAGTGCTGGTTTTCTTCAGGTGCGTTGATAGTTTGAGGGCTGAGGAAGGGAAAAAAAACCCAGAAAAAATTTATTTTCCATCTTCTTTTAAATTAATGCCCTGGATTGCAACTAGCAATTCAGGGTACAGAGGTAGATTTGTGAAATAAAGGTGTGAGGATTCATTTTATCAGGGAAGAAATTGAAAAATTCAGCGAATATGCTGTTCAATTTGAAATACATTTGTGGAGTGGAAATTCCTGAACTGGCATGGCAGCGTTCCTGGAATGTCACATTATTCTGGAGTTACTCATCGCACAGAGAAGGGTTTGGTAATTATTTTTGATAGGTTTGGTGTCACGCTGGCCCTCATCAGTTCATTAGACTCTTTCACATCAGATCATCATCATAGTTAAGTCATTTAAGAAAGTAAATTGAAAACATATTATGCATAAAATGTCAATCTAGCGCCGTGCTCATTTACACTCATTAAAGATGTGCATATCTCCGTACAGATTTGTGTATTTATACAGCAGCACTAGATTGCAGGAGATTTTATAAAGCGTGATGATCAGCATCTCTGTTTTATCAATGGAGAAACAGCAAAAGGCAAATTATTTCACAGCAATGTTCATACAAGGTTCTTCATCATCCAGTCCAGGAGGAAATGCATTTTTAATTAAACCGTGGTTGTTCTCTCCAGCCTGCTCACCTAATCCTGTCCTGGTCACAGTGCTGGCCATGCACATTTTTATATTTGAGAGTTTTTTTATTTTTTCTCTCTTCATTTCCCTCTGGCACATCCAAGGCGCCTCCAGGAACAGCCGGATAATGGAACCGATGTGGTCTAATTAAAATATTAATTGTGGTGTTCTCCAAAATGCTTCAGGTACCACAAATACCTGCTGGAGAGTCTGGAGATGATCAGAGGGATGGAGCAGCTCTGCTGGCAGGAAAGGCTGGGAGAGTTGGGATTGTTCACCTGGAGAGGAGAAGCTTTGGGGTGACCTCACTGTGACCTTCCAGGACCTGAAGGACCCAACAGAAAACATGGACAGAGACAATTCCCAAGGGATGACAGGACAAGGAGGGAATGGCTTCAAACTCGCAGAGATTTAGAGATTTTTAACTCGTTTAGAGGGAGACTCAGGAACAGCAATGCTGTAACAAGCACCGGGGTTGTGCCATTAGCAACACGATCCAATTTTCAGAAATTAGATCGTATAAGCCAAAAGGAAAACAGGTTTTCCATTGCTTCTCCCACTCCTCAAATTTCCAGTAAAGTGTCAATTAAGACAGTTTTTTTATGACCTTTTTATGCAGCTTTGGTAACATTTTCTGCACTTAGCTTCATCACATCCCCTAATTTTACTGCAGCAACATCAAAGTGTAATGATCTTGTTGCCATAAAGCGAAGTATTGTCATAAAGGCAACTTTTCCCAATCTGGAAATGTTTAAGGAGGGCAAGCAAGCCAAAAGAAAGTTTCCTTGGCACTCAGAGGCAAGGCACAAACGTTAAACCCACAAGAAATGCTGACAGCTTGCAGATGAATGACAAAAAAAAGGGCAAAAAAATCAAAATGCTCGATTTTATTTTTCCTTTTTTCTTTACTGCCTCCTTCCCCGTTTTCCTAGAGATGCAGGACGCCTCTGTTTCCATAATAATGAGTTATAATTCACAATTTAGCCTCACAATTCACATTCCCCTTACCCACAGTGACATGTACCTCGCAGTAAACACAAAATAAAACCCTAGGATGAAAATCTGAATGTATTGAATATTTGGAGTGCGAGGCACATTTAAAATAAAAACAACCCAACAGCCTTCTCAGTATCGTCATCATGAAAATAATACAGAAAAAGAACATGAATCTTTTAAACTCCACTTGCAACTGGGAGAAGCTGCTGTTAATGTGAAAGAAAGAACCTTTTTTTTCCTGCTGTGGCACCATACAAAGCAGAACAAAGATTTAGGAGAAACTGTGGCTCATTCAGGGTTGGTTTTTATTTTTTTTTTTTCCTATTTTTTAAGGAAAGAAAAATTAAGTAGGTAGATGTCTAGAAGAAACATAAAGGATAGGAAAAAAACCCCAGAATATATCCCAATTTAACTCCATCTTGCACTGTTTCAAAGGCTTAATAATGGGCTAGAATTCAAATGATCTCATTATTGAGCCGTGCAGGGGCAATTTTCTGACTCGCTTGAATCAGGATTGCAGCCTGGATGGCCGGAAAATTCCCCCTGTTCTGCTGGGCAAGGTGTGGATGGAGCGAGGGCACAGGGGAGGGCAGGAAACCTCCAACCCAAACCATTCCCTGCTGGTGTTTTACTCCAATATTCTGCCAAGGTGTGGATGGAGCCAGGGCACAGGGGAGGGCAGGAAATCTCCAACCCAAACCATTCCCTGCTGGTGTTTTACTCCAATATTCTGCTAACGAGCTCATCGTTGTTTCTGATTTCCAGTCCCAGCTGGAAAATGTGGAGGCACCTTCAGAAAGGACTGTCCTGACTCCCTCCCCAGCTCAATCTCCAAACTCGTGCTCAGCGCCCTGAATTTCATGCCAGAGACGTTGATCCCAGGGCAGAGAACAAATTGCAGAACATACAAATTCCATTTTTCCCAAAGGAGCTGGTGGGTGAGGGCTTCAGACCTGGATAAGGATCGTAATTAATTCCTTGGCCAGGAAACACAAACACTTTCCTCTCGTTAGGAAGGAATTTCACCTCCTTTCAGGCTGGAGTGTCGCTGAGATGGGCGCGGATATCCCGAGGATAATTCCTGCTGTCACCCTCGGTGGAATCTTCTGGAAAGGCAGCGGAGTTCTCCAGCTGGCCCTTCTAAGCTGCACATCCTGCTGGGGTGGAGATGACAGCCTGGTCTAAACCACAGCACCGCCTCCTATCCCGCCTTTAAAAATGAGGATTTGTTCCAAAAGGATTCCTGGATCCAGGAATTGTCAGGTTATTGTTTCTGGGCAAAGTCCAGCCCTAATAATTGCCACTACTCAGACAAAGACTCTGTGAGGATGACTGAAATGATAATATCCACCGCTTTTAAAATATCATTATTCTTATTAATAAGAGCCGTAATAATAAAATTTTATGCTGATAGATGTCCAAGCAGGTTTTTTAACCTAAATTCTTTCTCTTTTTTAACCTAAATTCTTTCTCTTTTTTCTCTTTGACCATTTCTGGGGATGGTGACTCCACCACTGACCTGGACAGCCTGTCCCAGTGCCTGACCGCCCTTTCCATGAAGAGATTTTCCCAAATATCCAACCCAAACCTCCCCTGGCACAGCTGGAGACCATTTCCTTCCATCTTGTCACTTTTTCCCAGCCCCATTCCAGTGCCACCTCACCCACCTGTCTTCCTGCAATCTCCAATTATGAAATTCTTCCATAAGAGCTCTGAAACTCACAAAGATCCATAAAAGTGATGTTTATTTGGGGATTTATTTCCAAACAATCCCTTCACTGTGCACGTCAAGAAACAATTCCTCCATTCCACCTTGCAGGAAAGCAGATTTTTTCCACGCCTTTGAACATACCCAGCGGTGTTATTTGCAATTAAAGCTCCCAAATAATCAAATATTCACCACTTAACACAAAGCAGCACATTAATACTGATTCCCTGCACTTTATTGTCCATTCCCACCGCATCCTGCATTTAGCTGTAAACTCTTTGAAGTGCGCTGAATTCTCTTAAGAGCTTTACTGCAATTCGATTTTAATTTGCCTTTTTTTTTTTTTTATGCAGCATCTCTGCCACGATGGATCTCGGAATTGTGCGATGGGAAGGTAAAAGCAATGAGAGCACTTTCCAGATTTGGAGCGTTGCACGTTGCAAAATGATCTATGGACATGGGCGAGAGGTAAAAAAGAAAATGAATGTCTGTTTTAAACCAGGAAAAAAAGCAGCATTCAGCTACTGCTCCACTGGCTTTCACCCTGCCTTCATTAAAAGCTCTTGGAAAGGCTTCTTGTAGAGGAGTAACACTCAGAAATGCTTGTAATGCTCAGGAAAGGGAAGACACTTCATATTTCATGCAGCTAATTATTTTTTTTTCCTGGTTTCTCTCCTAGCAGGAGTCAGCAAGGGAAGGAATTGCTGGCTTCACATCCTTCAGGCAAGGAGGGCAGGACACATTCCCTGGATGGGCTGCAAACTCCAGGGCTTTGTGCCTGGGATGGAGCTGCAATTATCCACATCCATGGAATAATAATAATATTAATAATAATTAATAATAATCCTCGTTAAACCAGCCCAGGTGATGGAGCCGTGTCAGGAGTCCAGCAGGCTCCGTGCTCCAAGCTGGAATGAAACCTTTGAGACCAACGGGCAGAAAATCCAGCCAGGAACAAGGACCAAGGCACAGGGAATGCAGGGAAAGGATCACACCAAACCCTGCTCCTCTCTCCTCTGGGAATGCACGAGGAAGGAAATCCAGGGAAGGGAACGAGTTGTTTATTAACAAATCCAGGGGGTGAAAATCACCCCTGTGATTTAAAACTTTCCTGAGTATGTGACTCTGCTTGGTTTCAGTAAGATTAGAAATGGGGATACCCATTATTATCCAAGGGGATACCCAGGATATCCAAAAGTTTGGAAAAAATCTTTCATTTCACCACTCTGACAAGTATGATTTTTTTTTTTTAATGTTTTCTGAGGAGCTGAATTTTCCCAGTGTTACTGCAGGATGTGAAAAGTTTCCAGTTTGTTTAAGGTGAACATTAAAGCAATCTAGGGAAGCACACTATCAGAGAGACATCACAGATGATAATAACCCATAAGGCAAGTTAATTTCTTCCCTTTATTTTTAATTCCACCCAGCCAGGAGCCATCCAGTGCTCGGTGCAGGATGAAGGAATCCCACTCCCAATGCTTTTCACTTGTCAAACTCTACCCCCAGCCTGTAAGTTTTCAGGAATCTGATGTCAAAACACTTTTTTCTTCTGGGTAAATCACTGGGAGCTGAGTCTATCAGAGGAGAGGATTCACTGGGAGTGATGTTGAAGACAGAGTTTGGGAGGGTTTCAATCTGTGCCGTGGTTTGAAGGGAACGAGATGCTCACCCATCAGTCTGGAGCACAAGAGCAGACCCAATGGTCACTGTGGTCATTTCTAATTAACACATCAGGCAGCTTTTTGCATTAATCACCTTTGTTTAGCAGAGAGGCATTGCTCAGGCTCACTGTGTTGGGCCCCTGCACGCACAGGACCTCAGAGAGCTTTTATTTTTTTAATGGACTTGGATTAAATTTAGCGAGTTTGCTGTTGCTAATCCAAAAAAAGTTATTTCTGTTCCTCCTCCAGCCTGCCAACGATACATGGCAGGAAGGATGAGAGGCAGGAGATATCTTTATCACACTACAACCAACATGGGGCTTTGACACTTGGCAGATGACAGCAAATATTTTAAACCAAAGAAGCTTTTTTAGATCCTTTCGCATCCTTGCTCTCTGCATCTCAGCCCAGAGAAGAGAAGGCTCTGGGGAGACCTCAGAGAACTTTCCAGAGCCTTAAAGGGCTCCAAGAGAGCTGGAGAGGGGCTTTGGACAAATATCTGGAGGGACAGGACAAGAGCCTTCACACTGATAGAGGAGGGCAGGGTTAATTGGGATTTTGGGAAGGAATTGCTCCATGTGAGGGTGGTGAAACCCAGGCACAGAGAACCCAGAGAAGCTGTGGCTGTCCCATCCCTGGAAGTGTCCAAAACCAGGTTGGACAGGGCTTGGAGCAGCCTGGGCTGGTGGAAACCTGGTCTAGCCCATGGCAGGGCTGGCACTGGATGGGCTTTAATCCCAAACCAAACCAGTCTGGGATTCTGTGATGTTCAACATGCAGGGCTGAGCTCTGTGCCCCACCAGCACAGAGCCTTCCCTGCTGCTCCTGCCCTTTGTAATTCCTTATCTGTTCTGGCCACGAGCCTCCCAAACAGGAAATATGAAGCTAATAAGGAAAGGGAAGGTGATTTAAAATCCTCCTCCACTCCACAGCTGTGCCCGTGTAGTACAGCCAGGTTCTAATGGTTGCATTTTGTCTTATAGGTAAATGCTGTAGAAGTGACATAAATATGACAAAGGGGTTGCTGGTTTGTGGTGCATTGATTCCATTAATTTGACCACAAGGCTCTGGAGAGGGAATTGCTCTGCCTACTCATCAATATTTTGCTTTTTTTTTTTTTTTTTGCTGGAGCCCAGAATCAGCCAAGGCCCTGAAAGAGCTGGTAATAAATGCAGCTCTGGCCTCTGGAGACTCATTCCTGCCCAGGAGTTTGAAAAGAACTATCTTCGACTGAACTAAAAATTCCTCCAAATGCATCGTGACATTCCAAAATATTGGGCTGGTTCAGAAATGCTTCTGGATTTCCATGGCCCTGAACAGCTCTTTGTGTCCAGAGGGTTTGCTGAGTTTACTGCAGGGTAATCATTTCAGCCTTGGAGTTGGTAAAGTATTAGAAGAATTTCTTTGTATAAAAAAGGGAGCACAGAGGTCTGACTGATCATTCTATGGACACTTTTTTGGGTGGAAAAAATGGATCCTTCATCTCCAGGTGGGGCTGGCTGGCAAAGATGTGGTGTTGCCACAGGTCACAGCAGCAGCCTCAGAGCAGCCCCCAGAATTTGGGGTCTGTTGTCCCTGTCTGTGCTGTCCTCCTTGCAATCAAATTACATCAAAAAGGAGTGAAAATCAGGAGGAGAATTCCACCACTCTTCCATAAACCCAGGGGTTTGTGCTTTCCGGGATGCAGTGGAGGAGCAGGAGAGCTCCAGGTGAGGCTCTGGAAGTGCTGCAGCTCCCACAGGGAAACACTCACTGAGCTCAGGGGCCCAAATTTGCCTTTATTTGGACTTTCTGGGACAATTCTCCAAGTGAGAGGGTCAGGCCCTGCAAGGTACAATCTCACCTGAAAAGCCTGAGATATCGATATATAGATTAGATAGAGAGAGATTAGATATAGATAGATATAGATATAGATAATATAGGTATAGATAGATATAGATATAGATATAGATTAGATATAGATATAAATATAGATATAGATAATATGGATATAGATATAGATATAGATAATATAGATATAGATATAGATAATATAGATATAGATATAGATATAGATATAGATATAGATAATATAGGTATAGATAGATATAGATATTAATATAGATATAGATATAGATTAGATATAGATAATATAGATATAGATATAGATAATATAGATATAGATATAGATATAGATACAGATATAGATATAGATATAGATATAGATATAGATATAGATACAGATATAGATATGTATGTTTGTATGTTTGGACACAAATGCGTGTGTTGTACGGGTAAGACCAAGAACCAAACAGGGATGTGAAGGCCGGAGGTGGCTCCCTCTCCCTAATTAAGTTTCCAATCACCGAGGCTCCCATGGGTGCTGCTCTGAGCCCGTGGCTGCCCCCGGAGCAGGAATGGCAGCGGGCATTCCAGGCTGGATCCCTGAGGATAACCCTCTCCTACACCCCAGCGGTAAAACAGGGACACGGCTCCCAGCCAACCCTGCACTCCGGCAGGAGAAGCAAACAAACCAACAAACCCAGCACATCCCGGCTCGGGATTTCCCAGGAATATCCCATCAAAGCCGAGGGGATGCTTGCAGATGCTCGGGTATTTATCTCCCAATATCATCTTATCCATGGGCAGGGACATCTTCCACGACACACCCCCAAAAAAATCAAAAAAAATTCATTAAATCAAAAAATTGATTTAAATTTTGGCCCTTTTTAATGAAGCACCTTAAGAAAAATTAACAGCGAGTTTGTTTTTTTCCTGTGGTTATGTTATCCAGAACAATGATATGACAAATTAATTGCTGTAATATCCACAAACTTTCCCAGCAGAAGTGGGTTTGTGCCTGCATTTAATGCTGGTTTATATTTGGGTAGTTGGTCCTCAAAAAGGACACGATTGTGCTGTCATCTTCAGAGTATCAGAAAATACATGTATTCCACAAATCTCCAAAATGCAGCAGCAGAGTAATTGACAGCCGTGATTATTGTGCCCTCTAGAAACATTCTGCATGACAGACGATGGTAATTTCCTCATAAATCATGTCCAAACCATGAAAAAAATCCAGTGGAGCCTCATTTAAGGAGAATCATCTTAGCAGGGCTAATGGACGGGGTACAATTTGAGTCTGCAATGTTTATTTGAGGTTTTTAGGGATAGAATCTTCCAGAAGTTGCAAGCATGTGTGTGTAGAGGATGAAATCCCATTTCAGGTGAGCAGCACCATCTCCTTTCCCTCTCCTGAGTTGCTGTGGTGCTTTTCCTGATCCTGCCTGATTGACAGGAGGGAAGAGCTGCAGCTCCCATTTCACAAAAAGTTCCCAAGATAGCAGTGAAGGGTTTTGGGTTTTTTTTGTTCAGGATTAGAGGAATAAAAGGGAAAAGAGAATGTTTTAGACTCTGAGAATCCATTTTCTCCATGCTTTCAAGCTGGAATGTTTTCATTATTTTTAATATAAAGGAATTTTTCTTTTTCTATTTTTGACTAGATTACTTGAATGAGAATAAGGCTGCTCCCCTCCACACTACATTTATATCCCATGAAAAGCTCACAAATTAAAGTTCCAGGAACTTCTTTTTTTAATTATTTAACATCATTATCTCTCCCATTCCACCTGTGTCTTTTAACATTTTCTATTCATTAGAGAGTGCAGTTGACTCTGTGGTTCAGAAATGTTGGGTTTGCAGGGAGCAGTTTGTGGTTTTATGGAATCCCAGAAAGGTTTGGGCCAGGAGGGTCCCCAAAATCCATCCAGTGCCACTTTCTGCCATGAGCAGGGACATTTCCACCATCCCATAGTGCTCCAAACCCTGGCCTTGGACACTTCCAGGGATCCAGGGGCACCCACAGCTGCTCTGGGAATTCTATTCCAGGGTCTCCCCACCCTCCTAGGGAACAATTCCTGCCCAATATCCCATCCAACTCTGTCCTCCTTCAGCTTAAAACCATTTTCACTTGTCCTGATGCTCCAAGCCCTGATGAAAAGTCCTTTTCCAGCCTTTTGTAGGCTCCTTTTGGGCACTGGGAGTACCCTGTGTGAGCTTCCAAGCAAAACGTTTTTCTAACGTGGCAGGAGTGGAAAAATCAACTCTGGCAGTTGAAATAATGCCCTGGCTTCCTTCTGCTGCAATTTCTCCAATTTCTCCCTCAACTGGCTCAATTCTTTGCCAAATCACACGGCCTTTGCAGCATTTGTGGTGCTGGTGGTGTCACAATCCTCCAGGGAAACCAGCAGGATCGGTGATCTTTGCTTTCCAGAGAGAAACCACAGCCTGGGGATGGCTTTGAGCAGCTCTGGAGTGATGTAGCAGCAATGACCTGGGGGAATTACAGGTGTAACGTGGTCTGTATGACCTGAGCCGAGTTAGGAAACATTAATTACAGCCATTGAGGCAGTAAATTAGTTTATACACCTTGCTGGCTTTGTACAAAGAGTAATTGTTCTCCGTGCATGTTGCAAAGATTAAAAGTCTGAAATGTACTTGATATTTCTGGCAATATGAATCGTGTATTTGCACAAAAGCAGATCGATATGTGAAGTGTTTATTTTCTAATGATATAGTAATTTGCTTCTATTCCTCCTCATTTTCTTATTTTTCCTCGGTGATCTTAAGATCCTCATACTGTTTCCTTTAGTTTGAAATGATGTGATTCTTATCCCATGTACTTTTGCCTCATTCAGACAAAAAAAAGAAGAGTGCTTTAATTATTTTCTTAAGTCATAAGCTCGAGATGAAATCTTTAGCTTGTAATATGTTACATAATTATTGTGAAGCCAGTAAAGAACAGGAATGATAGACCGTGTTGCAATGGATAAGCAAGTAGTGAAATGAAATGAAATGAAATGAATAAATGAATCAAGTGAAATGGCTTGGTTCCAGTAAACTTAAAAAGTCCTGGTTTTGTGGAAAAAGGAAATGCAGCCAAGTCGTTTCTTTCAGATGCAGCACTGGTCGTGTGGTGGAAAGTTCCACAAAGTGTGTCAAACTCAAAATAAAAATTCAGGGTTTTCTTAAGAATTCATCTTAATAGCATATAATTAACTCAGGGAAAAAAAGAAGAAAAAAGGAATCCTCCATTGAAAGTAATCATTAGTGAAGGCTTTTGCCTTGAAAAAAGAGTGTGAGAAGGGAAGGAAAACTTGAGGACAATTCAGTCACTTCCTACTCCCAGAAAAGAGAGATTATTGCTGGAATTGCAGTAACAACACGCAGGGAAGCTCCCTGGGAGTCAGCAGCCCCAGATGCAATGAGCTTGGCTCCCAAATAATGAAATTTGGGTGCAGTGAATGCCGTATTTGATGAGTTTTTCATGGTACATGGAGGATGTTGGAGCATCCAGTGAAGTGTTTAACTCCCACCCTCAGGTGAAACTCTGAGCAAACCTGGGGACAAAGTGACAGTGACACCGCTCAGCTTGCCTGATCTCGATCAGTTTTTGAAAGCCCCAAACCCTTCACCCTGTTAAGAATTTAGATGGAAAAGAGGAAAAGTCCCTGACAACTGCAATAAGACAATTACAGACTGACTCACCTCCAGGGAAAGTGGGTTTGTAACTTCTAATTGGAGATTTAGTTAAGATCTGAATCAAGAGGGTTTATATTCCTTCTGCATATTCCATTTTAATTGCTTTTTACGGGCTGGCTGGAAGTGCCACGAGGTGTAGAGTTATAATTTGAAGATATTATAAATTTTCCTTTGGGAAAGGGGAAAAAAGCCAGCAGCAGAGGGAAGCAGAGAGGAGGCAGTGCTCCAAAGGAACTGCCTCCATTCAGGCAGGTGCCTCTGGGAATTCAGTGCATTGCTGCACTCAATTTATCCATTTTAAACTCATCCCTTTGTTCAATTAGTGCAAGGTGCATTTTCCCTTCATTTTATGCCATCAGCTGAAGGAGAGCACCTAAAGAACTGTTAAGGGAGAAAAAAAAGAAATGTACCTTGGGCTTCATGCAAATGAGAGCTGGGCTCTGGGTTTTAATGAGTGATGCCTGTAAACTTTGTTCTTGCTCATTAGCTGGAAGATGTGTCAAGATGTGGAAGTGCAGTGGACACTGACGGTAAATGAGGTCCAGGGGGTTTGGGGCTGCATTTCAATTTCTCAGTGTTTTAGTCACTCTTTGCTGTGATACAGCAGTGCTGACACCAGCCAGGCTCGGCAGAAATTACTGTAAAAGCTATAACTTTTTATAATGAATCCCGAGTTCTTACCAGAGGTTGTAATCATATCCTTAGTACTTCCACAGCCCCTCGTAAAAAATAATAATAAAAAAAAAAATTCCTGCGCTGAGTTGTTCTCTGTTAAATTGTTAAACAATCTTTTATTAAAGCTTCCTGGAAAGATTAAAATGAAATAGCGAGCTGGGTTTTAATGCTGGGCTGGTGGTGAGGTCGGTGTTTGGGAGGATAACCTGTTTTGGAGGCAGGTGCAGGGCCGAGGGAAGGAGCCGTAACCGCGTTAGCGCCGCACAACCCGCGGCGCCTCGCAAAGAGGGTTTGGTGAGCCTCAGCAAAAAAAAAATAAATAAAAATCCATTCCAGAAGAATTCAATCACTCCTCGGGAGAACTTTGCGAGGTGGGAAAATAATTGAGTGCTTGACACCCAGCTTCGGAGGTCAGGCAGTGAAAAGGCAATATCCAGGCAATAAATTGGGATGAAATTTTCGAGTTGGAGGCGCGTTTGTGGTTTTGTGGAGCGGGGGGCTCAGGTGGGGCTCTCCATTCCAACAGTAACACACCAAAAGCAGCACATTCCCGGGGGTTTTCCCATCCTGGAAGGGTTTAAATGAACCATTTCAGGCTGAGCTGGAGGTTCACTCAGGACAGGCCAGGCCTGTTTTTCTAGATCAATCCTGTCAGACCAGAACTTTGAGTGCTTTTCTATAGGGAAAAAAAAACAACGGTCTAATAAAAAATATTATCTCCTTCTCACAGTGTGGCCTGTCTTGCTCTCAGAAATGATGATGGCTATGGAATCCTAGAATCAATAAAGTTGGAAAAGACCCCTAAGATCATCAAATCCAACCTTCAGCCAATTGCTACACACCCAGTAAACCACGTTGTGAAGTCCCACATCTGCTTAGTTTTAGAACATTTCCATGGATATCAAAATATCCAGATTTTGAATGTTTTTCCCAGAGGTTTTTGGAGCAGCAGAGGTGCTGGGGGGCTTGCTTTGTCTGTCTGCTTTTCGCTGGAGAAATCCCCGGCATCCAGAAGAATCCTCCCAGGATTTAATAATGCAGTTTCTGCTCCAAGTACTTCCAGCAATTGTTGGCATCTTTTAGGACTGGCTGGAATTTATTAACATATCCAGCCAGAGCTCTCTCCTCCATTGAAAGGCAATATAACACACGTTCCCTGACAGATTAAAGCAAGCTGCACTATAAATTGTGCAGATTGAGCCCTCTTACATGGCTTCTCCTAATCATAGCTCTGCCATTTGCTTCTCATGACAGGATAAAAATAAAAGTACCATAAAACTAAAATAAAATAGACAGTCTGCCATTCCTCCTTTAGAAAACATTTGTCAGAATCTCTTCAAAAATAATTGGGGAGAAAATGTGCTGAATTCTACAATCTATTGAGTCATTTTTAAAGCTTGTCCAGGCATGTTAAAAGGCTGCATTCTTTATATCAGCTAGCTTGGGAGAGGATGTATTCTACATTTTTAAAACCCTTTCAGAGTTTGCTTTTTTTTTTTTTTTTTCCACTCTTAAGATTAAGTTTCCCCAGACTTTAAACTCAAATATTTATCCAGTGAGCAGGAAAGAGTGAAACATTCAGGTTCACTCTCCAGTGATCTAAACCCTGCTTTCCCCTGCAATTTTTCTATAGAACCACAATTTTCATCTTTTTTTTTTTTCCTTTCTGCAGTGTCTGCATTTGAACTGTTGCTGCTAAGCAAGGCAGTGTGAAAGCCTTCTTTTGCTGGAGATGTAGATATTAAAAAAGCAGTTTATGGGATATTCTTCAGCCTTTTTTAAAGAGAACTCTGAACTCTTCTGGCACCTTCAGCCAGGGCAGTCTCTTCTTTTCTTGGTAAGGAAATGATCACCGTGCAAAGGATGGATTCTGGAAAGGCATTATCCAGCTGCCATGGCAAAGATTGACATCTGGGAGGTGTTGTGACAGCCCAGTGACACGGGCAGACAGAAATATTTAAAACAAGCCTGGGTTTCAGTATCTCTTGGTAGAGCTGGGGTGGTTTTTTCCTTACCCAAATGGAATAAGGGTCTCTTGGCAGAGGATAAAAAGCACAAGGTGTAGGATATAAACCCCTGCAAAGGACAGATTGTGACGATTTTTTTTAGCACCATATGTGATTTCACCCAGGAGTCAGTCCCACTAATTATTAGCGAAGGGTTTCTCAAGTTAATCATCTTCTTAGCAGACTTTTGGGACCTTAACTGGTGTTTACTGCGGCGCCTTTTGAAATGCAAATCGCTTCTGCAAACTTCAGAAAGGCCCAAACTCCATTTGGATTCATTTGTAAGCAGTTAAAGATCAAAGTCCCTCCAACTCGGAAAGAAGATACAACATCTTTTTGTTCCAAAAATGTTGATTTATTTTCCCCGCAAACTTTCCCAGCAGCGTTTGCTCTCGTACTTTTTGGTACCTGCAAACAGCAGTCAGAAATCCTTCTGGCCGTTTCTCTCAAGATTAATGAGTTGCAAGGTGCATTTCTTTATTTCATAACCTTTACTATCACAAGAGGTCACTCAATCTGGGAAGGTGACAGCTTGGGATATAACTTTGCGCCATTAAAAAATGTGTGACCCACGGTAAATTACACCCCTTGTTCTTTTTGTGGGCAGAGCTGTCGGTGTTTTTCATCCATGCCGTTGTCTGCAGACCAGCACAGCTCCTGCAGCCCCATTTGTCATCTACAGAGAGCTCCAGTGGTGGAACCTGCTCAAAAAATTCTCATGGTCCACTCTGTCAGGAGCGAAGTGTCTGAGCTCATCCATTACACAGAGTCAGGAGGAGCTGGAGCTGCTTCAAAATGCATCAGACCCTTTCTAGCCAGAGCCCTCTTTGAAGCTATTTCACCAGCTCCCAATGTGCATTGGAGAAATTCTGCCAGCCTGTGAGCTCTGGATTTTCAACAATTTAAATTTCAACAATTCGATTTTCAACAATTTAATTCAAATTTTAACAATTTCAAAATTTTCAATTTTCAACACGCTACCCCTGTTATCATTTCAGACCTAATGGATTCAATTGCTGGTACATTAATTCAAATTTCAACAATTCAGCAATTTCAAAATTTTCAATTTTCAACACGCTACCCCTGTTATCATTTCAGACCTAATGGATTCAATTGCTGGTACATTAATTCAAATTTCAACAATTCAACCATTTCAAAACTTTCAATTTTCAACATGCTACTCCTCTTACCATTTCAGACCTAATGGATTCAATTGCTGGTACATTGATTTTCCAGCTTCTTTTTTACTCTTTACTGAAAAGAAGTGGCAGTGNCTCTGTTATCATTTCAGACCTAATGGATTCAATTGCTGGTACATTAATTCAAATTTCAACAATTCAGCAATTTCAAAATTTTCAATTTTCAACACCCTTACTCTGTTATCATTTCAGACCTAATGGATTCAATTGCTGGTACATTAATTCAAATTTCAACAATTCAACCATTTCAAAACTTTCAATTTTCAACATGCTACTCCTCTTACCATTTCAGACCTAATGGATTCAATTGCTGGTACATTAATTCAAATTTCAACAATTCAACCATTTCAAAACTTTCAATTTTCAACATGCTACTCCTCTTACCATTTCAGACCTAATGGATTCAATTGCTGGTACATTAATTCAAATTTCAACAATTCAACCATTTCAAAACTTTCAATTTTCAACATGCTACTCCTCTTACCATTTCAGACCTAATGGATTCAATTGCTGGTACATTGATTTTCCAGCTTCCTTTTCACTCTTTACTGAACAGAAGTGGTGGTGAAGGTCTATATATATGGTATGGATTATTTAAAACACTGGAAATGTTTGAAGTTGTTATTTATAGCACACAAAGGTAGCTCCTGCTGCACCTGTGAGGTTGGGAGGGACCCCAAAGCCCATCCAGTGCCACCCCCTGCAGAGGGACAGTCCTGACAGGAGTGCAGCATTTCTACCATTGAAGTGGGGAAAAAAAAGTATTATCAAACTTCAGCTTATGATGGTTTTCTTTTTTTCTCTTTTCTTAGAGCTTAATTTAAAAAGTGAGTGAAAAATGTCAGTAATAAAATTTTTAAAGAGGACTAAATTTCGTTTTAAAGCCCAATTTATCCTAACTAGAACTCAGTTACTCAAATACTCAAGTAGAGGGGTGTTTTTTTTAGGCCTGTCCAAATCACAGATGCCAAACTCAGTAGATTAAGGCAGCAAGAATTTCAGGAGGCATTACAAAAGTCAGGTCAGAGAACAGAGAAGAAAAGAACAGGATATAAACCCCAGGTCATTACAGGAGCCCGAGGGTCCAGCCATAATTAGCTGGGACTAGAAAGGAAGGCTCACCTTCCTGCTGGGATAAATGGGCACAAATCCCCCAAAACCTGTGACATTTCCATGGCAGAACTCCTGAGCCACATTCCCGCTGGTGCCCTCATCCTGCCCTGCTAATTCCATCATTTCCAGCCCCTCCATCCTCCTCGCTGCCCCTCCATCCTCCCCACAACTCCTGAGCCACATTCCTGCTGGTGCCCTCATCCTGCCCTGCCAGCTCCATCATTTCCAGCCATCCTCACTCCTGCTCCCCTCCATCCTCCCCACAACTCCTGAGCCACATTCCTGCTGGAGCCTTCATCCTGCCCTGCTGATTCCATCATTTCCAGCCTCTCCATCCTCCCAGTTTTTGTCCCAGTGACCCCATTTACAGTCACTTTCCTGCTGGAATAAATGGGCTCAAATTCCCCTGTGCCTGTGACATTTCCATGGCAGAACTCCTGAGCCACATTCCTGCTGGTGCCTTCATCCTGCCCTGCTAATTCCATTGTTTCCAGCCTCTCCATCCTCCCCACAACTCCTGAGCCACATTCCTGCTGCTGCCTTCATCCTGCCCTGCCAGCTCCATCATTTCCAGCCTCTCCATCCTCCCAGTTTTTGTCCCAGTGACCCCATCCACAATCCAGATTTGCCTCCCTTACCGGGGATGGAGCAGATGGATTAGCACCATTCTGAACAGATCATTTCAGGGACGTCTCTGCTTCAAAGAGGAGATGAAAAACGCTGCAGTGGAGCTGGAAAGACACTTCTAAAAAAGCCAGAAAAGACAGTCAGTGCTCAGCATGAGGGGAAAGAGGGAGGGTGGAAAGGTTAATACACTCCACAGAGCCATTGCTTAAATTAAACCTGCCCTTTGAATGCTGGCTGCCTCCGAGCTACACCGGATTCCATCTCAAATTGCCTCGGCCCCGCTTTTTTCTTCTCTCCCTTTCATCCTTTCAGTGAGTCCTGACTCCTGTCAAAGGCACCTGGCGGAAAGCTCGAACTCCAAAGCGTTCCCAGATGAGCTCTCTCCCTCTTTCCCCTCTCCCACGCGTTTTTCTGCTCCCACCTGGGCTGAGAGCTGCCAAATTCCTGAGCCACAGAAAGCAAAACTTGAGGAGCAGGGAAAAACCAAAGCAGGAAGAGAGGAAAAGCGAGCAGAGCTTGCTCTGGTGTTGCACAGGTAACACGGGTTCAGCTGAGGCACGTGGAAAATTTAGGGAAAATCAAGAGTTTTCTTAACAGGGAAACACTGCAGAGCACCTCAGCAGTTACTCAGGGAGGAAATTACTCAGTGCTTTCCTTCATTTCTTGCTGAAATCGGGGAGCTCAGCTCGGGCACCAGCAGATTCTCTGGGTGTGTCCCTCTTTTCTCCCTCTCCTCGCTTCCCCTTCTCCCAGAGGTCACAGAATATCCTGGGTTGGAAAGGACCCATAGGGATCATCCTGTCCCTGCCCTGACACCCCAAAAATCCCACCCTGGGCACCCCTGGGAGCATTTTCCAAACCCTCCTGGAGCTCTGGCTGTGCCCATTCCCTGCTCAGTGCCCCCCTCTATGTGAGGAACTTTCTCCTGTCCCACCTGCCCCTCCCCTGGCACTGAGACATTAATTTTGAAGAATTAAGCTCAGGGTGAGGCAATCAGGAGCTTGGGAGAAGTTAGAAATAAACTCCATGGGCTCAGATTTCCCCCAAGAGGCTCCTCCAACTGTGGGATTTCCAAGGATTCCCAAACTTCCTGATACCAGCATCAATTCCAGGGTAATTATGAGCTGACAAACGTCATAAAGCCCAATTGCTGGGATCCGAATGGAATAATCCATCTCCAATTCTGGAAAATTGCCACACTTACTCACAATAATTAAATATTACCTGCATGTATAATTAATAGATGTCTAAAGCATCCAGAACAACAAATCCATCTTCGTTTCAATTTAACAACGGAGGGCGTTTCAATGGAAGCTGATTGATGCAATGGGAACTGATGGATGCAATTACAGTGTTTACCTTTTTTTTTCCTTTTTTTTTTCTTTTTTTAAATTTTTTTTTCCCCAGTTCTTGAAAATGATTCTTTACAAGAATTTCATGGTGCTGAGAAACTCCAGTTCCATGGAATTTAATGGCCAAATTCCACATGGGATTACTGTGACCATGGATGCTGGCAGCACACACACACCCAGGGCTTTGAAAACCCCATCCTGATGTTCCTTCCACGATGTGTCCAGGCTCTCCCAGCAGGAATTTTCACATCCAGTGCCTCGGTTAAATGGAATTTTCTACTCGAGCTTTGCGGTGGCTACGAGCACTGGGCAGAGATCCCTGGGACACAGAGATTCCTGGGAAATAGAGATTCCTGGGACACAGAGATTCCTTCCAGGTCACAGCTCCAATGACTGCAGGAAGCATTCCCGGTTCCATTCCCACTGATCCCATTTCAAACGGGCCTTCAGTGCAGAATGATTAATATTTCCCTATAATTATTTGTTCCAATTAAATGTAGCACGATTAAGCGGCATTTTCCCCTGTGAAGCTAAACTGCGTATTTTTTCTTTAAAAAAATAATTTAAAAAGCAATGATAAAATTAATTAAGGGAGGTTTGACTTGCTTGTTTTGCCGTTTAAACTGCTCTTCTTTTTTTTTTTTGTTCCGTTGCTAATTGAGAAATTTAATTTCTCCAGGATAGTTTCTATTGCACACAAAAGAGGCTGCAATCTGGTAATTAAAAGGGAA
>VWYP01012751.1:26754-79076 GCA_013400435.1 Pycnonotus jocosus | reverse complement strand
AAAGGACAGCGCACCGCGACACCCCACGACCGTGTCAGGTATATAAACAGACTAGGGAGTCCTGTTTAGAAAGGTTTTGATAAGATGTGCCAGGAGAGCAGCTGGAAGCAGCCTTGAGCTCAGACTGCCCTTCCCTACTCTAGATGCCAGAGTGTCCTGCTGCTGGCATCTTGTTCAGCAGCAGCTGCTGACCTGCCGGTGTCCTCCTGTGAAGGCACAGCATTGGGTCAAGGAAAACATTGGACACTGGGGGCCTGGCCTCCCAGGAACAGTGTAGAGAGAGCTTTTAGCTAGATCTAAACAAGGAAGGAAACTTCAGCTTGGGAAATGACATATTTTAATGGCTACAAGTCCTGCAGTCCTCTTTTCCTTTGGGAGATTAAAAGCTAGCAGCTAGTTACCTGAATGGTTGCTGAAATATAGGAGCATTTTAGATCACTTCAAATAATTTTTGGGAAAAGAGGATCACTGAACCAAACTGTCAGAGAAAAAAAAAAACCAACAAAAACACATCAACGTGATTCCTACAATGTTGCTAGTTCCCAGAAATGACAGCATTTATATGCAAATATACATACAGTATCAGTTCAACAATGAGTTTAATCTCTGTTTACATTTTTCCCAGTTATTTGCCTCAGAGGGTTTAATTTTAAACATTAGGATTACATAAAATTCAAAATTTCTATTAAAAATCACACTAAAATAGTATTTTACCAACAATATAGAATTATTATAACAAATTATTTAGAAAAATCAAGTGGAATAGGAATGTGATTCAAATTCTTAAAGCTCACCTTTTCCAATGAAGAGTTCATTCATGACATCTAGTGGATAAAGTTAGTATTACTTTTAATTTATAGAATATACACAAACGTGACCCAAAAAAAATGCAGCAACTATTTATTAAAAATTCAGTTGCTTGATTGCAGTTGATGATGCTAAGCAATTGCCATTTCTACTGAAAAACACTATGTTAGTATGTAGTGCAGTTGAAAAACAGCTTCGCCTTAAGAAATAATAAGTACACACTACTCCCCATTGTCTTGCAGAAAGACTCTCCTTGCCAGAGCTGCACTTAATAGTTTCCAAAACAGTAGAAGGGCTGTTCCTGTAGCCTATGATTTTGTGAATTTTGACAACAAAGCAATATGCACAATAACATGCTCAAGAACTGGATCCTAACAATCAACTTTTAGGATTGCAACATCTGCATTTGGTTCCCCTCTGGTGCACAGAGAAAGCTGTGTTTCTCAGAACTGGATTGAAAACCATACACACGTTGAAAGGAACACACACAGGACCTAGTCATTAGCAAAAGCAAAACATGTGGCTTTGCTACAATCGTTACCTAATGCACGCTTAGCAGAAGCCACAAAAAACAAGTACCTGCCTCCCCAGGGACTTTTTAGGGATCTTCACAATGAGCAGTAATTGGGTAAAGGGCAGTAGTTGCTGGAATTGGGCCTACTTAAGGAGCTAGCAAAACCACTAGATGACAGAATCAGCCCTAGAACAAAGGTTTCTTAATTTCTGTGCAGCTGCACAGACAAAATGGTCTAACAGGTGGTCACAGTAGTGCCTAAAGCTGTGGCAGGTGTGACTTGGCACCTTCTCAGGAAGCAATAACTAAACCTGCATCTCCTGTCTCCCCAGCAGTCTTCCACTCTCTCTCTAAGGAGATTCCATCAGTGAGTCATGCACAGAGCCTGCTCTTGTTTAAATGCCTTAAGCATGTTTTGAGTACTTCTGCTGGAAGAAACATCCAGGGAATTTGACAGAACACTTAATTTTTATATGGTAAAAATAGCTAGGGAAAGATAGGTAAAGAAGAAGCTGAGCATTTTGAGATTCATAATTCAGCAGGTAAGACACATGTTAGAAGTCTTAAGCATATTTAGATCTGGCCATAGTTCATTGAGAAAATGTTTATCCACAGCTGAAATACATCAAAAAATACTACTTTCTCAGTTTACGAAAACATTTTTGTGGGATTTACTCTAAATTATCATAGACACAATATTGTTTACAACCTTGTCAAGACAGTTTTTATAAAATATGTGTTTAATTTTAAAAAAATAATTATTTGCAAGTAGTCATTGGGGAAGAAGATTGCTCAATCTGGAGAAAAAAGATGATTCATCCTTTCTAAACTTTATATATATATAATACACTTTATAGTAGATTGGTCTCATTTTTGACATGCCATGAGAAAAATACAGACACATTGTGTGTATTCTGAAATCTTTTGTGTTCTTCATACTCTTTCTTAATTCACTTGAACTCAAGTAAAAATATGACTTCCAAAACTATATCAAGCCATGTAATATAACCTGTATTTTCCTGTAAGTATGGTAATATATTATTTCTCTCAATTAATCTCTCTTTTATCAAGATTTCTGTAGATTTACATTTGAGAAGCCATGGCTAAAACTGTCCAACTATTACTTGAAACTAAAACTAGACATATTTTTGAGAATATGTGTTTATTTTTGGGACATGCAGCAGTTTCCCATTTACTGAAACCACTGAATAAAGAAATTGAATGTACCATTAATAAAAACCAGTAACAAGCTCAGTAAGTAATTTACTTTTTATGTCTAGTACATATACAAAATAGACTACAACCTTCTACTCATCACAGTCTTCAGCAGAAAAGCCAGGGGTTTGATTATTTTCTTTTGAAATAAGTACCTGCAAATTCGAAAATTACTCATAGGATTTGCAGGTATTTCTGTTTACCACACCTACAGCAATCCACTCCAATCAGTGTAGACCCGTCAGTACACAGTGTTCTCAGTAGTGAGATATCTATAAAATGGATCTTCAGAACATAAATGAAGAAATATATACCTTTGAGGGTTTCTAGCAAAAAAAATATTACTAGACCAACTGTAGAGTCTTCTCTGCTTAAATAGCCTTTGCTATCTTCATTGCACAATTCAAACACCTACAGGAAGAAAGTGATTTGCATTAGGATTTTTTACTTTGCATAACTGTTATAGGAAAAATAAAAGAGGCACTTGTTGAACCACCTCTCTTCATCTATTCTGTTCCAGTAAAACTGAAAATGGGCTAAGACTATTCAGTTTGGGATTTTTAGGTTAAAATAAAAAAATTTTCATACTGCTACATTTTATGTGTTTATGGTGAAAAAGCTTTCTGCAAACTTAGAATACATAGTACAGACTTCCAGGAAACAAATCACATGAAATTTGTTTCTACCACACCATAATTTTTTTTTTTCTTGAAAAATGCTAGATAAGCTTTAATTCTCAGTTAAGTCACCATACAGACAGGAACTATGAGGAGGGAGTGTGATGAAAGTGTAGTCAGAAACCATCAAATTTTCTAAAGTACTTGTAAAAAACAAAAGGGCATTTCCAGAGCCTGAACTTAAGAGTACACACATAATATATAAAACCATCCAATGGTCCTAAGAGCTTTTCCCACAGAACACCTTCAGCAAGAGTTGATAATACCGTATCATATCTTACAGTAGCAACGGGTTAATCCATGAAGCATTTCAGGAAAAAGCATTATATACAACTCTGTGAGCAAGCAATCAGAAAAGCACACAAACCAGCTGAATTTTCAGGAAAGTCTTTCCAGGAGTAGCCTGCGAGTTTCATTGTGTGCTGGCACTTCCAGAATTTGTTAGCTGCAGCCACAAGCTTACAACAAATTAGAGTAACGAGAACGGAGCGCTCAGTTCACTGCAGCAGCCGAAGGGCGCTTTGATGCGGGGTCGCGCTCCTCTCTGATTAATTTTACAGCTGCTTTCCTCCGCTCCTTCCCGCAGTCCTCACGCAGTTATCTCATTAGAGGGGCACTTCAGACACAGTAATTAACACCATGCCGAAAGAACATTATGCAAATTCCGCACCTGCCCATAACTAATATTAAGGTCAAACGAAGGCTCGTTAGAATAATTCAGCTCGCTGAGAAGCGCCTCCACAGCCCCCCAGAGCCGCCTCCCCCCCTCACGGCGGCCGCTCCACCAGCTCGGGGCGCGGGGCGGGGCNCTCCTTGGTGCCGTGGCCCGCGCGGTGCCTCCCCCCGCGGGCTCTGCCTTCACTGCTGTGCGGCGGCGGGAGCCGGAGTTGCGGCCGCACGGCCCTTGGCGGCGGTGGGGGCGGCGGTGGCCGGGTTTGCCGCCGCTGTTTAGGGGGCAGGGGCGGGGGAGGGGCTCGCCGGGGACACGGAGGTGGCGGAGGGAGGCCGCGGTCCCGGAGCGTTCCCGCGGAGGCTGCCGGAAAGCGCCTCCCCTCTCTGCTCCTGAATCTGCTCAGTAGAGCGCGCTGGGTCGCTCAGCCATGGGGTAATATCTGTGTCGTGCAAATCAAACCTCTGACTTTCAGAATGCTTTCCCATAGATGCCTCTGTCTTAGTATGTTTTCCAGGTACAGGTTTTCACATTTGCTGCTTCCTATTTGAAGGCTGCCCCCATTGCACGTGTTTCTTTGTTTCCCGGGCACAGAAACAAGCCTTTTACGCTATGAAATTTCCCGGAGATTCTGCTAAATACCGAAGCACAGTTCTTTAGTAATAAACAAATGGAAACTAGCAAGGGAGACAGACTTGAGCATAAGAAAAACGTGCTATTTTTGTTTGGTGTTTTTTTCATCCCTAGGAACATGCTTCAGGAAAGTGCACACGGTAAATGGACAGTATCTAGCAGTGATGAAAGTGCCGAGGAAAATTCTGACAGTGAAAAACCATGTGCATCTTCATTGTCGGATGCTGCACATGATAGAACAAGTGGACCACAATATCCGTGCTCTGAAGCTAGGAAAGCTGCTCACAAGAGAAAAGCTTCTCCCCTGAAGCTCGTTGATAAAAGTCTTTCTACAGAAGCACCTCCAGCAGTAAAACAGAGACCGAGCCAAGAAGGCTCAGGTTGGTGCCTTTCTAGCAGTGATGAAGAGCCTGAAGATGAGCAAAAGCATGCCCCTAAAGAAACAGTGAAAGAAGAAAAATATGATGTACGTGAAGAACGTCCTTTGAATATATGCAAGGATGACGAACTCTCAGAGAATCTGAAAGAAGAGGAGTATAATACAACATCCAGTGAAGCCCAAGATACCTGGGATTTGGTGACTGGAGGCAATCCTTTCAGGTTTTTTCTCACTAAAGTCAGTGGAATTGAACAGAACTATAATTCTGGAGCCCTGCACATAAAAGGTGAACAAGTGGCTTCTGCTAGAAGAGGGCTTTTGGGAGAAAGCAAGAGAATGCTTATTTTTAGTTTGTGGGTATTTTTAAATGCATGTATTTCTTGGTGTCACTGAGGTTTGATATTCTAGATGTGCAGGTTTATAGAAATTGGTTCTTTTATCTGGACCTTTCTCTTTTAGAAGTATAGTGCATAAAGCGTTATTGTGGTTAGTTGAGCTGGTGGACAGGCAGTATTCTTTGTTTGTTTAACCTGCTAAACCAGACTTCTGTAGAGCTAGGGCATTAAATAATTTGTACATCCTGGAAATTACTTGTGGAGTATGTTTTCAAGTTGGTGCTGTGCGGTTTTTTTTGAGGTTATAAATCCCCAGTTGGATTAGTTTCCTGTGTAATTGTGGTTGAACTATGGATATATCCCATAACCAGTCTGCAGCAGATAAATAAGCTTTAACTATGTCCTTACTGCTGCTACCCTGCCACAGTTCTTCAAGCCCACTCAAAAGGGGAGAGAGTAGTTTAGTGTCCCTTTCTCAATATGGTGTTAGACTTTCTCCTAGTCAGCTTTTAAAACTTGTTTTCTGCTTTGAGAGGATTATTAATTTTTATAAGCATATGATCCTAAGTGATTATCAGGAGAGTCAATGACTTGAGTACTTGGAACAGTAAACTTGTGAATGCCTCTGTTACACCAGGTCTGTGAACAATCTGGTCCTTGTGCTGTGGTAATTATCAAGCTGTTCAAGATGCAAAATGATTAATTGAAGTATTTTTCATTTATTTATGCTTTAATGTTTTTAATAGATATTTTGTCTCCTCTTTTTGGAACTCTCATATCTTCTGCCCAGGTGAGTTTCCTGTTTGCCAAACTGATTTCACTTGCTTGTTTCACTTCATTAGTCCTAAACTTGATAATCCGTGCTTGTGCCACATATCTGATATCCCTTGTTGAAATACAGAGGGAATTCTAAATGTTTTCTAAACATTTTCTAAATGTTCAACTGTTGAACAATTTATTGACGTATGAGCACCATCCTGTGTTCTGCTGTAGAATTCAGGCAATTATAACACTACTTTGTTCTGTTTTTGAAGAATGCGCAGCTGAGAAGGGTGTATTTATGTTCATATAAATGAGATTTTTTGAAAGAAATAATGCCTTGCAATCTAGGAATGATATCTTTGTTATTGCCTACAAGCTTTTGCTGTGATTCATGGTAGAAACACGTGGCAAAGAGATGATCCTTGAACTTAAGCTTTTACATTACGTGCATGTGATTCTTTTTTTTTTTTTTGGCTGGATGTTAAATTTTATGTGCACTAATGCACACCTTTGAGAAATTTAAATTCATTCTTGAATTGTTAAAGGGAAATGAAAGGCAGGGTGTGAAAGTCAAAAATACATCTGTTTTTAGAATATGCTATTTATGATGTAAGTAGTAATGTGTGATGACTTTACACAGAAAGCTTTTTTGCTTCATTGTTCTAGCTGGTTTTTCCTTTTAATGAGCCTGTTTTCTTTTTCTTACATACAAGTTTAACTACTGTATAGATGTGGGATGGCTTGTAAGACAGTACCCGCAGGAATTCAGGTATGTTTATTTTACAAAGGTGAAATGATGAAATTTCCAGATCATTTCTGCTCATGCAAGGTCCTGTTATAAATGAATGATAAACACTTCTTTGCAGTGCAGATGTTCGTTACCAATTGGATATTCATAGACTCTTAGGTTTTTTTCTACTCTTATTCCATAGTTGTAGTTCTCTGGTTTCTTGACTCTTTTCAAGACTGGTAAATGGTCAGAGTTCAGGATAGCTGGTTTCTAATTTTTAGTAGTTAACACTGAGGAAGTCCCATTGTGGGCCACAATGAAATGGCAGTAGATGACCTGTGAACACAGAACAAATACAGTTCCCATACAGTTTACTGAGTCAAGAGCCAGATGGTGCAAGAAAAAGGACAGAATGTAGGAAGGGCACAAGAAAACTGTATGAAAAGTATCAAGATGATTTCATAGATATGATATACTAAGTTGATGGGTATTGTCATAAAAGCAGTTCTTGTTTGTGTGAAATTCCTTTCTGATAATTGCAAACTCCTGGAGATGAAATGAGCATATAAGATGCCTTTTTTTCTTTTTCCATTTTACTGGAAGTGCAGTAGAACTAGAGTTCACAGAATCACAGAGTGGGTAGGGTTGGAAGGAACTGCACTGGGTTGAGCAGCACACCATTCCTTATGAGATCCTCCACTACACATGCCAGAAAGTTGTCATCAATGCTTTCAAAGAACTTCCTATACTGTTCATGCTTTGCTGTGTCGCTTCTCCAGCACGTCAGGATAGTTAGTCCCCCACAAGAGCCAGGGTCTGAGGCTGCTTGTCTGAGGCTGTAGAAGGCCTCATCCACTTAGTCCTGCTGATCAGATGGCAGGCAGCAAACCCACAACAGTGTCACTCTTACTCGTCTGCTCTTTTATCTTAACCCATAACATCTTGATTGATATGTTCCAAGTGTTGCCTCATGTAGAAGGCAACTCCACTACTGCATCTTCCTGTCATTCCTAAACAGCATGTTTTCTAAACATTTCCTAAACTTCATGACAATATTCCAGTTGCATGGGCTGTCCCACCGTGTCTCTGTAATTTAAATGAGATCAAAGCCCTGTGACTGCACACAGATCTCCAGTTGCTCCTGTTTGTTCCCTGTATGCAGGTGCTTTATAGAAGTATTTGAGTGTGCCAGTATCCCAGTGGGGGTGCAAAGGGGTGCCCCATAGTTCTGTCTTGTGGCTATGTATTTGGCTGCTTATACTCTCTGCAGTTATCTCCATCCTGTCGCATCATTCCCTGTAACTGGCAGGAGAGAAGAGAACACAACTTGTGCTCCAGATGTCTTGACCAGTTGTCCCAGGGCCCTGAGGTCACTTTCACTTGTCTGCTGTCTTGTTGGGACTTTGTTGGTACTCACTTGAAAGTCCCATAATAATCAGTGGGCTGAGCCAGGCTGGAAATTTCCTTGGTGGTGTCTCTTACCTGGACCCCAGGGAGGCAACACACCTCCCTACAGATTAGATCTGGTTGGCAGGATCAGAAGTTTAGTTTTAGGAAGTGAACACCAAATTACTGCCAGAATATACCCTCTCCTTTTCCCTATCAATCTTCTGTCTTCTCTGTAAGATAATGATTACTAAATTGTCTTAGATCTACATCGTGTATATTGGTGCTTTTGAGGACTTATATTTGTCTGTTTCCAGCTATAGGGACAAAAGTTTCTTTCATGATCTTATAGTAAGAGTTTTTGTTTTGGTGTCTGCTTTACTCCACACTTCTTGTTTCCCTTTTTTTTTTCTCTGTTACAACTTTCCAGTGTCTGTTCTTCAGAGTTCTAGTTCAGAGTTGTAGGTACTGCTATTTTGAGTTAGTTAATAAGGCATATTGATTTCTGCTGGGCTGTCAGATTTAGAGCCCAGATGTCATAGCTATGTGAAGGAATGGTTTAGGCTAATTGCTGATTCACTTGATGTTTTATTGGTAATCTCCTTTTGTTTAAGGAAGAAGCCATTGCTGATAGTTCATGGCGAGAAGAGAGAATCCAAAGCCGAACTAATGGCACAAGCAAGGCCTTATGAGAATATTAGCTTTTGTCAGGTAATTAACGCTTGTATCATGCTTTGGTTGAAGTTAAGCTGCCTCTTACAGTCAAAGCCTTGTTACTGATGAAAAGACACACCTTTTGTGGGAAGTTTTTGTTACACTGAGAAATATCCATACCAGGACCATAGGAACATGGTAACAATGATCCTGGTCAGTTGTGATTATATTGTAGGCTTTACCCACAAAAGCTTGTACAGAACAGCTGCTCACAGAAGAGCTGCTCACCTTCTCCACTAACACGTTACATTCAAGTTCTTAAAATGGCTGAAGAGGAGGCATTATTTTTGTGTAAAGCACAGAACTTAGTCCTAGTGTCACTATAATCTTAAATCTCATCAGAGAGTTATTTATTTTCCAAATATGTTTTACACCAGAAAATGCTGTACAAATAATCTCCATAATACTGTTAAAATTGCTGTGAGCACGCTTCCTGGCACATGCCATTCTATGTCTGATGTTATGTTCATTGTTTTACTGTCCCTAAGTGGTGAAGCTATTGGCTTCATCCTGGGGGAGGGTGTGGCTATGGCAACTTGCCTGTGTTTCAAGATTTGCCAGGTAAATTATATTAATGATCATGGGGATGCTGTGCTCTTTGTTAGGAGGCAAATGATCTTGGAATTTTGTTCTTTCTGAAAGGATCTGTTAATCCTGAGTTTCCTGTTGAACGTGGACCCAGTACTGCAAGTATGTCCTCACTGGTGTTCAACAGTGGGGAAAAATCCCCTCTCTTGACCTGGCAGCACTCCCTCTAATGCAGGCTGGGACCCTGTTAGTCATCTTTCATGCAAAGGGACATTGCTAGATTCTGTTCATCTTGGTGTCCCACAGGAGCCTTGAATTATTTTCTGCTGACTATTTCTGAAAATGCTGCTAGTAAGAGAGGCACAAATTGTGGAACAATTCCAGCAAGAGTTGCATTACCATTTAAAATCAAGCTTGTAGAAAGTGGAGAGTGCATTGGAATTACTGAGAAGGAAGATAGTGTACTTTGCGATCTGTCCACTAGAGAGCAGTGAAATTAAACAAAGTAAGAAGCAATGCACAATAGCAATTTTTAATGATCAACTTTTAATTTTGTAGGCTAAACTGGATATTGCATTTGGAACTCACCATACGTAAGTAACACTATGAAGCAGAAAGGCCTGAAGCAAAACTGGGTTTCATAGAAATTGCTGAGTCTTAAAGCTTCCATGAACATCTTCTATTTAGAGATGACAGGATTGTTCTGGTTTAATGGGACAAGTTAGCTATTGAGTAGATATGAGATGTGCAAGTTAAACAGTTGAACTGGTCTAAGACATGTGGACTGCAGGTCCTGGCTCTTAACTCATGCCTCAATACCAAAACTAATGCAAACTTGATCAGTCATAGGCAGGACTGACATAACACTGATTCATCATGATACTGATCATATTTTTCAGTTCATATGGAGGATCTGGAAATAACTAGCGAATCTGGGGTCTTCTCAAAGAAAAAACTTGAATTGGATATAATAGAAGTGTCACAAAATGAATTTTGTAGATAGAAATCTACAGATAAGAACAGATCTTATGTTTTAGCAAAGATCTTACTGGTTCAGTTTGGGTTTCAGATCTCATCCTTTGGGATCACATGGATATGCTGTCTCTACACAGCTAGTGAAAACTTGAATATGAAAATCTAAGCAATTTTTTTACAGCAGATATGGGTGTGTATGTTTATCTCAGTTTGTAGTTTTAAAAATCCTTTGTACTGTAGCTTAGGAGTTATGATAAATAAATAGTTTTTTTGCCATCACAATGGTTGGCTTTATACATACCTTCTTTTAAAGTAAAAGTCAGTTTAAGAGGAATTAACTAGGCTGCAATAAATTCAGCTATAAAAGGCCTTTCAGCGTTCCTTAATTCTTTTTTTGACTGTCTGCAAAGATACAAGTTTATCTGAAGAACTGTGCAAATATAAGAAGTGTTCTGCAAATATTCACTTTGTTGTGGGTAATTAGTTGCATGAGATGTTAAGCTGTACTCAGGAATAAAATATATGGGGATGGTCTAATGATTGCCATGTGAGCTTGGCATGCACATGGATTGAAGTTTAAGTGCTTGCACGATGCAGAACAAATTTTTGAAAATAATTACCTTGGAGCTTTTAATGAATTGCTAATTTATCTCCTACTCTCAGTGTACTTGAAATAGATGAAGAGTTATATATCTTTTTTTAAAGGAAAATGATGTTGTTGCTGTATGAAGAAGGTCTTCGAGTTGTGATCCATACATCCAATCTTATTGCTGAAGATTGGCACCAGAAAACTCAGGGGTAAGTAACAATCCCTAGCAGGTGAATGTTTAATACTTTCCATAGGTATTTGCTACTGCTGGACATGGGATATTGGGTCATCTGGTGTTGCTAGCCTTACACTCTTAAGACAGAGCAATTCTAAAACAAAAATTTTAAAAATTGGACTTAGAGTGCTGGTAGCCTAAGTCTGAACTCTACTTGCTTTCTCCTATAAACAAAACTACGTTCTCTGTTGCCTGATAGCTTAAAATCAGTCTGAATGATATAAAATTTTATTATGCCATGCTCTCTTTATGAGAAAACTTCATAGCTATGAAGTACCAATTATACAGATCTGAAGCAGCTATTTAAAAAGTACCTTAATACTGCAAGAATAGTGTGGATGTGCAAATGTGGTTTTGTGGTGACTCTATCTAGAACGTAGTCTGATAAATGTTGGGCATTATTGGTTCTGTAATACGGTAGATGACCTAGTATTTGCCCAGTATCCTTTCCTGGGAAGAAATTTTTTTCCTGTTTTGTTTTTCGGGTAGAAGTTTTTAAACTTAATGACAAGCTTAGGACATAATTTTGTTGAGAGCACAAACAGGATTAAGTGGCATCTTAATATAAGGGTCCTCAACCTCTTCAGTTTTTTGCCTATTTTTATGGGAGCATTTTTTTTAGTTAGATGACCACAATAAATCAGGGTATAAAATTTCTTCAGACTAGTTGTAAGTTGCTTTTCAGAAGTTACTGTCACTTTGACATCCATTTTGCTACCATTAAATACGGTAGGGTTTTGAAACTTTACTTGTGTGAGACAAGCTCTTTGAGTGGCATAAATAGCCATTGATTTTTTTGCCTTTAAATCTTATGGGTGGCTTTAGTATCTTATGGAAGTTAGAAAGCTAAGAGGGCATGAAAATACCTATTGGGATACTTAACAAATATGAGAAATAGTTTCCTTTTTTAGCTTTTGTATACTGCAGTGTTACGCAGCATCACAATATGGTGGTTCTGAATGTCAAAGGATAGTATCAACACATTGTAAAGTTGATAATGCAGAATCTTTGGTTCCCATGGCTGCAATCATGTGTGACTGGAAAGAAAGGCTAAATGTTTTCCTGCGTAATGCTCATCCTATTTTACTCTGATGGAGGTTCCTGAGAGGCAACCTGTTATTGTGGGCTACTCTTTGAGCTGTATAAACCTTTTAGATGCTTTAATTGGTGGTTTTCTATGGAGTTGCTCAAACCAGTAGTTTAGCAGAACACATTGCAGTGTTCTATTCCTATAGAAAATGTTGATGAAAGGACTGATGGTTGCTAAGTCTGAGCCTGACCAGTTTAACAGTGGTGAAAGCTGTAAATGTATGTGGATAAATTATGAGAATGTTGCTTTCATTTGAAAGTATTACTTCCATGATTTCAAGTATGAGCTGATTCTGTAGATGTAAAGATAAGGCACCTATAGTTGTCAAGTATTTGTTTAGGACCTTTAGATGTGCTTTACTCGCATACTAAACCCATGTATTATTAGTGTGGGGTGTGCTTGTTTATATGGCTGATTTTTCTCTTTTTTTTTCTCTTAAGAATATGGCTAAGCCCTTTATATCCAAGGCTACCTAAGGGAGCATCTGGTTCTGCTGGTGAATCTGCAACTAATTTTAAATCTGACCTAATAAGTTACTTGGCAGCTTACAATTCTTCTGCACTCAAGGAATGGATAGATCTGATTCAAGAACATGATTTATCAGAAACAAGGTATATATAATCTTAAGGTTTTTGTAACTTGCACATATGGGGGGTTTTCTTTTTTTTTCTAAAATTTAAATATCTGTGTTAGGATCTGTTAGACCTTGTGCTTATTTTGTAAGGAAGTCTTGTTTCAGGCTTGAGTGTTCAAACATGACTATGCAGTTCTAAAATTCTTATGTAGATTAAGTCAAATTGACCAACTTCTACTTTTATAAGCATGCATTTTAAAAGAAGAAAAAGAGGTGAACCAGCAGTGACTTTAGAGAAGGAGGCTATAAAGTAATAAGGACTTGGTTTCTTTTTAGCTAGTCTGACTCAAGTATTACTCCAGTAATATTACTACTGGAAAAAAACTGTGTTGTATAGGGTTTGTCACATAACTGTGATCATACAAGCAAAAGTTACTGGAGTGGGGTTTTTCTTCAGGATATGCTGCTGTTTGTAAGGCAGAATTTAATCCACATACATATCTGTAGAATTTTGCCTATAACAGGCATGGATTGGCTTTGGTGGGCAGTGTTGTGTCTAACTGGTCTTGGAATATTCTTCTCTAGTATCTAATTGCTGATGTTATTTAAAGATTTCAGGATGCTTCATTTACTTCTAATAAGTAGTTCTACTTAAATATGGGCATTTACTTCAGAAAGTGTAAATCTCCCTGGCAACTTAATTGCTGTTTTATAATCTGAACAAAAAGTTTTTGAGAAGATAAGCTGAAAATGGTCATAGACTGTGGTGGAAATAGAGAATAAAACCCTGTCTAGTTTATACATTAAAAAGTGCTTTTATCTTTACACGGAGTCTTAAAAGACTGGAGAGGGTAAAAAAAGGGCATGAAGGTATGTAGTTTATAATCAGGTGAGCTAACAGCTGCTCTGATTGCTTTGATCATCAGCATGAGTTTAAGCAGATGAGTTGAACCCTAGCTGATAGAAGTTTGATATCAGCCCTAGCTGATAGGAGGGCTAGGAAAGTCACTTGTTAGAATAAGGATTGCCATTTGATGTGCTGTAGGGGGCATTCAGTCATGGATAACATTAGGCATGAGATGTATGCAGTAGGGAACAGCTTCTTAAAGCATCTGTTTGTTGTGACTTTAGGCAGATCTCTTCCCTGTTTTCAGGGCAAAGTCAAATAGGTTACTAAACCTATTATTAGGAATTGTTGAAAAAGCTGTACTTTGCCATCTGAGCTATTAGATGCCCAAATGAAAACTCATACCTGAATCTGCTGATTTGGATGAAGCAGTAGAGTGGCTTTACTCAAAACGATGTGCCCAGTCATGTGCCATACAAGCTATTTGTGTGTATTGCTAACGTTATCTATCTTCTGCATTTTTGTGCACTGGAAAAATGTAGTTCTTGTCTCTGCTGTAGAACAGCCTGGTGATAGCCATGCTGTATAGGGTGCTGACAATAAATTATACAGCTGAAAATCCACTTTTCTTTGTGTTATAAATCCCATGAGACACATTAAATATTTTGGTTGCACTTGAGTGTTAAATCTTGCTGGTAAGTTTTACTTTAATACCTTGCTACTTTACAAACCAAAGCACTTGAGTGTGGTTTTTTATACAAAAATCTGTTGGTTTTTTTTTTCTTCTTTTAGAGTGTATCTGCTTGGTTCTACTCCTGGACGATATCAAGGCAGTGATAAAGAAAAGTGGGGCCATCTTAGGCTCAGAAAGGTACCAAAACTGTAACCTTTTTTGTTAATATCCTTTAAAATGTAAATAGAATTTTGGAGAGAATTCGTCAGGTCGTTCCAGTTTTTCCAGCTGTCATCATCAGTCTTTTTATACATTGTTACAGTTAAAGTTAGTAAGAACATATATAAGCTTTTGACTGAGAATTTAACTTAATCTGTCCACTGATGAAAAAGACAATAAAAAATGTTTTTTGAATACATTAGCAACAAAAGGAGTTTAACAAGAATCTGCATCACTTATTGGATGCAGGAGGAGGCATAGTGACAAAAGATGAGGTAAAGGCTGAGATGCTTGATGCCTCCTTTGCCTCTGTGTTTAACAGCAGGCCATGTTGTCCATGTCTACCAAGGTGGAAGACAGGGACAGAGAGTGGAATGAAACTCCCATAACCCAAGGGGAACTGGTCAGCTATGTGCTGCAACCTGGAAATGTACACAAGTCCATGAGACCAAATGGGATCCACTGAGGGAGCTGGCAAAAGTGCTCACTGAGCCACTTTCAATCATTTATCAGCTGTTCTGGCTAACTGCGGGAGGTCCCAGTTGACTGGATACCCCGGTCATTAGGCCCAATCAGCTTGAGTATGAAAAGCATGTCCTGCTTAGCTAACCTGACCTCCTTCTGTGACACCCTAGTGGGTGAGGGAAAGGCTGTGAATGTTGTCTACCCAAACATTAGTAAAACCTTGGACACTGCTTCATACAGAATTCTCCTGGAAAAACTGTCTCTTCCTGGTCTGGATGGCTGCACTCATTGCTGGGTAGGAAATTGGCTGGATGGCTGATCTCAGAGAGTGATGAATGCAGTTACATCCAGCTTGGCAGACAGTCACAGTGGTGTTCCCCGGGGCTCCTTATTGAGCCCACTAAGTTGGAGGGAAGTGGTGATCTCCTGGAGGATGGGAAGGTTCTACAGAGGGATCTGGACAGGCTGGATCAATGCCTGGAGACCAGCTGTGTGAGGTTCAACAAGACCGTGCCAGGTGCTGCATTTCCGTCACAGCAACCCCATGCAGCACTACAGGCTGGTGGCAAAGTGGCTGGAAAGATGCCTGGTGGAAAAGGACCTGGGGGTGCTGGTTGACAACATCTGGATATGAGTGTGTGTCGCCAAGAAGGCCAGTGGCATCCTGGCCAGTGTCACCAATAGTGTGGCCAGCAGGACCAGAGCAGTGATTTTTCCCCCTATACTCAGCACTGGTGAGGCCACACCTTGAGTGTTGTGTCCAGTTTTGGGCCCCTTATGACAAGAAAGACATTGGGATGCCCGAATGTGTCCAGAGAAGGGCAGCAGAGCTGGTGAAGGATCTGGAGCATGGTTCTGATGAGGAGCAGCTCAGGGAGCTGGAGGTGTTCAGCCTGGAGAAGAAAGGGCTCAGAAGACCTTATTGCTCTCTACAGCTACTTGAAAGGAGGCTGTTGCTGAGTGGAGGTTGGTTTCTTCTCCCCAGTAACAAGTGATAGGACAGAAAGGAAATGGCCTCAAGTTGTGCCAGGGGAGGTATAGTTTGGATATTAGGAAAAATTCCTTCAAAGTCAGTCAAGTGTTGGAACAGGCTGCCCAGGGAAGTGGTGGAGTCACCATCCTTGAAGATAGTTAACAGATGTGTAGATGTGGGACTTAAGGATATGGTTAGGTATGAATATGACAGTATTATGTTAACAGTTGAACTCTCTTGCCTTTAGAGGTCTTATGTTGATTTAGGCAAGCCATAATGGTAAATCTTCAAGATAGCATATATCAAGTTGATAGGGACCCTTCTTGTTTGATTTGGACTTTTTTTTTTTNAACCAGGCTTTGGGGTGGGGTTTTTTTTTTTTGTTTTTTTTTTTTTTTTTTTTTAGAATTTGGTGAGCTATTTCATGTCATCTATTAAATGCTTCCCATAATTGCAGAATTTTTAACCTGTGCCTCCTGCTGAAGTGGCGTTATTTCAAATACTGTCATAAATTTTATATAAAATTCTAAATTTATATAAATTTATGAAATTTATATAAAATTCTAATACAGGGTATTTACGTATCACATTGCTTTTCAGCGGAAGTTACTCTTACAGACATCCCTTTGCTCATTAAGAGCGCGTGTTGTCTGATTTTCTTTTCTGGCGCGTGTTGTCTGATTTTTTTTGCCTAGTTAGACATAGAATGAGGAAAAAATGAAACAGAAAAAGCTCGTAAGGGAGAAAGATGATCTTGTGGCAAATGTGTTTCTGTGATTTAAAAAGGTTTTTAGTGGCAATGCAGATAGACCTGATGATACTACATTGATGACTGAAGCCATTAGATTGTGTGTTTGCTCTAGAGTGGGGTAAAGGTGAAAACTACATACAATTTAATGTCTGCCTATATCCATCTGTTTTTAATGTGACTTTAAATTCCATTCACAGCTGAAGAACTCCTCTAAAAGAATCATTTCAGTTTTCCCTTCAATTGTTCTTTTTTCCCCTCTTATTGTAGGCTTCTATTGTAGCTGGGTTCTATGGCTTTAGGATACAAGAGGAATTTTATGGCCAACAACCACCAAATATAAAAAATATTTAGTTGTTTTATTTTTTGTGACTTTTGAAGCTAATGTTTCATGTTTTTAGACAGGGCTGCTAACATTCTTTTCACCCATTATTTAATGGTTGGCTTTGGTGCTTTTGGATAAAACTTGTGATGTTTAATCTTCTCTTGAAGTGAGTTTATTTGGTAAGCCTGAGGATATTTTTAATTGAAAAGTTAAATATATAGTATGAATGTTAATCTCCTTCATTATCAGGAGTGAATTATAGGGGATTTATTACATCAAAAGTGATATCAAACTGATTAAGGTATTCTTTGTGTGTTGAAGTCTGACAGTGTTTTAATTCTCTTCATCAGCTTTTGAAGCAGCATGCTTTGTCAATACCAGCACAGGAATCTTGGCCTCTTGTTGGACAGTTCTCAAGCATTGGTTCAATGGGAACTGATGGGTCCAAATGGCTCTGCTCAGAGTTCCAGGATAGCCTGGTGGCTGCAGGCAGCAGTGGGACAGCTTTCCGTAAATGTGATGTCCCAATTCATTTGGTATGTCTTTCAGATGCTGGTGACCTTTATTTAGCACTCACTCATTTGTCTTGGAAATTTTAGTCATTGGTTTGCTTTTAACTTTTGGAAGACAGTAACGGAGTTTTCATCATGAAATTATATATATGCCACTTAATGCTGTTTAGTTGTGTATGGTTTGCTATAAAAATGTACCATAATTTCCATCTGCATGACACTAGATTATCTATCATCCCATCAAAATTATCTTCTCATTCTATAGCTTGTCTTTCATTGGGTTTTGTAGATGCAGCTGTTTTTCCTACTGAGATGTGACTGAATCCTTAGTCATTAATATCCTTGGTTATTAGCACAATTAAGGGGAAGAGCAAAAAAGTTTGTGACAGGGGCTTGTTAAATTAAAGAAAATGATGGTTAAACTTTACCATGTGCTAATTGCCCCTGCATACCCATATCTCATATTTGAGGTGTGAGTCTAAAATCTCATAAAATAATGGTAAGGACTAGCTTTGGCTACTGTGGAAGTCACTGAAGCAGTATTACTTGAGACTTGCTAGCTAATTTTCGTTAGCTCTGTGAGAATGGTAAAAATATTAGACTTTCTGTGTTACTGGCACAACTGTAGTTGTAAGCTACAGTGTAAATTTATTAATTCTGAAAAATGAAGCTTTTAGTATTTTTTCTCAAGTTTTCTTTAAGGTGTTTGAAAATTGACACCTTGTCTTTTTAGAGCTGTGTTATTAAATGTACTTTTTGTTCCACCTCCATGAAGGTTTATCCTACTGTGAACAATGTGAGGCAAAGTCTAGAAGGCTATCCTGGTAAGCAGATGAATCCCCATTTACTTGCTTTTTGTGGTCGTAATGTCGTGCAAAATCACTTCAGTGGTTGATGTTAAATGAGCATGAAATTCTCATCTTGTTGGGAATGTGATAGAATAAGCGGCAGTAGAATTGATTTTGCTGGAGCTCTGACTCCAGCTCTCCTGTCATAATTGAATAGAAAAGGTTTTTTGTGGGTGTTGGTATGTAACTCTTGTCTGTCCTAGCCATGTTCATATGTCACTGTATAGGAAAACAGCAGCTCTTGCACACTGCTCTTATCCAGTCATAATTTCATTTTGGCAGAAAATTCAGGTTTGGGTGTGTCAAGTTCTTCTGTTTTGATTGTGTTGTCATTCTGCGTATCAGATACAATGGAGACTAAGGTGTTATTGGTCTTTCTTGTTTAATATTGTAATATACAACTGTTCTGTTTGTTATTTCTGTGTTTATTTTCATTAAGTTGTATATGTAAAAGCATAGCCCCAGCCAACCTGAAACAGAAAGGGGTTACTGTAGTATGCTGATACAGGGAAGCTTCTGTCACTTGAAAACAAGTCTTCGAAAGGTCAAGGCAGTTGGAAGAGATTCATAAGGACTGAAAGAAAAGAATTCTTTCCTGTCTGTAGGAAGGGTAAGAAGAAGGATCTGGGAACCCATAGAGCTGCCCGCCTCACCTTGATCCCTAGGAAGATAGTGGAACAAGGAATCCTGGAAATATTTCCAAACATATTATGAAAAAAAGAAGGTTACTCAGAGTAGTCAGCATAGATTTTTAAAGGCGAAAATATGCCTAATTAACCTGATATCCTTCTATGATAAGTGGCTTGATGAGTGAGGAGTGCCCCTAGATGTTGTTTAGCTTACCTTTGTCTTTAAACACTGTCTTCTCTAACATCATTACAATGATGTGATTAAGTACAGGCTGATAAGTGGAAAGTGGGGCAGATTGGAAATTGGCTGAGCTGCCAGGTCTCAGAGTCGTGAGCTTTGGCACAAAGGCCAGCAGGGGGTCAGCCACTAATGGTGACATGTGCAAAGCGCTGGGAAGCATTAATGTCTTCATCAGTGACCTGGATAGTGGGGCAGAGTACACAATAGGGAGTTTCCAAATAGTGCAGACTGGGAAGGAGTGGTTGATGTATTGGATGATCATGCAGTCAGTCAGAGGAACTGTGCAGGCTGCAGAAATGGGCAGACAGCAACCTCAGGCAGTGCAAAGTACTGAGCTGAGGCAAGAGTAACCCCAGACACAAATGAAAGTTGGGGTTAACCAGAGGCAAACAGCTTTGTAAAAAAAGACCAGAAAGTGCTGATGGGTCACTAGGCTGAAGATGAACCAGGAATGCACTCTTGTAGCGAGAAGGCCAGCAGAATCCTGGGCTGTGTTAGAAAGTACATTGCCAGGAAGTGATCTAGCCTATCTGGCACTGGTAATACCACTTCTGAAGTGCAAAGTTGTTGATTTTGCAGTACAATACAGACGTGGACATACTGAACCAAAGTACTGCAGAAAGCCACAAAGATTAATAAGGGATTGAAGCATCTGTCATAGAAGAAGAGGCTGAGAGAGCTGGATGATTGTTGGAACTTGGAGAAGAATGCTTTCCTGGGAAATCTTATCAGTGTATATAAATATAAATTATGGAAAGATGTGGCGTAGAGGCAGATGGCTTTGTATGGTGACCAGAGAAAGAAAAATATGCAACATATGTAGATGGGACTTTCCTGTACCTCAGTTTATCCTTACAGCAAAATTGTTTTCTGATGTTTAAATGGAATAGGTTGCTCATAGAGGCTGTAGAGTCTGTTTTTGAACATATTCAAAACCTGACAGGATACTGTACTGAAAAGTGTGCTCAGTTCAACCCTGCTTTGAGCATGAAGTTATTCTAGATGATCTCCAGAAGATGCTTTCAGCTTCAACAGTTCAGTGATTCTTTGGCTTTGCTGAATCATTAAAAGTGTTCCTCTTCCAAGCTGGATACCTATGCTCCTAAGCCTAAGAGTAGCTTTTGAATTCAGCAGCTGGTGGATTTTGAACATAGAGCTAGCATGAATGTTTTCAGCAGTTTGTCTTTCCGTTGGTTAGTGTTTGGACATATGTAGAAATTGCAGCCAGAGAATTTATAGGTATCCATGGTTCCCAGAATTAAGTTGTCTTTAAATACATCTAGTTATCTACAGCCCAGTGACTTCTTACTGTAATTTCTTTCCTATTGTGAAATAACTTGGTGAATTACATGGCTCTGTGTTTGTGCAAATGAACAGTTCTGTGGATTGCTGCAGTTAGTGCATTCCTGAGAGTAGTAAATATTTTGTAATGGGTTCTTATGGTGTCTTCTAGGACATATTGAATACAGTAGGCTTTACATCATGCTTTTACTACACAACATCAATATAATTCAGTGTGCCTGGCTGATTCTTCTTAAATCCATTTCCAGAAATCACAATGTGCACTAGCCAAGGGCCAAATCAATGCAAATATAATTTCATCATAGAAGTTCTTGCTTTTTAAAATAACATTGTTTGGGATTTGGAAAGTTTAGTCTTTCTTCTGAAAGCTGCTTGGTTTATTTCCTCTAGTTTGTATAGGTAGTTATTCCAATCTGTTGATACTGAGTAGTATCATATAAAAAAACTACCCATAGTTCTCCCTATATAGAGTTTCTGGTTTTCGTAGTGTAAATGTGCTGTGTAGTGTTTAGGAACTTAATAAATGATAAGAATGGAAAAAAACCCAGCAAGTATATACTGTTTTATACTACTGGAGCATTTAACAATTTCCTGAAAGTAACTCATGAAGGTAGGACAGATAGCTTATTCCCAAAGATGCTTGTTACTTTTAGAATGTCTTTCAAAAAATAAATGTACATGTTCTATTTTTTTTCCTTAAGCTGGTGGCTCACTTCCCTACAGTATACAGACAGCACAAAAACAGCTGTGGTTGCATTCCTACTTTCAGTAAGTAGAACTCAATTCTTTGGTTTGGTTTTTTTCCCCCAGACTGTGTATTTAAAGTTACAGCAAGTGCTGTAATGTTTGAGTGTTAAAAGCTAGTAAGTGGAAGTAGTTACAAGTATCATGTTCTTAAATTCCTTAAAATAAAGGCCTTTAGTTCCTTATCTGCTGGGTCTTATCTCCAGCAGTTAGTAGAAAACATGGTCTTTACTTATAAAGATTATGTGGGATAATGTTGCTATTGGATTTAGGTTTCTGTAAACTTATGTAAGGTTTCCTTCTCTGAACAGGAATAATATTACTCCTCTTTGTTTTTTTTTAACTCCCAGTTGTATTTCACTTTCCCCACTTGTGCCTCTGTATTAATGGGATTTCAGCTGAGCCACAACAGGACTAGGAGGGCTTTTTTTGGTGGTTGCTGTATTTTTTTCTTTTAAGTGCAGCAGTCCTGCTGCAAAAATTCTCAGTCCCTTCTGGCAGTATCTTTTGTTAAAGATGCCTGACATTTTCTATTAAGGATTTCTATTTCCATGTGCTACTAGTTGTGTTGGATTCTAACAGTCTGGCACGTTCCATGCCAGATGTCTCCCTCAGGCTGAATCGTTAAAACCTTATGCATGTTTAGAGAACAATGGGAAAAGCTGTTTTGCAAAGATTAAAAAAAAAATTATTAGAACTTGTAACCTCTTACAAGACCACAACTTCCCATTCCTTTCATCAGAAGCTTTTAACTCTTGTGAGTGAAAGTTGCTCTGGTAAGAAAACTTACCAAGTAAGATTGTGTTCAGCTGGGTGTGTATTTGGGGAACTGAAATAGAATTGTTAGTGGCTGAGAGCATCCTCCATTCTAGAGTGAAGGTGATTGCTGTTGTGAACCTTGCTGGTCAATGTCTAAGGAATGAAACTCAGGCAGAAACCATGTGAGGCTTTGTGTCCTGCCTTTAAACTGTATCCTCTGAACACATTGAGCAAAGGAAGAAAGCTGCAGTCAACTTGAAGCTTTCAAAAATTGTTCAGTCGTGATTCAAAAAGAAAAAAAAAATCATAAATCTGGGGGTGTTTGTGCAGTCTTAATTCAGTTTCTGTAGTCATACCTCATGAGAATCTTATTAGAAAAAAATGTAATCTTTTTCAGTTAGTCTGGTATTTAGTACACAGAAAGCTACTTAATAATGATATAATTCACTGATTTATTCCTTTTCAATGAGAAAATGCCCACATACCTGTGTCTGTGGATATACAGGGACCTTCTCTGGCAGCAAAAAGGCTGTTTTAAGTTCATCTGTCAAATTTGCTGCAGGTAGCAGTGGCCCTACATAATTGCTCTGTAGTGACTACCCAGATGCAGGCCCTTACCCTGCAATAATGCAGGAGAGTAGCCCTTGAGGAGAGCATGCATGTGAACTCTCACTGTAGTGCACGAGAGAGACAGCAGCTTTTTATCTGTGGAACCTGGGACATGCAGAAAACAGCAGGTTTCAACAGATGTAACTACAAGATGAGCTGTTTGAAAGACTCGCTATAATGCAAATCTTTGGGCAGTGGAAGGGTTAGAGGAATTTAGAAAATTCTTCTTCTTACTGGAAAACAGTATGAAACCAGCAGGAAATTAGAGATTCTACCTAATCTGCAAGGAGCTGCAAGGAAAAAGCCCTGAAATCTTTTATGCTTACAGTAAAGGAGAATGAATAACTTCTTTTTGCTAGTAGGGAGAGATTAATGGAATTGGAAAATGGTGTCCTGTAGCCTCTCAACTGAAGAGGCAGGATGTCTGCCCCAGGCATGCAACTTTTATTACGTCTCTGGGCTTTTTTTCTCTTCTGCCAGTTGAATGTGTTTAACCTATAATGCAGCTCTGAACTGTAATTAAAAAAAAATAGTATGACTAAACTTAATATTGTTTGACTTCTCTGTAGCAAATGATTACTAGACTGCTTTGTTGGATTAGCTATTTTGTAAACAGAGTAATTTGCAGAGGGTTTTTTCTGATATTGCCTCTTTTTCCTTCCAGTATTACTAATTTATGAGGACAGATTTGCAATAATTAATAATTTTTGTTAATTGCTGCTTTCAAAACATTCAATCAGCTTAAATAGTAGATAAAGTATTGTATTTTAATGTTACTTTTAATGATTCACTTTTAATAATGTGTGCATTATGTTTGTGCAGTCACTTTGTCAAACTTTTATTTTCAAAGAGTGGAAGAAATTGGGTTGATAAGAGTTTGTTTGACATATGCCTGACAAGTCAATAATGATTGTTGTATTAGAGCTTTGTATATTCTTTGGATTTATACAGTTTTGAATATGTTTTGAGTTTTCTTCTCAGTTTGCAGAAGTACAGTGTTGTTCCCCTAAAAGCATAAAATATGAGAGACAGAGCATCCACACAGAGAACATAGTGTTCTCTCAGGTTGAAACTAATGGTATTAGTTGTTTTAATTCTGCAGGCCTTGTTGCCTGTATCTTAAGATAGATTTGAAGTAAGTATTTAAAGTAGAGAACTAAATGCTGAAAGAGGTGGTGTTATAGAAAATTAGTTATTCCTGTCTGTTTATGAATTGGGTATGTCTTTACAGTTATATTTCCGTGACTTTGTGATGGTTTAGTCCTGGCCTGCAGCTCAGCACCACATAAGGCAATTTACTTGGGCTCTCCCACGCTCCTTCCCAGCTCCTCTAGTGGAATAGAGGAGAGCATGCTAAGAGTAAAATGGGACAACTTGTGGGTTGAAATAAAGACAGTTAATTAATAAAGCAAAGCTGCTCATACAAGCAAAGCAAAATTAGTTTGTTCAGCACACCCGTGGGCAGACAGATGTTCAGTCATCTCCAGGAAAAAGTAGTGCTCTATTGTGCCTAATGGTTACTTGGGAAGATAAAGGCCATCACTCTGACTCCCCCATCAACCCCTTCTTCCGTCAGCTTCATGTGCTGAGCATAATGGTGTATGGTCTGGAATATCCCTTTGGTCAGCTGGAGTCAGCTGTCCTGCCTGTATCCTCTCCCAGCCTGTTTGGGTGGAGTGGTCTGAGAGGCAGAAAAGGCTGTGTGTAACAGCTGAAGCATCTGTGTTTGTGCTGTTTCCAGCACAAATCCAAACATAGCCCAGTACCAGCCAGTGTGAAGAAAATTAACTGTATCCCAGCCAAAACTAGCATGCATTTTCCCCTTTTAATCCTTACATGTTTGTGCTGTCCTACTAGGGAAATTGTGGCCAAAATATATGTTCCCCTTTCTGATTTTAACTTTCTAAAATAGGAGGTTCAATTACCTTTGATGAAATGAAACTGCAGTTAGAGTACTGTAGGTAATAGATAGAAACGGTATTACTCTTGCTAAGGGGCACTACTTGTATCTGCCTTAAGATAAGGAGGCAAGAAGGCAGTAGACTGAAATAGTATCTCAGAAAAACTGCAGTTACTGGTGAGGGGAGAAGTTTGTCCCAGAGTAATGCAGTGAGGTAAATCTAAAGAAAATCAATTTTAAATTCCCAGTTCTACTATTTTTCCTGTTCTTTGTTTTCACAGCTTTATTGGAGTTACCTAATTATTTTTGTCCCGTAAACTTAAAGATGCTTGCTTAAACTGTCAGTTGTGAGAGAAAAGCTATTAACCAGAGTGGTTGAGTCATGATTCAGCCTTACAGTCTATATGTATGGAAAGTGTGGAGTTTTTAAAGGAAGACAAGTTTAGTCAGCTAATTCTGTATCATATATATCTTGATCTGGCCTATAGAAACAGGCTTTGATGCAGCTTGCATCAAAGTATAAAGTCTAATTTGCATCTAACATGCAGAGTGTTTCAGCTCTTACCCTTTAAGAATACAGGACCAGCTCTCAGAGGTTTTTTTTTCTTCATCATGGGAGATAGGGTTGTTAAAGTAACAAGGTCCTCACCCATGAAATACCAAGCCTCTTAATTTTAAGTGCACTGTATGTGAGTGTTAGTCGTGAAAGTCAACATAGGTAAATAATTCCAGTCCTTCTGAGTCAGTCTGCTCAGGCTTTTAGAGAAACACAGTGCACTTAAGTTTTTCAGAGTTAATTGATTATTTTTGATTTGCCTATTAGAAGAGAATGCTACATTAAGGAAACAGGATTGTGACAACTGGAACCAGAGTCTTCCTTCAAATCTGGGGAAAGAAATGTCTCTGGGTGAAGGAAGGTGTGTTAAGAAGCTTTCTTCCTGAATTTGGGTGAGGACTTACAGTTGGGGACAGCAAGTGCTTAATGCCATGATTGCATGTCTTCAGTTATGTACATGTATTTACTGCTTGCTTACAGTTCAGTGCTGTAACACTAATGCTGAATTAATCCAGCAATGGCTTGTTATTTTAAGTTAAGTTTTTTTATATACACGTAGATATGACCTCTATTCTCTTAAACTCTCAAATGTCTCAGTAGCTCAGAGGCACAGAACGGGGAAGAGGAAGAGTAGCAGCAACAATCTACCAGTTGCTCCCCACCTTTATGTCATGGATAATAAATTGTAATAAACTTGGGGAATTCTGTGGGGTGTAGTTTGGTGCTAAACTCAGTTGCTTAAAATTATAACCATTGATAGTCTTCAAAGAAGGTATATTGGCCAAAAGTTTAGACTTAGTTCCTTGAGTGCTATCTGGAATGGAGGAAACTGGAAAAAAACTTGTTAGGAAAACCTGACACACTGAGGAGAATATCTCTCTGGGTTGACTGTAAGGAAAAAAAAACCCTGCCCTTCTGACTACTAGTAGAATTGTTAACAGTTCAGTTAAATACAGCATTTTAAGATTTTTCTCTAGGAGAAATAAGTATTGAGTGTGACAAGTATAAGTAGTGTTCCTGAAATCATGATGCTGTAGTATAGTGAGTATTTTTTAGACCTCAAAATAAAACCCTATATGAAAAGAATCCTTTTGCTTTTCTAGCAAATGGTCAGCAGAAGTCACGGGTCGAACTCATGCTATACCTCACATTAAGACATACATGAGACTCTCTCCTGACTTCCAGAAGATTGCGTGGTTCTTGGTAACAAGGTAAACATCTAACCAGTACAGCTCTCACTTAAGAACTTTATATATGGGGGTTTTTTGTCAGCTGCAGGCCCAGGTGAGTTACTTCCATAACCCTCATAATACTTCACTTAGTGATGGGAATTTTTGTCCATGTTTAATGTTCTCCATTGCATTGCCTAGTTTGAGACTGCAGCTTGAAACAATTGTCAGGAACTGTTGGTAATCACACTAAAATCTTGTCTGAGTCGTGACTGCCAGTTTTGGGGTTCAACACCAACTAAAGTGATAAATATTTTGAAATCTTTGGTTAAGTTTCTTTAAGATATGCTGTGGTATGGTGTGAATGTGCTGGTTGCTATAAAATAAGTAGAGTTTGGGTTAGCTGAAGTTATCCTTAGGCTGCCTTACTGTTATAAAACATACAGATACCTAGATTTTGGAATCTGATCTTTTGTCAGATGGCATTGTTTAGCAGTCTGCCTTGAAGCATAAGCTTTATATTTCTGTTGTTTGGTTGTTAAAGAAACGAAAAGAGGAAGTGAGAAATTCCTTCACTTGAAGGGAGAATGTCTTGTTGTGAACAAAAAATAGAGATGTATTTCAGTTTTGCCAAAACTGATTTTTATGCAACCATATATTCTACAGATTATGATCTGTCCTTACTCTTAAATGCTCAGTTACTTTAGTATTTTCTTCTCTTTGTTTGGTCTCTCTAAATTTCATCACTCACTGATACTGTTGCCTGCAATAGTGGTGGTGATTAATGTGCTTTTTAAAAGGTTTTAAGTAATTTAAATGTGCTCACTCCACCTAATACAGAAACTCATTGTTGCTTTATTTTCTGCTCATGTTTCTTCTGTTGCACCATTTGCTGTTACCAAACAGCATCCAGTATGTCCATCAGTTGAAACATTATGTGTAAATTTTGTATTGTGCTGTAGAAGTAGGTTTTGACAACAAAATTGCATATATTTTTGACTCCCTAATTGATCTACTTTGTAGTAGATACTGATGAAAGATTAACTTACAGCATGGTGCTGAATAGCAAATTGAAACAAAACCTCTTTGATGAGTATTTGTTTTCATAAATAGATCAAAGAACAAAATGTGGAGAGCAAAAGATACTGTTTAACACTCTGTACTAAAATGCAAACCCACTCTGAACTAAATGTATTGTAACTAGTCGTAATTGAGCTATCCCTTAATCTTTTAAAGTCATCAAATTGAAGCTATTTACCAGTACCAGCATTTACCAGAAGCTATTTACCATTTACCAAATTCCTTTCTGAAATGTGCAGAGAAGATTCAAAAGGCTGAATTTGTCTTGTAGATCTGTATGACAGAAATAGACTTGTATAATTATCCACATGTGTTGTATGAATGCTTTTCTACATATTGTCTCTTGCTCCCACTGTGCTGTAAAAATAGCAGTAAGGAATAACAACCAAGTCACTTTTTGCGAGAAGACTATTCTGATTGAATTTAAGTTCTCCTGCTAGAAGGACATTGCTATACTGTTATTTAAACATTTTCTGCCCTGAAGATTGTGCCTAACTAATAAGCTTTGTTTCTCTTCACAGTGCCAATCTATCTAAAGCAGCCTGGGGAGCTCTGGAGAAAAATGGCAGCCAACTGATGATCCGTTCTTATGAACTTGGAGTTCTTTTCTTGCCTTCAGCATTTGTAAGTTCACAGTTCAAGCACAAATCCTGAGATATGACCAAAATCTGCAAATATTTATGAATACAAGCATAACTGAATAGTCTGATCAGTAGGTTCTGTATTTCCAGATTAGAAAGTTAATAGGAAATGGAATTTGTGAGGTATTCATAGTCTTGTTTTCCTACACAGCAGGTATGGATTTGGTATTGCTGTGACTTTCTTCCTCTTACTGACAGGCAATAATATTTTAAAATTGTAACATATATTCTAAGTGTTACTGGAAAGGATGATCAAATATCTTCTTTTGTGCTTTTTAAAAGTAGGCTGTGAATACATATTCACATTGACGTAAGGTGTGTGCGTTGAGAATGTGAGAAACAATTCCTAATGTTGCAACAGTTGCTGTTCTTGCTTGTTCACTGAAATGCATTTGCAGTCATGTGATTGTCTCTTAATATCAAGTTCCTTATTGAACTACACTTGCTGATTTTTAGCCCACTACAGAATCCTGTGGTAGAAAGTCCATGACTGTACATTGTAGTTGAGGAAAAAAACCTTCCCTTCTCTGTTTGGTTGGGTTTTGTTATTACCTAATGGGGGAGATGCAAGTTTTTTGTTACAAGGCTGATTCCTCCTTCTCTCTGGTGAGCTGATTGTACCAAAGTGTTCTCAATAGCAGTTAGTCTGTGATCACAAACCATTCAAACTTCTTCCTGTGTGAAATTTCTTCTTTCCAGGGAAGAAACTTCAAGTTTCTCTGAAAAAGTATTTGTATGCTAAAAGTCCTTAGAAATATTTTGCTGATGAAGAGTATTTATTTCCTAGATAGCATTCACAGATGATCACATAATGTTGTGTCATTTCTGCTGATTATTAATGTAGTCCCAAATGAATATTTACTAATATTATGGCATTGTAAAAATGTTTGCCTATCATAACTGGCTAATTGTAGTCTCTTGAGATTGCATATTAGGATGGATGGTTTCTGACTGCAGCTAAAGAACTCCTGTATCTCACTCTTGACATTTATAATGAGTTTGCATAATAGTGAGGTCTCTGATATCATGAACCTTAGAGATGTTTTTCTCCAACATGGTTTATATGGAAGAAAACATGTTTATCAGAAAATGAAACAAGAAAAATGCTACGGCTTTTTATAGTAGGAAGCACTGTTTTTTATATCATTGAGCTCTAAAAAAGAAGGAAACACCATTTGTGTAAACAACTATTAATAACAGAATAATTAAGCACTGGGCAAACAAAGTTTGGCAAAACTTTGACTTTTAACAGCAACTGGCCTGAAAGGGATAAATTAATGTTCTTGGAAGTTGGCTTCTCCAACTTCCCATTGACTATCTCCAGGTGTTGCCAAGCAAAAAATTTATGGTACTGGTATATTTATCCCCAGTAAATAATGGGTTTTGTATAAACATAACTGATCACCAGATGACACAATCGTGTAATATAATTTGTGTATTCTTGTTCTAACTGGCTTTTCTGTGCATACTTCAAATGGGAAGAAAATCAGGAATATTTGATTTAGTCATTTTGCCAAGAATGACTACCTGTTTTAGATCTTGCCAATCTGCAAACTTTTCACTTAAAAAATCCCATTGAAATAACCAAAACCCTTTCCACCTCCCACTACTACCCCCTCTTCCAAGCCCCCCTGANCCAGGTGTTGCCAAGCAAAAAATTTATGGTACTGGTATATTTATCCCCAGTAAATAATGGGTTTTGTATAAACATAACTGATCACCAGATGACACAATCGTGTAATATAATTTGTGTATTCTTGTTCTAACTGGCTTTTCTGTGCATACTTCAAATGGGAAGAAAATCAGCAATATTTGATTTAGTCATTTTGCCAAGAATGACTATACCTGTTTTAGATCTTGCCAATCTGCAAACTTTTCACTTAAAAAATCCCATTGAAATAACCAAAACCCTTTCCACCTCCCACTACTACCCCCTCTTCCAAGCCCCCCTGAGAAACACTTGGCTTGCATTCTATCCTGCATCTTGCATTCTACACAGGATTCTCTCTATCTGCTTTTTTATAAACTCCTTTTAAGTACTGTAAGGCTGAAATGAGGAGCCATCTCTTTTCCAGGCTGACCAACCCCAGCTTTCTCAGCATGTCTTTGTAGTAGAGGTGCTCCAGCCCTCTGATGATCTTTGTGGCCCTTCTGTGGGCTTGCTCTAACAGGTCCGTACTGGGGACCCCAGAGCTGGATGCAGCACTGCAGGTGGGGTCTCAAAGCAGAGGAGCAGAATCCCCTCCCTTGCCCTGNTATCCTGCATCTTGCATTCTACACAGGATTCTCTCTATCTGCTTTTTTATAAACTCCTTTTAAGTACTGTAAGGCTGAAATGAGGAGCCATCTCTTTTCCAGGCTGACCAACCCCAGCTTTCTCAGCATGTCTTTGTAGTAGAGGTGCTCCAGCCCTCTGATGATCTTTGTGGCCCTTCTGTGGGCTTGCTCTAACAGGTCCGTACTGGGGACCCCAGAGCTGGATGCAGCACTGCAGGTGGGGTCTCAAAGCAGAGGAGCAGAATCCCCTCCCTTGCCCTGCTGGCCACACTACTTCAGATGCAGCCCAGGACACAGTTGGCTTTCTGGGCTGCAAGTGCACATTGCTAGGTCATGTCTGGCCTGTACCCCAAGTCCTCCTCCACAGGGCTGCTGTCACTGACTTCTCTGTGTGTGCTCCTGTCTGGGATTGCCCTGACGCATGTACAGCACCTTGCTCTTGATTTTGTTGAAGCTAATGAGCTTCTTGTGGGGCCATTTCTTGAGCTTGTCCAACTTCCTGTGGATGGCACCCCATCCTTCAGATGTATCGGATTACGATNCTCCCTTGCCCTGCTGGCCACACTACTTCAGATGCAGCCCAGGACACAGTTGGCTTTCTGGGCTGCAAGTGCACATTGCTAGGTCATGTCTGGCCTGTACCCCAAGTCCTCCTCCACAGGGCTGCTGTCACTGACTTCTCTATGTGTGCTCCTGTCTGGGATTGCCCTGACCCATGTACAGCACCTTGCTCTTGATTTTGTTGAAGCTAATGAGGTTCTTGTGGGGCCGTTTCTTGAGCTTGTCCAACTTCCTGTGGATGGCACCCCATCCTTCAGATGTATCGGATTACGATTTCCGATATTCAGGTGGTCAGAGCCTTTTTGCCCTCCTGGATGCTTCAGGGCAGACGCAAGAAAGAGACAGAGGCTTCAAGGTTCAGTTTTTTCAAGGTCTATCATGGTGTTTATTCTTTCTTCTTATCTCATAGTTCGCTCTGTCCTCAGTGAGGACTGCTCTGAACACCGGCCATGAGGGAACTCCCAGTCCCCTGAAAGGTTGTGCCTTATATACAGATTATTATGAACATATTGTTTACCATTTCCTACCAATGTCCCCCATCCACATCAAACAGATCATGTCCATTTGGCCCAATCTTCCCAAGCCACATTGTGCTAACGTCACAGCAGAAAATGGAGGTGAAGAAGAAAAGCCTTAGAAACAACCCCAAAATCTCCATCTTGTCTCCATCTACTTCTATCATAAAAACCTAAAACTACATATTTCTTACTCAGTGATAAGCTAAACTACTGTGTTTTACGCTCTTGAGATTTGTAATTAATCTCTGCCTTGTGCCATGGTCTGTGACCCCCATGGACGGAACTGAAACCCCCCTGTTCACCCCCCTGGACAGGGCTGTAACCACCCTGTACTGGGGTCAATCCTTCTTGCTCAGTTTCCAGGCTGTTTGGTCAGGGTCTCCCGAGCTCCCAGGGCAGCCAAAGAGATGCCCTGGGTTCCCACACAGATGGGTCAACTTAACCACTCAGCTTGGTGTCATAGACAGGCTTGCTGAGGGAGCACTCAGTCCTGCTGTCTGTGTTATTGGTGAAGGTGCTGCAGAGCACCAGTCCCAAGACTGAGAGACACTGAGGGACAATGCTCCACCTGGATATAGAACCATTGACCACAACTTTCTGGCTGTCTTCACTCTCTTAGTTGTACTAGCATCAGTGCTCGGTGGATTCTTTATCTCTTAAACCAGCTCAGACTGGCCAAAACAAAACAGGACAGGTTTCCAAAGTCATTCCATGAACCAGCTCAACATGATCAGGTGAGGGCTAATGCAAGGAAAAAGTAGGAAGAACAAATTCAAGAGGGAGAAAGGTGAGTGGGGAAATCATATTGAGGTAACCTTCTTTCAGCCTGGTTTTGGAACCAGAGCTTATGGAGAATGATGGTCCATGAAGTTTTGGATAGGAAATAGGAATAAAAGGATCTGGGTAAGAAAAACATGATGTACAGTATGAAGTAGAGCCAAGCTTCCAGATCTTTCCCTTTTCATCACTCTGGTTACTTGAAAATAGCTGTTGGGTGAGTAGAAGGCTTTACTTTATCATATCAAAGGAACATCTCAAAACTCAGTGGTCAAAAGCAAATGCTTGTGGAAAAGTATAATGGCCAGGCATTTATGTAGTAGTTTGTCCCTTCATATTTCATGACTTGGAGGCCTATTCTGTGAGCATCTCTTGTCTTCTCTTAAATGTCTGTAGGCTTTTGGCAGTCACAATCTGCTCTGGCTGAGTTCCACAGTGTAATAATGTCACATGTTTCAGTGTTCTGAAAGTTACTCATATGAAGGGGGTTTTTTTCTTCTTACATTGAAAGATGCATGTTGATAATTTATTGTGAAGACTGGCAACCAGAAGAGGACAAGTCACCTGATTAGTCAGTACGGTGTATGTGGCAGCAAAGCAGGGAGAGAGACTGCAGCTGCTTTTCTTTCTTCTCTGAGAAGTGCCTGCAGAGAGTCTTGGTAACAAGGAGGTGGTTGACAAATACTGATACTGGGCTTATGTGCATGCAGTCATCTGCTATTCAAGTTGCACTTCTTGGTTGATTAATTTCTTATGCATATGCCCTGCACTTAACTCTGCATAAAAAGTGCTTCATTGATAATTTAGTCTGCTTGTCACACTGGTTCATTGTGGCTTTAGAGTGCAATGTGACAGAGTAATTTTAAGTGGAGATAACAAGAGAACTGGGAATAGACTAAAATTTTTAGTAACAGAAAAGTTTGTTTGCAACTGAAGTTATAAAAGTGTAGTATAAACTATGTATAAAAGCAAAGTGTAAACTACATGAAGTGCTTTGAAACATAACTGAGCTTTCTTAGGCCTCAAGGGACTCACCATGCTCTAGCTATTGAAATGCTGATTTAATACTGCCAGTTTCTGATAGTTCTGTTTCTTTAGGTTATTTCATGCAGTTTTATCATGAAGTTCACAACACATATTCTGGTAGAAGATATAGCATCATAGAATCACAGAATCATTTAGGCTGGAAAAAGATCTTTAAGATCATATAATCCAACCATTAAAATATCTTTGGTAGTGATGGAAGTTGAACCCATGTCCCAGAAGAGACTGGAACCTTAATCCAGCACCTGGGACTACTTGGCCACACTACTGTGGTGTATTTGCATAGCGCACACTTAATGTCACGTATCTTGAGAACTCCTCTAGCTCTGCAGTTTGTGCCTTCTATTTTCTGCTGAATACAAATTTGGAAGTGGATCGTTCCTCACTTGGTATCAGCTGACTGCCAGTTTTTGTCTTTTTAAAAAAATGCTTCCAGAATTATGCTTTGAGGTTGGGTCTTGGCCTGGTGTGCTAATACAGACTCCCAAAATTATGTTGAATGGTTGTTCTCAATATAGCAGCAGCTGTTAGCATTTACAGTTTTAGTGTTTAGAGAAAAATCAGCTGATCCTGGTATTAGATCATAAGCTTCTATTGAGTAAAAAATAATGTTTATAAGAAAGATTATCCTGTGTTTGAACTACATTTCCCTTTCCATCTCCAAATCTATTTCTCACCTCCTACATCTACACTCTCTCTTTTTCAACTTGCTCTTTCAGCTGCTGGGGATTCCTTTCCAGAGGCTGAGATAAAGTACATCTTTAACAGGTAAAACATGTAGTGAGAATGCAATGACCAAAAAGCATGGAGTTCTGGGAAGCATGTTCCAGTAATTAGTTTGTTTCAAAAATCCTGGAAGTGACTAATGGAAAGCCTTTTAAGTAAATGGTTCTTCCTCACAGCCTCTGTGTCTGATAAGATGCTAAGGTAAATTGAGCTTGACCTGTAAAATGGTATAAAAAATTGTGAAATACCTAAATCTTTTAGGAGGTTTGTTGAATGTGGTGCTGGCTCAGTCAGCTTTTAGAATTTCAAGCTCTGAGAAATACAACAGATGCTATTAAAGTGAAAACTTACCCGTAATTGCCTACCTAGTGCTATCAAATCCTACAATTATATCTAGATAACCAAACTCGGACAACTAACAACAGTATTTCAGATTCTGAAGTGCTGTATTTGATGGTGAATACCCACTGGTGAAGTACTGTTTTGTAGTTGATTCTGGGGATGGCTGTATGAACTGAATCTGGGTTAGAGAGCAGCCAGGCATTATGCGTGTGGTTTTTCAGAACTCAACTGCATAAATTTTTGCTGGGTTCAAATAACTGAGCCAGGCACCTTCAGTCATAGCTCAACTTAGAGCAGAACCAAAATCAAGTCAGTTAAGCTCTTTGACTGTAACATCAGTTGCAAGGCAACATAGTACCACTTCCTTCTTCAGTGTTTTCTAGTTTTAGGTGAATTCTTTCATCCCATGTAATGTAGAGTGAGAGTGGGAAAGCTAATACAATGTAAGTAAACCAAGATTTTATATGTAAACTTCAGGATGTTAAGCCTTGCTTTACGTGTTCACAGAACTGCCACAAGATTTTCAGATTCCAGTGTCAAAGACACCCAGACACACACTTTCCAAACCAAAAACCTTCGGGTTTAGATGCCTGAGTTTGTCAGTGTGGGCTTCTTAAAAAAAAAATAAATCTTCTGGTACTATTGAATAAAGCTCTCTTTTGAATAATTGTACCCAGTGTTGAGGAAGGATTTTGCTGTATATTCTGCTGGCCAGATGAGCATGGCCACTGTAAAGTTGGTGTGCATCCTTAATTCTTTGCTGCCCAAACTAGCAAGTTTTTAAATAGTTTTTCCCAAAGAAGACTATTTTTTTTTACTGTCATTGGAAACCATAGTACTGTAATCATCCAGTGGGATAATCACTTGTCTTCTGTTAAAAGTTACTTAGAGAGGCTCAAAATGCTGTGATGGTATCAGTCTTAATTCCCACTTCAATGGGGCTAGCAATTCTTACCTTTCTCTTATGTGATCTCTTTTTTATAGCCTACAATCTGCTTTGTGTTTGGAGGAAAAAAACCTCAAAAATTGGAAGGCAGTATTTTAAAAGCTGTTCAACTTTTTTCCCATTCTTCCCAATGACTGCTTTTTCAACGTGTGATGCTAAGGCGCTAACAGAAGCCATATCAGCACCTTAAGCTTTATAAGTATAAGAAAACCTTTCCTAGTTGAGATATGTATTAACATTTCAAAATGTATTGCTGTAAGCAGTAGTCAAAGAGCAAAATAAAGCTGCAGAGGGAAATATTCTGAAAGAATAGAATATGACTGAGGAAAATTTACAAGTCAGACAAAATTATTTTAGGCAGGATCCTGCTGGTTTGTTTTTTGTTAACAGCAATGAGAGCTGTCAACATTCAGGAAGTGCTCAAAACAGACAAAGTGTGTGACTTCCTTCAATTTGTGTGAAGATAGACACATGAGTTATTTTTAAAAGCATGTGAATCTCCTCAAAGAGCCTTGTTAAAGAATGTATTTCACAAACTAGATGCTTACTCCAGGGTGTTTTGAGGGAAAACTAAATGTCTTGTCTTAGATTAATATTTCCTGAATGGAAGAGCTCTATAGGTTAAATTCTGACAGACAAAACAATTTTGGGATGAACTGGTGGAGTCAAACAGCACTGGAGGACAGCATCAGAGTCTTTCAGAGGAGAGAAAAATAAACTTGCTGAGTACTGAGGAAGAACAAGACAGAAAAGCAAAGTTGTAGAACAAGAGAAGGAAGCAAAATACCTGAAAAGAAAGATGCTGAAGAAATAACAGGGCATGGAGTGTAGAAGAAACTTAACAGAAACAAAAATATTGCTAGGTTGAAGAAAACAGTGGATAAAGGGGGGAAAAAAACCCCAGATGAATCCTTATTTTGTAGGTAGAGGCTGAAGTAGGTTGTGTTTTACACTGCTTTGTGATAGCAAGGGTTTCACAAATGTCCAACTCAGATGGTGCCAGGCAGCAGCTTTGTAATTTTGGTGCTGTTGATCAGGCAAATGAAGTTTGTTGTAGCATAAGAACCATTTCACAACAGAGCAGAGAAACCTTCTCTGCTGTTCCACATTTCTTCCATAGGTGATGTAGAAAAGAAGTTCACAGCTTGTCTGGGCAATCAAACCTCATACATGTCACATACATTTAAATGTATGACAATTTAAATGTCAGCCTGTGAGTAGTATTAAGGAATACACACCACCCAGACCCTCTCACCAACTGCAGCCTGACTGCTGTGAGTTATGAGAAAAAGGATCTCTTGGCACCACCACCACCACTTACACAGTTCCTGTTGGTGGTGAGCTGTTGAACCCCTGGCATATTTCATGTTCTTTCCACTACAAACAGAAGTATGGTTATGTGCATTTTTACATGAAATTTCTACAAATCCCTGAGTGATTCAAATTCATTGGAAGTAAGGCTATACAACTTGATTGTTGCATTTTGTCTAAGTAATTATGATTTTTTTCAAGTAATTTTCAAACCCTTAGATGTTTATGAGCTTTTAAAAATAATCTTGCATATTTATATTGGCTTGTCGTCACCTCAAGGCTAAGCTCCACAAAATGCTGTAGCCTGGTTTTTAATGAAGACTTATCAAAATATCTGACTAAATGGTATAAGAAAGGGAAGTTCAAACTGGATTTTCTTTCATGCAATCCTTTAGCGCAGACCTTGCTTTTTTGTTTCCTCTGTTCTTTCATTTAAAAGGCAGTGGCTTTTACCTAGTCCTTGAAATAATATATAGTGTTTCTTACATCATAACCTATAGTTTGCTCTTACTTTGGGTCATGAGACAAAAGATGTATCTGTATTCTAAAGGAGACTCTTGAACTGACTTGTTAGAACTGCTGTCTGACATTGTCTTTGGCAGCCCTCCTTTTTCTAGGTTACTATTCTTCTGGAATAATAAGGAAAAAGGCACAAGGCTGCATTGATTCCCATGCTTTGTGTGGTCATGTGGATATTGCTGTCTCCAACTTAAAATTACAACTTTTGATGGTGTAGAAGAAAGACTTGCAGTATTGTATATGGATGGGACTCTATTCAGACAGCGTGTGTGTTTGAATATCACGGGAGTTTCTAGTAGTAATTAGGATGCTTACTTGTACTATCACAAAACGTTAATGCTGTAAAACTCAGACTGGTGGACCACAGAGCCTGAATAAACTGTAAGTTAATATTTGGACATGAGCACTCACAGCCCAGAAAGCCAGTTGTGTCCTGGGCTGCATCCAAAGCAGTGTGGTCAGCAGGGCAAGGGAGGGGATTCTACCCCTCTGCTCTGCTGAGACCCCACCTGCAGTGCTGCATCCAGCCCTGGAGTCCCAGCACAGGAAGGACCTGTTGGACTGAGTCCAGAGAAGAGACACAGAAATGGTCAGAGCTGGAGCACCTCTCCTGTGAGGAAAGACAGAGAGAGCTTGGGATTGTTCAGCCTGGAGAAGTGAAGGCTCCAAGGAAACTTCATTGCAGCCTTTTAGTACCTAAAGGGGGCTTATAAGAAAAGTGGGGACAGACTTTTTACTAGGAACCGTAGAGACAGCACAAGGGGCAGTGGTTCTAAACTAGAAGAGAGTATATTTAGGCTAGATCTAAGAAGGAAGTTCTGTACTGTGAGGGTGGTGAAGCGTTGGCACGGGTTGCCCTGAGGGGTGATAGATACCCCATCCCTGGGAACATTCAGAATCAGGTTGGATGGGGCTCTGAGCAACCTGCTTCCAGTGGAAGATATCCCTGTCCAGTGTACAGGGATTGAACTAGATGACCTTTGAAGATCCCTTCCAACCTGAACTATTCTATGATTTTAGAAAGAAAAATAGTTGTCAGTAATATTTTATAAAGAAATAAAAAACTTGATAGCCTTTAAATTTCTAGTCTGTTTTAATCAAACTGTACTCGATTGACAGTAAGCTATTTGAAATCTCAGAACTAAGATTTTGCTTTAGTGTAACTTGCTACAGTTGGGATCCAATTTCTCTGGAGAAGCAGCTAAGCAATACTGTCTGCCCAAGTTATTTGAATCACTTTAAATATCTGCCTTTGTACTGTATTGCATTTTTTCTTTTTATAGTCCTTAACCTTGTTTGACAGTAATGCTGTCATTCTAAGATAAGTGTAGTCTTTGAAGCTTTTGTGCAAGCAGTTTCAAATCTTCATTAAATTTTTTTGTGTTCATGGATGATATTACCCAAGATGTCTGAAAAGCACAGATTTGAAGACTTGCTTCTATAACAAAAAGTGATTTCTAGTTTAGTCCATGAAACATACTGAGCATCCAGTTAGTGTGGTCAGAATGAAACTTAGCAGCAAAGAGAATTTTGAAGCTTTTCACTTTAGTTAAATATTAAACACCAAAGGAGTTCACCTTGTGAACATGGAAATAAATTGGTATCTGTGTAAGGGCCTGAGAAGGCAAAATATATCAAACCTGGACCCACATGTGGGGCCAAGCCAATGGATGTAATAAAAAGAAAAGACCTGAAATAGTAGAAGTAAGAGAAGCTGAGTTTTTAAGACATGAAAATGCTTCATGAAGTATTTCATCTCAGTAAAGGAGGCAAAAGGTTTTGTTCATTAAAATAGCTCACTGAGAAAGCGTCTATTGTAGATTAAGTTTGTCTTTTTCCCCAGAAACTAATAAATCTTTTCTTCTGTATGTTTCCCTTCTTTCACAGGGATTGGACAAAGGTTACTTTCATGTCGGACAGAAAAAGCTTCCAGAAAAGAAAGATTCAGCAACGTGTTTTCCTGTACCTTATGACCTGCCACCAGAACAATATGGAAGCAAAGGTAAGGTGTGACTTCAGAAGAAAAGTAGGCTTGTATTCTACATGAAGAAAGCTAATTGAGTAACTCTTGAGTCAGTTGAATGCTGCTGTGTTCTAAAGATTTATTTTAACTTTTTCGTGGTGTGATTGTATGTGATTTGATAACAGTTCCATGTTCTGCTTGTGCCTTCAAAGAAAGCAACTGTAAGGGTCTTTATTCTAATATTTTTCTTTACTGTTTAAGTTTTGGATCAATTACTTCAATGCTAGTTTTAATTCCTCTTTTGTGATTCTTATATGCATTAAGAAAATAGATATTCTTTATGGAATCAAAATGGTTTTTTGCAGAGCTAATAGGGGAAGGAGTGTTGAAAAGGGAATGTTTGGAAGAGAGGTGGCATGAGCTAAAAACTGTCCCCTGAAAGTGGAATGTGAAATACGGTGGTGCAACACAGTTTATAGAAACTCAAATGTTTCAGTAAATCTTTGAACTAATGAATGATGTGGGGAGAAAGAACATTTAAAAGCTAAGAAGTGAACAGACTTTATGAGAGTCTTACATAGTACATAAAAGTGAAGGCGCAGAGTGATTGAAGCTCTTCTGCTGGATCAGACTGTGAGCTTGATGCTTCCTGTAGTTGAAGTAAGATGGCTTCACCAGCATATTTCTACATTAGGTGACCTCTAGTAAGCACCAACCATCAGGCTTCCTCTCTTGGTTTGACCTCTGTTTTTTTTTTTAACCTGTACACTTTCATTCATCGCTGCTTTTCAGACACTGCTCTGTGCAGTTGATCCATTTTTTTCTGGAGAGTGGAAAGCCCCCGGTCTTCCTTCCTTCTGGACAGTTTGTAACCATTGATTGAAGTGTCATGTGATTCAGCCCAAGTCTGTGATACTGATTAGATCTTTCTAGCTGTACAGTGGCTCCTAGCTCCTGTTTGCTGTCCATGCTGCATGCATTGTGTAGAGCCATGTCAGCTGGGCTGTTGACCATGTCATTGTTTAGAGGAACAAGCCCTAAGGCCTTTGTAGCATTTCACAGGTATTCTCCTGTTGGTTCCTAATGCGGCAGCAGCCGCCCTTGGCTCTTACGTGTTGCTCAAAATTCCATCCTCTTCCACTACTACATCTCTAGAATAAAGCCCTTGCTTGAAGTTCTGGCCAGCTTGTTGGCAAAGAGGCATATGCCCCACTTAGGTGAATCTTTTCAGCTTCCAACGAGCCTGGCTTGTCACTGGTAGACCCGTGGTCAAAGTCCAAACCTGAAATTCAGCTACACAGCCAGGCGTCCACCACCTCAGTATGATGCATGTTCTGTATCCTCTGGAAAGATGTATTGTTCTGCTCAAAGAGCTTACTATTTACCTAAGATACCTCTTAAGTGGTTTTAGTTTTCCCAGATAAAAAATACTGGTCCAGTGTAGAAATGATAACACAAACTGTTATGCTATTTGAGTCAGTATAAAACACACTGAGTACTGTTACAGTTGGTCAGGGAGTGGAGGCAGGGATTGTGCTGGGTTTATGAGCTAATGATAGTGTAAGAATATACTACAACTACATCAACTGGCTGTTGTGCTCTGGGATATGCATGCACTGTCTGGTTGTTAACCAGTACTCAAACTGATGGATTTAGGAAGAGTTTTCTAAGAGGTAATACTTAAATTTTTAAGTATTTTGATTTTAAAACAAAATCAACAGAATCCACGTGTATTCTCAATTGTTTCGTATACCGTTTTCCTTGTCCATAAATGTTCTTGTATAGTCAATATTGTCCTTGGTTTAATTCCAACACTTAACCTATTGTATCAGTGAATTTTATGCATATTTGAACTAAATGTAAAGTTTTTTTCCAAATAACTTTTTTTACTTTCTGCATGGAAAACTTACTTCTCTAGAGAACTGGTTTGACTCTAGTTCTGATTTTGGGTCTTAGCTTTCTCTGGTGATATGCACAGATGTCAGAATTCAGGTTGTCTAGGCTTTGGCAGTGAAAATGAAGTCAGCTGCCTAAGCTATTTCACATCTCTTTCCTGAATATTCTGTTTCAGTCAGCCTCCTGGTGGAAAAGATGTTGAAAGAATTCCCATGTTGAGGGATGTACTCATAAAATAATCTGTCCTTAACAATACAGTTGTCAATTCCCAAATTCTCTGGAGTGTGATATAAATAGATTTATTTTAATAAAGTCTTGAGAAGCAAAAATGCAAGTAATTATCCTTTCCACAAAGAAACCATATTGGCTGATCCTTATAATTGAAGGAGAAAAGGCTCTGGGGGATTTTCCATGAACTCAGATTCACCAACCATGGGAAAACAAAGTACACATCACTTTCATATAATCAGAAAAATCCTATTGGGGCAGTAGGAAGGAGAAGTGGGTAGAATAGTGAAGAGATGGTCAGGAGCAGGGCCATGCATTTGCCATGAAGTTCTACTTGGAAGATTACAAAATTTTAAAAAATGTCATTTTTTCCTGTTCTTGTACAAATTCTAATAATGGATCAGATATACTTAGAGGATTCTATTATTGTGTAATGTAACAAAATGAAAGAAAAGATGTTTCCTAGTTTGTAGAAATAATTTAATTGCAGAGATTCTTTGTCATTCTGTAACAAAGGCTTTCTGTCATACTGATTGGTGTTTATCATATTGGACAGGACTTCACCTTGAAAACGGTTACAGTGAAATAAATGCATCTTGGAAAGTAATAAAATATATCTCAGGACATACAATGATAACCTTATCAGTAAATGATGTAAATAATTTGTCTCAGCCATAATAATTCAGGAGGTTAAGTTCAATAGTAATGAAATAATTTGGCCTCTGTCCTATATTTCTTGCACCAATACAACAGGGAGGGAAAAGATAAATCTCATCCTACTTTGCCTGGTTTGCCCTGTTAGTCAGTGGGTTTCATTCTAAAACTCAAGTTTTAGGCAAAACAGAAAAATAGGATTATTTGGAGCAAGTCATGAATATTTTCTTCCTGTTTTTCTTCCAAAGATTTCTAAGCAGTGTAAGTTGAGATCATTCTGAGACAGATAACTTCTTGTTATTTGTACTGGTTTTCTCTTATTTGTATTGGTTTTCTCTGCTAGAGAGATGGATTGTCCTTCACTGAAATGTAGTCATAGGCTAAGCTGTACTCATTGAAGGGTTCATTGATGTGCCTGAAGATGTCACCAGTAGGGAAATTATAATACTTAAAATTATAATATGACACATATTTAAAATTTTATCGTTGCTTTCATTTAGTTTCCAGCTGTATTTCAGACTTGCACAGAGACTTGTTGTACAATACATGAACAGGTCAACTCTACCTGCTTCTGCCAGCCAGAGTCATTTGATCTCCCTGAAGCAAACAAAGAATAAAATTTACCTGAGTCTCAAACCATAGCTGGTAGCAGCATAGGCACTTGAAGTTGCAATGGGGAGTTTGTAAGATATCTGTGAGAGAAATCATACCAGAAGTACTTTAAGTAGCTTATTTTGACTACACAGAGTGATTAAAAATAACAGCCCAAAAGAACACCACAATCAAAGCTACCAGCAAACACTATAATGATTGGGAAAATATGTTTGGACCTAAAAATAGCTAGAAAATTTACATAATCAAATAGTTCAATGAATAGTGGTTTATATGTATTGTAAAATATATTCTTGTTGTATTATAGTACACTATTTTGAGCTACTTCATTTGGTATTTTTCCTAGTGAGTTACACTTAACTTTCTAGTTCAAGGTAAGTGTGATGAGATTGGCTCTGTTTTCTGCTTTTTTTAGGAAGACCTCAGCAGGTGAAAAATTTCTCTGCATTATTATTCTGCCAGATTTTAGATTTATTAATCATGATTATTTGTTGCAGAACTCTTAAGCACTATTGAAAAGGGAATGAACTAAAAATAGATCTGTCAGCAGTTATTTGAATTATGACTAGGTTACAAGCAGGAGTTTATAAAAGCTCTGAAACGTCTTAAACCCTCTGGGAGAGAACCCTATAAAATGGGGAGGTAAATGCATTCTAATAAACAAGTTGTTTCTTAGTTAATTTTCTCTTAAGTGTATCTACTGAGATCAAAGAAAGAAACTATTAGTTGATGAATAGTATATAGAAGATAAATGTGTATGCAAGAGAATAAGACAGGTTCCAACTCAGTTGAGGTTAATCTAGAGTGAAGCTACTTATTAATCTCTATACATGCCAATTATGTTAATTACCTTAGTTGTTTTGCCCTTTGTTGAAGATTTCTTTCCTGAACAATTTTCACAACTTGTAAAAATGTATTAAGATGTATTTCATTATGTTCCAGTGGGAAAATCTATTTTACCCTTGGTAAATGGGGGCTAAAGCTGTCAAATCTCATGTGGGGAAAATGGTGAGGAGGCTGGAAAAACGGTAGAGAAATGAGATGAAAATTAGCTTTAATGCCAGTTCAGGCATTGTGCAGAAATTGACAGTCCACTTAATTCATTAGTCCTCTAGCTGGGGTTTTCAGCTTCTGACAGCTGTGATTTTGTTAAGGATGTACAAAAGGATCTTGAACATATCTCACAAGAACAGCTCTCTCCCTTGTGAAGGGCCCTGCTCATTGTTCAATGTTCCATTGCCACACTTACATGGAAAAGCAAATTGACCTTTTTCTTGTAACTTCAGATATTCAGTGCTTGATATTTTGTGTGATTTTCAATGAGTGGGAATAGGGAGTATGGTGAAATTACATTTGGTAAATATTTATGGTGATTTCAGGAAACTATAGTAATACCACATCTCATTTATTACATACGTGTTGTGCTGCGTAACAGGAAGGAAAATTTCATGGCCTATTTGCCTCCAGCTCTGGTAGGCTTAGGTATTTGTGTTTAACCTGTTACCTAAAGAATTGAAAGAATTTTCATTTATCTTGCTTTGTGCTAGTGGCACAGGGCTTAAAAGAGGAGATTGGTATTTTGTCCAGCAAAGCTATAGGAATTGTTACTCTGAGTTCCCTCACAGGGACCTGATGTATCCTCAGAAGGTCATATAAGTTCGGGGAAAATGTCAGTGTTTATGGTCTCTGCCTTTCTCTCAATTTGTTTCTTGTTGTAAGTCCTAGAATGCTCCACTACTTTCTCTGTCAAGTAGTTAAAATATTTTTGAAGAATTAAGATAGAAGACTTCTGAGAAAGTAACTAATATTTTTCAATAACCACTTTTTCTAATTAATGTTGCATAGCTGCTTGAAACCTCTGTACTTTCTGGGGTTTGAAAGAACTAGAATAGCAACATTCTGTATGAATTGTTAGAGAACTTCAAGTACTTTCAGTTTGCCTAGTATGGTACAAAGTCTAAGAGAATATCCTTTCTTCTTAGTAGGTGACAACTAGAAGCTAGTCCAGTTTCTAGGGATTCTAATACATTGAACAGAAAATATTTCACTTATTCAACATTGAGAGCATTCCAACTCAGTTGACAGAGTATGTGTAGCAGTTTAGTTTCAATTTTTCAAGCAACAAGTGTATATTGTCATTGTAAATCATAGCCCAGGGTGAGGAAGCCAGGGTTGGAACTAATGTCATTCATGTTGGTCTCAGTTTCCTTCCTCAGCAGAACCAAAAGCATTATGATTGACTGGTAAACCTGCAGTTGGAGACTGAAGCTCTCATAATGCAGCTTGACATCAGACACTGGCTCAGAGGACCTCGCAGAGTCCAAGTGTAACATTTAAGTACGCTTATTCTCACAGCTATTTATAATGATGGTGAAGAAATTAACACTTTGCATGAGAAGAAACTCGAGTTACAGAGTCACTATTTAGTTTGGCCACTTCTGTGTAATGTTATGAATGGATTGCAGACTTGAAGACCAGAAGGAGCCACTTGACTGTCTGATTTGCCACATGTTACTAGCCAGCTTCTTTGAGCTGAAAGCTTATGCTTGGCTAAGGGAGATGTGCTTGAAATTATTAGGTGACAGCACTCCCATGAGGTGGCAAATGCACCATATGGTCAGTATTTTGTTTCAATAGTTGGTCAATTCAAGAATTTTAAAATGCAATTTGGTTTGAGTATTCTTTTTCAGGGTAGATGTATGCCACCCAGTCTAATTTTGGAATTTTATATGTGAGTTGAGCCATCTTGTGCAGAGTGCAAGATTTGTAGTTGAAGTCTGAGGAAATTAACAGTATGACATCCTGTTGAATCAGAGTTAAGGTTACACAGCAAACTTTTACGTGGGGATTTGTTCTTTAGACTATTTCTTCATAAATGCTTTAAATTACCAGCACAAAAGAGTTATATTGTGCATGATATACATAGCTTGCATGTTTCCTTGCTGCAGGGAGTAACATGCATATTTTACATCTGGCAATTTTAAAATAAAGAATAAGATCATTCCTATTCTGATGTGACAAGGGACCTCATTAATTTTTAGCAGATAACATTTGTTGTGTGCAACATGTACATTATTAACTCTTTTTGCATTGCTGTTTTGAGCAATTGCAGATGATCACCTCCAACAGTCAGCTGAACAGCAGAAGGCCATTTGTTGCCAGCAGATGTATCTTTAGGGCAAACATATAAAGAATCAAAAGAAAGAATTCTGGTAGCTGACAGTACTACTCAATATCTAGATAAATAAATCATATAGATACATCAGTCTCCTGAAGGCCTCTGTAGTTAAGATTCAGGCCGTCATAATAGAAAAGTCTATCACAAAGTTCAATGTATTGATGATACTAAGATAAATAAAGCCTCTAGACCAGCAGTGTGATTTGAGAGTTCCTTGGAAGGGAAGCTGAAAAATACCCAGTCTGGTATTTGGGAATCATGCACACAATAGCCTATCTTACATAGCAAGATATCATTATAAATAAAATTTGTGTCTTTAATAGTACTGAGATTTTTGTTTTCTTGTAGAATCTTTTAAATGAATACTGTGATTTTGTTGTATAATGTTTTTGTTGTATAACATTATCTTCTCATTGAGCTGCCATCATCACATCTCAGTTGCAATATTGCTATTATCTCTCTTACCATTACAAGTTGCTTGCTGTAGTCAAGGAATTTCACTTCATTTGTGATTTAGATATTACACAGTTTACTGACTGAGGAAATCATCTGTTATGTGGAGGGAACTTGAAACTTCTAATTCACAAGTATATCAAGGGATTTTTATAGCAATTTGGAGGAGGTCTCAGAAAAGTGCAAAATACTTTTTTTTCCTCATCACATCAGCACTTTGAGAAACAAAGCAAATCCTGTGTTTAAAACTGACTGCAGTTCCGAGTTGTGCTTTTTTTCTCTTTTTTTTCCCCCAAAGAAGTGGTCATTGTCCTGGCCTTCAAAAATCATCACTTTGTTTGTGAATATTCATATAGATCCCACATCTATTCTTCATCTGCCTTTCCTCCTTCTTGAGATCTTTAAGTATGATTTTTGCATTGAGAGGAACAATAATAGTTCCTTTTCAAATGCCATGCTCATCCAGAGGGAGGGGATGAGAGAGACTGAAGTGTAGTGTGCACCTTTTGCAAATGCTTAAGGAAGAAGTTTCTAGATTCATGCAGCAGGGAATGTGTTTGCCATGTATATGTAGAATGACTTGAAGTCTGGTTATTTGTAACTTTTCTATATATGTAAGTACTTGTTGCTTTGAAGCTACCTTTTTCAATTAAGTAGAGGTAAAAATCCAGTGTCTGGGTTTAGAAATCAACCAGGAATTCTCTCATCCAAATCTCCACTCAGAGTGCAAAAGACGCCCATAGGAAGAGGAACACAAAGCTTCTTTCATTGTGTTTTATACTTTACTATTCAATTGCATGTTCTTGGTTTTTACTGTACTGCCATCTGTCATATTTATGAGAACATGAAGGCTTGATGTGGCCTGTCAGCATGGATTCTTTGAGTGATACTCAGGTGTTACTCAAAAAACTTGTCTTGTTTTCCAGAGCCTCTCTACCTTTAAGTAAAAAGTGGTAGTCTATTCAGTTGTGAGAGAATACTCAAAAATCAGAGTATAACTGAAATAGTGCTCCACCTGAGCTTTCAGATAATGTTTAAGTGGCAGTGGGACTTGAATGGCCCCATTTATTTTACTGAGTGCTGAGAGTTCTACTGCTGGAGTTCTGCTGCTTGTAAATGAGGCAAGAGCAAAGCTGTGGTACCAGCCTAGTAGATAACGCTAACTCCAGTGATGTGCAGTTGAGAGAGTTGGGATATCAGAAATGAAGCACTGATCTTGAAATGTATGGAAGGTAGGTATGTTAAGGACACTTTAAAAATTATTTAATGGGGCTTTTGTTTCATCCCCCCCAAGAAGATCAAGGGAATTAACTTTGAGAAGCTTGGCAGTCGTTTTCACATGCAATAAGCAGCTACCATCATACAGTATTTGGACACAGTCATTGTCTTTCTCTTGCTGATACGGGTCCTATTAAAAGTGATGAATAATTTTAAATTGAACTGACATTTTATAAATAACTGAATTATAATTTGTATCAGCAATAGTTCTGCACATGACTTATTAAAATACTGTCAACTGTTTTATAAAATCAACAGCATCCCATTAATGGAACAAAGTTCTAAGTACAATAATAGCTACCTTGAGCAAATTTTATTTAGATAGCTACAATTAGAAAGAACTAAATTAGGTATTGAGGCCTCTCAGCAGGCTTTAAGGGGGTGACTGAAGTTATTTCTGTACATCTTAAATTTTCCTCTGCCTGCATGTTTTGCTGAATTAAGCAGAGTAACTGCCAGATGGTAGGGAAGTAGGCAAGATGGATAGGACTAGGCTGCATAATGTACTCTTGAGTGACAGATTCCAGTGCTTGAGTGGGCCTGGATTTATTCTGATGTCTTAGATAGAGGTCAGTGTTCAAATCTGAATGTATGTTTGAAATCCTCAATGCTTTTCCCAACATTGGCTTTATTCTGTACCCATTTTTTAAACTGTTAATGTTTACTATCTGGTAAGGTATTCACCTAAAATACAAAAGGTACACATGGCTCTCCAGCAAGAGCCTGATAAAACAAGCTTAGGGAAATATTGATGCTACTTTTTTTTCTTTTTAAGAGATGACTCAAAGTCTAGATATCCTGCAGTTGAGCCAGAAACCTAGAGAGTTTTCTTGGTGGTGCACTGTGTGTTAAGTGCTATAGTTTCTTCTGGTTTCTGATTTCTTTTATTTTTTACATACTTTGAAATCACCTGTCCACTGTAACAAAATACCAACCAACTCCCCTATTCCTCTCTTCCCTTTGTAAACAGACAGGTTTTAAAACATTTGCATACGTACGGAACTACAGTGTGAGAATTAAGAACGCTCTAGTATCCAGTAATAATGAGTACGTAGTAGCAGTGGTCCCTCTGCTCCATGTTTAATTGCTGTGGTACTTGTCACAGTGTGCTGTTGTGTAATTTATATAACCCTTCATTACTGTTTTTGTCACTTTCTTACTCTCCTTTGCTTGCTACAGTAATTCTCACCTCCAATATTGTCAGAGTTGTCATTGGATCCTGTAAATTTAAAATTGGATAAAAGCAATCTCAATCAATAGCTATTCCTGTCATCCTTGGTACAATTTAGTTTAATCTATGCATATTACAGTTTAATGTCATTGTATTCCTTCAGGGCTCATTTTGTACATGGAGACAAGAAGCAGGCTAGGTTTATATAAATTTGTTAATTCAGAAAACTCAACAGAAAAAAAGGTTAAAGGATTTTTCTCTATTTCAATAGGAGTAGCCTGCAAGAAGTAGAATAATACCTTGGATTCACAAAACAGCTGCATTTCTGCCACATGTATGGTAGGAGGAAGAGCACAGAGCAGGTTGCAGAGCTAGCAGTTAACTCTTGGTGTGTTGCCTTTCCTCTTTCCCAAGAGTGGAAAGAGCTGTATTCTCAGTGGGAGGGGGAGAACTGTGTGGTGCAAACCTGTTGCTCATCTGAAGGTGTAATATTTGAAGAAGCGAGGGGTAAATATGAACTTTTCAGAGGTCAGGCAGTGTCATTCTTAGGTACTGAATTCTTACTGTCCCTGTGAAATATATTAATATTTTACAGTGCTTATTTATAATTCCATTGGGTTAGGAGAGATGCAGCACAAAATTTGCTGGCACTAAGTCAAACCAAATTTGACTGCAGTACTGTACTTGCATATTGTCTGAAATACAATTCTTGTACAGCTGGTGAGTATATTGGGTTATAACTATATTTAAAATAATATCTGGGGGAAAGCAAAGCCTTTTGAAAACTCTGTATCTTACAGTTAAAAAAAATCCACTGAACTGAAATTGCACATGATATTATCTGAAAATCAGTGGGAACTTTGACTTTCCTCTTCCTCCAGAGGTAAAAGAGGAAGAGAACCAAATTTTGCATTTGATAAATTAATTTGTCATTAGTGTCTTTGTTTTGGTTTACAGATCAACCATGGATTTGGAATATTCCTTACACTGATGCCCCTGATACACATGGAAATATGTGGGTTCCATCATAAATGTTTACAGTATTCTGTGATGTTCCACTTGCTGACACTGAGCCTGCTGTGCTACTTGTGAAAACTGCTTGTTGCTGTTCTCTAAGCTGTAATGTCTGCTATAATGGTTAATTTGTAGTTGAAATGTTTAAATGTTAATAAGGGAGAGATTTTTGGAGACTCTATAACCATATTATTACAAGTGAACCTACTTTTTTGAATACCTTTTTATATGCTTTTTCTTTACTGTGGTTCCCAATCTGGTTTTCAAAATGAGAACTGTTCTCAGAGTCTCTCTGCATTTTCAGCTGTAATTAATTTAAAAATTACTGTTCTGTGAGACTGTTAGTTGACCCCAGTAGCTGGAATAAAAGTTATGTGTAAAATTCAAATTAAAATAAAGTAATCTTGTTAATATATCCTTTGTTCTGTCTTCTAAATGTGTACATTTCCGATTGGTTTGGAACCTGTATCTTGAAAATGTACTACCAGGTGTTCTATAAAATCAACAGCATCCCATAATGAAACACATGACTTGTATCAAAAATGGTGTGGCCAGCACAGGACCAGGGCAGTGATTGTCCCCCCCATACTCAGCACTTGTGAGGCCACACCTCGAGTGCTGTGTCCAGTTTTGGGCTCCTCATTACAAGACATTGAGGGGCTGGAACATGTCTGGAGAAGGGCAGTGGAGCTGGTGAAGGGTCTGGAGCACAAGTCTTCTGAGGAGTAACTGGAGGAGCTAAGAATGTTTAGCCTGGAGAAAAGGAGTCTCAGTGGAGATCTTACTGCTCTCTACAGCCAGGTGGGAATCAGCCTCTTTTCTCAGGTAACAAGCAAGGGGATAAGAAGAGCCTTGAGTTTCACCAGGGAAGGTTTAGATTGGATATTAGAGAAAAATTCTTCAATAAGGGTTGTCAGGCATTGGAACAGACTGCCCAGGGCAGTGGTGGAGTCACCATCCCTGGAGGTATTAGAAGATGTGTGGGTGTTAACACTTAGTGATGTGGGTTAGTGGTAGACTTGGTAGTATTTTTTTAATGTTTGGACTAAATGATCTTAAATCACAGAATTTCTAGGTTGGAAGAGACCTTCAAGATCATTGAGTCCAACCCATGCCCTAACACCTCAGCTAAATCAGGGCACTGAGTGCCACATTCAATATTTTTTTTTAAACATATCCAGGGCTGGTGACTCTTACTACCTCCCTGGGCAGACCATTCCAGTACTTTGTCACTATTTCCATTAGATTCTTTTTCCTAATATGAATAGTGTTATTGTTCATATTCCTTTGGGCAGTCACATTGATGTCATGGTTGCAAGCAGCTAAAGGCTCCTTTTCCGACTGTGCTAGTCCAAGCCACCCTTGAACAGGTTAGATGGATGGAGCCATTCGCATGGACAGGGAGTGCTCACTCAGTTCTGCCTTTGCTGGTTGGGAGTGCACTGATTGAGTTCTGTCTTCCTGCTGGCTGGCAAAGCAGGGAGGTATAGGTTGTGTTTTGTTGGTTTGTTTTTTTGGTTTGTTTTTTTTTTTTTTTCCTTTAATAGGAACTGCCAATACTTTTAAAGATACACCAGCATTTTTTATGGAAGCATATGGTTACCTTTAGCACTTGGCACATTCTGGTTAGTTTGGCTGGCATCTCATCTTCCTATTTTTGGCTATTTAATGTCTTCCACTATTGCTGCTAATTTTAATTTCCATGCTAAAGTCTATGCCAAAGACTAATTAAGAGGGAATAAAAACCTGGAGCATGATGTATCACCTATGAATAACAACAACTAGGAAAATATTAAACATGATTCCCCTTTACCTCTTTCTGCTTGTTTACTGTGCAACATAAGCAAAGGACTTTTTTTTTCCCTGTACCTACTGGTCTAGCAGTTGTTGCCACATAGGTGGTGATCCTCTCTCAAACAGTGGCATTGGAGCTGCCCACAGTGCACCCTTGGGGCTCAGACCAATACTCAAATATACCTCAGGCTGTGAGACAATCAATGGCTCTTACGTGGAGTGTACAATTATCTGCAATTAAGGCAAATCTCTAAGATCTTAGTGTTCATTCCCATTGCATTTTGACTGCAACACAATTATTAGAAAATTGGGGGAGGGGGATGATGGCAGGGGAAGGGAAGTGGATGTTATAGTTTATTAACCTGCTTCCTAAAAAAATATACGTAGTTTGTCCTTCCCTGGAAAGAATGTGCTTGTGTACTATTACGTTTTGCAGAACTGAATTCCAGCCCCCAAATATTTAAGAGCCGAATTCAGCACTGTAGCAACTACCAGATATTGCTGAGTTTAGCTTTTTCTTCATATAGTGAGAATATTCCCAGAGATTTGGATCGAGAGCTCTGCTCTTTGAACCTGCACATAACACATTTTAAAACCACGTTAGAGCTGGAGGAGGCTGCTTCTGTCTTCCCTACACGATCTCCCTTCGACTACCATGCGCTGGAGGACAGAGGTGTAACACCTTGAGGGAAGGCAGTGGGTAAGAGAAGGAGGTGCCCTCTTTTAGCAAATGGCTTTAATGGAGTGGCATATCATCGACTGACGGGTTTCATGCCCGGTCTCTCTAAGAGGCCCCCTTGCTTCGGGCATTCCTCGGCCCCACAGCCCGGGACGGGTACCTGAGGGCGGGAAGGGAGCAGCCCCCCGCTCCTCTGAGGGCTGGAGCAGCGGCCGCGGGGCAGCCGCCCTGTGCCAGCCCGCCCTGCCCGCTGCCGGCACTGAGCTTCGAGGGCGGCGGCCGCGCCTCTGCTTGGGGGAGCTGCCCCTGGGGGCGCGGCCCGGCCCGG
>VWYP01012751.1:9077-26657 GCA_013400435.1 Pycnonotus jocosus | reverse complement strand
CTCCCGGGAGCGCCTCACGTCGCCGCCGGGCTCCGCGGTGCCGTGATGCCCGGCGGCCGCAGCAGGGCCCCGACGTAGCGTGGCGGCGCGGCAGCCCGGTCCCGCGGGCGGAGGATGGCGTGTCGCGGCGCCTGCTGCTGCTCCAGCGCGGGTCGCCTCAACGCGGACAACGCGCGGTTCCTCCTGCTGGCGGTGCTGATCGTGCTGTACATGCTGTGCGGCGCTGCCGTCTTCTCGGCCATCGAGCTGCCCACGGAGCGAGAGGCTAAGGAGCGCTGGGAGGAACGCCTGGAGAACTTCACCCGGCGCCACAACCTCAGCCGTGCCGAGCTCCGGCACTTCCTCCGGGAATACGAGGAGGCGAGCGTGGCCGGCATCCGCGTCGATGACATCCGGCCCCGATGGGATTTCACCGGCGCTTTCTACTTCGTGGGCACCGTCGTTTCCACTATCGGTGAGCGGCGGGACGGGCGGGCACCGGGGCGGCGGCGGGGCCAGGGCTGGGGGCCCGGGGATGCGCTGTTCCGCTCCTCCTCGCCGGGTCGCGGGCTCACAGCGGACTCGTGCTGGTGCCCGGGCATGGTTCTGTGTCTTCGCAGCTCCTTTTTCTGCCTTCTTCCTGTCTAAGAGCCGCTGCCGCGGGCGCGTCTCTCTCGGGAAGCGCTCAGCTCAGGGAGCGCCCCAGAAGCAGCGGGCAGCCCGGCCGGCGCTAGGGGCCGAGCTCCTGGCAGGCAGGGCAGCGGACACAAGGAGGGAGCTCTTCGCGGGTGTCATTTGCCTGCGCGGATCAACTTGGTCTCGGTGATAGACTTTGTGAGAGACCAGTCACATCCAAAGCCTAAAGCTTTAAATAATTCTGTATGTCTTTAAATTCTGGGAAATGCTATAGAAAATCTTAGATCTGGCGATTTCATAGGCTGTACGCTCAGAAGGGCCTTTTCTGAGGATCATCTGATTTTAACAAGAACCATTGAATAGAGTTTGTGGTGTTCAGCTGCGAAGTGTACAACTTGGAAAGACTGGGTTTCAAACCACTCGGCTTTTTGCTCCTTCAAGCTTTTCAAGGCAGAACCATGAAGTCGGTGGGTACAGGTTATTTCATTTGAGAATAAACTCAAGTTTATTTAGACTGAAGGAGCCTTTAGGGGAAGGTGATACTGAATAGAAATTCCGAGCAGTCTGACAGGTGTACATTAAGATGAAAAGGGATAGCACCAGGAACTGACATACGCACCCCAGGGAGACCATGGGTGTCAACAGAAAGGCTTCATTTAGGCATCTGCAGACAGCTAAAACCCTCGGAGGAAGAGAGCTTTCTTTAGTTAGACAGGCAATTTGTATGCAGTTATCACTGTGACAAATGGGATCACTAAATCTTAGTAATGGTATAGCCAATTCACATCTGTCTCTCTCCACGAATGAAATGTACATTGAGATATGGTTGTTTAATTCTTCAGGAAATCTCCATTAACAGGGGTTTTGGGGGTTTTTTTTCTGAAGAGGAGATGAGCAATACCTTGCTTTATGTGGGATGTATAAGAGTTTGCCCTGTCCTGCAGCACACCCCTCTCTAATACTGAGATTTTTTAAGTCTGGGGTTGTTCTATTGTTAAAGGTGTAATTGGGCTAGTTTTGTATTTCCTTGTGCCTTCAAGATTTGACTGGTTTGTGTCTTTAGACCTAAAGAACTTGTGTCTTTAAGACCCAAGAACTGTGCTTCAGTTTTCTGCTGAACTGGCAATTTAAAGTAATTTATAACATTATTAAGCCCATTTTTGTGGATTGCTGTAGTTTGCCATTATAACATCTCCCTTGAAGCGTGCCTCTTGTATGATCAAAATTAATAAGCAGAGTTTATGCTAACATTTGCTACAGCCATAAAATTGTAGTAAAAAGATCAGATCACATTGGACCAGATCTCAAAAGTCCACCTGCTTTGCCTCTATTCCTAGAGGAAGTCACTTATATGGGACTTTTTTTCGTGGTGTTTGTCCAAGATGCCATTTCAAATCTGCACTGTTGGAGATTCCACAGCTTCAACAAGGAATCCAGCCTTGTACATTATTATCCTGAGGTTTTCCTGGTGTCTACCTTACTGCAGTTCAATGACTTGTCATCCTTTGTGCTCAGAGAATGGCCTCATAGGTACTCAAAGACCATTGTCAATGTGTCCCTTCAGCTTTCTCTCAATTCGGAAAACCACAGTGTTGTAACCCTTTTTGCAGTGATACAGTTGCAGTGTATCTGATGCCAGTGTTTCTATATTAATGTATGACTTATATAAATAAGATTGTTAAGGACAGAAGCCTATCTGTGATCCTGTTAACTGCAGATGGTCACAAACACAAGTAGCCACTTTTCCACTCACTTTTTGTTAATTTCTGTGACTTGCTGACTTCCATTGCCCACATTTTACAGCTTCCTTAATGTTTCTGCAGAAATGTCCTCAAGACTCCGTTTTCCTTCGGACTGTGTATGGTCTGTAGACTTTGGCAGTTGACATCCTGTTCTTTCTCTTGACCTGACGTTGCTGTTCCCAGTCTTATCAGTGATGGCACTTTCTCAGTGTGTTTTATGAATTGCATCATTCTTTCTTAATCTAGTCAGCAGCATTGCACTCTTTCATCATATCGATGGCATGTCTCTTTCTAAAATCTTCTCAGTAGAACTTCTGCTTTGTGGGACTGATTGTGCATTTCAATGCTTTAACTTAGCTTATGCTCCGGGCTGGGCACTCCAGGCATTCTCAGGTCTCCTCAGATGTGCCGCTTAGGAGTGTTCTCCTGCACGCTCTGCAACCACACTCTCATTTGTATCAACCATATTGGCATCCTGACAATAGATTTTGTTTTACACCTGTAAAATCAATAACTTGTCTCTCTTCTCAGCCCTTTCCACATGGGCCATGTCTTCTTTCATGCCCTAGTACAGTGCCCCAATATTAATGTATTACTCTAGCTGCAGCCTTGTTAGTTCTGAGGAAACTATGAAGGCTTATTTCATGTGTTTTTCAGTCTATACTTCTGGTGGCTGTGTACATTCCTACAGCTAAACAAAATTTAGTGTCTTCAGTTAAATACTTCAGGTTTTTAGGAATAGGTTCTTATGACATATTCTTAATATCAGCTCACCTTTTACACTCAGTACCATGTGCTGGAATAGGAGCTTTATATTTACAGGTAAGTTTCTGTAAAAACAATAATTTTATTTCTTTTGTAAACTTTATGTGATTTTTTTCTCTTTTAGGAATTACTTTGCTACTCCACCAGAATAAATTTATTTATTCTGCAGTAAATAAGGTGAACCTAGCCATTTTGATTTACTGCTAAAGCCTCACTCAAACATTACTTGTAGCATCAACTGCTTTTTGTACTTCAGCTAGAAAGAAACACCATCACATATTTCAGAGGAAAATAGAGAGTTTTGCAGTAACTAAGGGAATAAGCCTGTCTTTTTAATTAAAGTTTGCATAGAATGTTTGTCACGTGGGTTTTGGAACATGGTATCAGTGCATCAAGTCAAGAGGTCAGACTTAAATATAACTAGCCTATTTTCATTTGTCAAGAAAATACAAAGCTAAACGGAACTGAATTTGTGAAAAATAATTAATTTCTCAGAGTAGTAATTCAAGGGTTTGTTCCATAAAATTGTTTATTCCTATCAGTGCTTAGCCTGTAACCCCTAATCTTGATGTATTTTTTGCACAGTGATGTCCAGTGTGACCCAGTGCTAAGGTAGCAGTAAGCAGAAACATTAGGAAGGAAGAATAAAACCACAAATACCTGTCCAAATAGGACATTTCCTAGACTGTCCAGGAAGTGATCCCAAGGAATGAGATGGTCTCAAGACATCGCAATCCCATAAAGAGAGGTGCCTGACTAATCCATGCGTGTCCAATGGGCTCTTCCAAAAGCTCACTTTGCTTTCAGTCAACCCTTTGACACATAATGTAGTGTCCCTTTTGCCTAGGAATCAAGTGGTAGTAGTGATATCGCAGGATGTGAGAGATCAAAGCGATTTCTTTCTCAGTCAGGGCTTGAAGCAATTCCTGTGTCTCCTCCAAGTGCCTTGTCCACCAGTTTGGGGAATAATTTTAAGGTGGGACTCTCAGTGTTTTCTGTTGAAACTATTCCACTTTGCATAGGTTAATAAAATATCTGCAGACCAGAAAATAAAACAAGATCTAAGTCCCAATTTGCACTTCAGTGAATGTTTATGAGTTTTATGCAGAGGCATACAGCATTAGGTAGGCTCTGGGTGTTCAGCAGCATTAGACTGTAGGGTCACAGTCATTATCAGGTGCTTTGATGTCCAAGGACTTCTGTGGTACCTTGGCACAGTAGTGCCTCCAAGTAGGGAGCTGGAATAACATTTATCTTGTTAAAAACGCATAACATGAAGCAACTTCTCAAACTGACTTATGATATTCCTGCCCTTTTCACAGGCCGCTGGAAGTTGGAGGGGATCTTTGGAGGTTGTCTGGTCCAACCCCCACACTCCAAGCAGGGTCAGTGACAGCCAGCTGCTCAGGGCTGCATCCTGTTGGAGTTTGGGTATCTCTCTTGGTGGAGACTCCACAATCTCTCAGGACAACTTGTGCCAGTGTTTGACCAACCTCACATTAAAAGAGGGTCTTTTTCTCCTATTCAAATGGAATTTCCTGTATTCCAGTTTGCTCCTGTTGTTTCTTGTCTTCTCTGTGTGAACTGTGTGAGCAGTGAGGTGAAGGAGGAAATTATATTGTCTTCACAAAATGAGATTTTTCTGGAGAAATTGTCAAAATTTGCATCCTTCCTCTCTGCAAAAAGTTGTAGCAAATTGGGCTGGAGGTGTAAAGTCTTGGCACAAGATGAGAAAAGAGATTTGTCAACTGATACATTAGCTGAGGCCCAAAAAGTAAAATTGCCTGGAGTGAAGGCTGAGATTTTTACCATAGACAGCAATGAACCGACCACGTGCTGTATTGTACAGAAGGGATAGAAGGAGTCATAGCATCTTTAAGCAGCCTCTTAGAAAGGGTTGCTCATGGAAGTGTTGTTTGCTAATGGGAAAGTCTGTATAGGGTGAAACAACCACAGTGTCCATGTTACAGCTGTGTCATGGAGTGAAGGAAGGGGTTCTGAAAAGTGTTAGAAAGTGCCTGTTTCCTCATTTTCACCCGTCAGTGCAGTTCCTGCTAAGTGGAGTTACAGCTGTGCAAAAGGAAAGTGTGTTTGATGATGCCCAGCAAACCACCAAGGTCGTTAAACCCAGAGAGCTGGACCACTGCTTGTAGCCTTGAGATCACCCTGTCTTTCCTGTGTATAGACTGAGCAAAGAGTGGCAGCCACACTAAATGCTCCACCTGGGGCCGTGGACAAGCTCACTCCTGGTGTCACAGAGACCAGACAATCTGCCCTTACCTAAAAATACAATGCCTGAAGTATTTAGAATCCTAGAATTGTAGAATGTCCTGTGTTGAAAGGAAGCCATAAGGATCATTGAATCCAACTCCTGATATTGCACAGGACAGCCCCAAGAGTCACACCATGTGCCTGAGATCATTGTCCAAACACTTACTGAACTCTGTCAGGCTTGGTGCTGTGACTACTTCCCTGAGGAGCATGCTCCAATGCCCAACCACCCTCTGGGTGAAGACCCTTTTTCTAATATTCAGCCTAAATCTCCCCTGGCACAACTTCAGGCTATTCCCTCAGTCCAGTCACTGGTCATGAGAGTGAAGACATCAGTGCCTGACCCTCCCCTTCCCTTCACAAGGAAGTTGTAATTGGAGGAGGGTCTCCCCTAAGCCTACTTCAGGCTGAACAGACCAAGTGGTCTCAGTTTCTCCACATATAGTTCCCCTCGAGGCCCTTCATGATATTCACGTTTAGATGCTCTCTAACAGCTTATGTCTTTTTCATATTGTAGTGCCCAAAACTGCACACAAGCTGCTAACAGCTCTAGTAATTCAAAATGGCCTGCTTTAGCCATTGGGCCACAAGCAGAGCAAGAAAGGCATCTCTAGAGCAAAAAGCGTTTTGGGGAAGCTGCAGGTAAACTGAGGCCATTTACTTGCCTTCCAGAGACTACCATGTAGTTGTCAACTCACTGAAATTACAATTGCCACCAGCCTTGGATTGCATCTGTTAATAAACTAGAACATTGCCCACCTTTGAAAGACATGCTCAAGTGGATGGTTTACTCTAACTTTACCAAAAGCTTTCTGTAATATGTGATATGTATAAAACAAAGATGTGGAGAAAATGTGAAAAGGAGAACATTGGTTATAATGATAGAATTGTCACCAGGCTCTGCTATATGCAGAACAATGTAGAAAATGTAAAACAAATCATGTCAGAAAGAAGGTATAAAATTAAAGCAAACTGGAAATCTTGCTTTTATATGCAAGATCTAAAAAAGGTACACGTGTGATAGCCTAGCATGTTCTCTTTTGGACACTGGTTAAAATAAAAGTTAAGCTATATGATTGTTATCCACAAGGTTAGGGGAAAGGCCAGGTGCAGTCTCACATGTAAATTTTCTTACTTCTGTTAGTGCCAGTCATCCAGTTTTACAGGAGATATCTAAAATAAATCACATTAGTTTATATGTCCTAATGTGCCTCTTTCCTGACTAGAATAAAATAGCTGATATGTCAAGTGCAAAGGTTCATACTTCTACTAATAGTGTTGAAATTTTGGTAAAATAAATCCCACCCTATCAATCTACAGATGGACACTCAGGCAGCAGCAGAACCAGATCAGCCTGCCACTGCTGGCAATACTGACTGTAACTTCTCTGCCACAGGTTCTCTCTCTCTCTCATTTAAATGAGATCAGTAGGTAGCTAAAAGCATTCGAACTCTGTAAAGGAAATAATGTTATCAGTTACACTCTCTTGAAAAGATTAGGATTAGGTTTTGTGTGAGGAGTTGGCATTTTCCAGGACATGACTTTATAATAATATGGGTATTTTTCTGTTTCCAGGTGAATATGCTGGGAGCTGAGCACAAATTCCCTAGTAAGTTTTTGAAACATATAAGCAACTTAAGAAAAAACCTTTCTGGATATGACTTTAACCTAGTAAGTGTAGAAGGCAACTTCTCTGACCATGGAGTGGCAGAGTTCATTATTCTTTAGAGGGAAAGGAAGAAGTACAGAAAACCAGGGGATTTTGAAAGCGAAACTTTAAATACAGCTCTGCAGTTTGGAATCTCAGAGGAACCAAAACTAAAGAAAAATTATTTAAGGGGGACTATCAGTTTCCTGGACAAAAGATATTGAATGCTTCTGGGTCAAGGGATCCAAATATGAAATATAGAAGGAGAACAGAAGCTATAGTAAAAGACAAACGTAATATATTTTAAGATAATTTCTGTCACAAGAAGGAAGCATACAGAAAATTGATAGAAAATTAGCTCAGTGACGACAAATAAAAGGAATAAAATGGAAATACAGAAACAGATACAAAATTATGCTATTAGCAAGGGGTGTCATGGATAATGTGAACTGATTCATCAGCACAATAGTGATGGGAAAGACTAAGAAAAACATTGGTCTGCTGTATAGAAAAGAGGAAGAGCTCTCAACAAATGATTCCAAGAAGGCTGAAATGTGTAATGGCTTTTTCTGTATCAGCCTTCTGAAAAGGTCAACTCTGAACTGTTGTGTGGTACAATTAACAGTTGTAAGAAAGGGGAAAGTTAAAGAACATGTTAGCATCCCTAAATCTGTCAGATCTTTAAAAATCATTTAAGCTAACTCAACTGCATTCTAGAATATTCAAAGAAATTACTAAAGCAATAATGAACACTCTGGCAACCCATAGAAGGGTTTGAAATCCCAGGCAAGTTAAAATGACAAACATTTGCCAGTCTTTCAAAAAGGAATGATGACAGGAGGAAATAAAAAAGAATGGACTTAAATTGCAACAAAGAAGATTCAGATTGTATACGAGAAAAAGTTTTCTAAATGAAGTGAATTAAGTATGCAGTCTGCCTAGGAATGACATAGAGACTTCATCACCAGAGTCCTTTTACACTCTGGTTAACCAGACACCCCACAAGAATTATGCAGAATCCTTAATTCCCTCATTGTGCAGTGAATGGATGAGATGACCTTTTTCTGCTTCTGCCAGGGCTTTTGTCCCCATATTCTGTGATAGTATATGTCCATTATTCCTATTATCCTCAAAAAAAAAAAAAAAAAAAAAAGGCAAGGTGTTAATTACACTGCATACAAAGTCTTCTTCCGTGCCATTTTTTACTTGTATTTTTAGAGTGCAGATAAAAAGAATTTTTTGACAAATTTACACTGAACTTCTTGAGTTTTTTTTAAACCTTCAGGAAATAAAACAAAATTTTAATATTAGGATCAAGCAGGCCTTCAGATGTGCAATTATGCTACCCTGCTTGGTATATGTCTCAAATTAAATAAACTTTAAACCAGCCCAAAATAGAACAGATCATGGACTGAGAAGTACTTAGTTAATTAAAGCAGTGAAATTAGATATAACATTATCTTTACTGCTGCTGCAATGAAAAAAGAAAACAACCAAAAAACAAACCAACAAACCTGGATGGAAAAACAGTCATGAAGAAAACCAGCTAAAAATAAACAGAACACTACTTTGAAGAACTTGGTTCTGCAAGGAGTTAAGTGCTTTGCTGGAAGTCTCTGTTCTGGCAGCTGTACCTGCTTCTGTTTGTGCTTGATGTACTGGCATGTCTTGGGGACAGAGAGCACCAGGAAAGTGCTGTTATTGTCCATTTTCTGTACAAAACACTGCTGAAAATTGAATGTAGTCCTTCAGGTGACGTGCAGCAGGGACCATGTAGGAGCCCTGTGTGTCTGAACGAAATGTTGCCAGTTCTCTGGGTGAGCATGGGAAGGAGCCTCCATCCCCAGGCAATTGCGCTGCAGCCCTTGGCAGAAAGGGGAGGAGATCAGGGCCTTTGCAGACTGGGCATAAAAACATCACACCAAGGAAAGCTTCAAGAGGCGTTGCCTTGCTCCAGATGGGCCAAGTGAAGAATGCATCCACTCTCCAGCCTACTCACTCAGTGAACTGGTAGCCCTGCTATAATCCTAGAACTTCTGCCTAATACTTACTTCTAAGGTATCTCTGCATTCCCAAGCCAGAAGTTTCCTGAGCAGCCTGCTGCAGGCTGAGCTGGAGATCAGTTCTATGAACTATAGCCCTCAGCCTGTGAGAGTTTTCTGACTAGAGTGGTGACACAATTTTCCTGTTTCCTGGAGGAAAACTTGCTTTTTAAATTGAAAGCAGAAGCCTAATCAGGGCTGAGAAGATCAGACATGCCATGAAGTGGGATGAATTAGATGGAGAAAAGAAAAACACTTATGTAAACAAATTACTTGCTGGTTACAGAAGCAGTCTAATTTGTCTCATGGATGAATTCTATGAACAAAGGGGGTCTGGGTATGCAGAATAGTGAGACTGGTAAAAAAACCCCAAAACGACTGTGTTGACTTAAGTGATTATTAATTAGCCAGTTTAAATAATTATATATATTGTAGTTATTAATATTAATTAATTCTTTTGACTTGGATTAACCCATATATACAAAGAGGGAGACATTTGTTCTAAATTATATCATAAATGCTGAGGGAAGGCTTGCAAACTTAAATACCAGTATTAGCTGACTGTCTTTGACTGTCTTAGCTGAGTTTTAGAATAATTTGGTCAGTATATAAAATACTGAAGATAAAGACTTTGGTATTACTTATGTTTACTCATGGATAGTACTTTTGTCCAGTGAAACTGTTTGTGCTTTTAAAGATTCAGGTGACTGGTATACCAGTAGTTCATATATTAAAGCTTTTTCAGCACATTAAGAATACATAAAACCAGAATTGTTTCAATATTAAAAATGAAAAAAAATAAGAACTTCTGTAGCTAAATATTATTCTATAATTTAAATTGCCAGGAAAATCAGTATTATAACATGGAGATTTTTATAGCATTCATGGGACTTCAGTGTTCTATTGATTTCACACTGCCATCTCTGAAGGCAGAATATGGCTTGTGGAAGTGTTTCAGGCTTCTTGACAAGTGAAAATTCAATATATCAGTAGGTGCTGTTGATTGCAAATATAGCCCAGGCTTTTTGCAACTTCAAACCTGTTTTGAGTTTGAGGTGGTTTTGTTCTCACAGTGAGAATATTAAAAAGACCCTAAATGTGATTTTATCCACAGAGAACTAAGATGTGTATTTTAAATGTTACTGTTTTTAATAGAAAGTAGTTCTGCTGAAAATCTGGTAGTTATCAGTTATTAGAAAACTAAAGTAGTGGAAAGTATGCATTCCTTCAGCGCAAAAACGTAACATCGTAAAAAAACTCCAAACCGAGCAAAACATGGAATTTAAAAGTACCGAAGGCAGGTGCAGACTTAAAAAAACCCAGTTTCCTATTTTAAGCATGTATTTGGATCCATTTTGTACTTTTCTTCAAGACTCTTTGCAGTAATTGGTCAGAATTTCACAGTAACAGCTGTCCAGCCTTCTTGCTAAAATAGACTGTTCCTCATGCAGGTTTGTGCTAGTGATTCTCTCATTCATACCTGCCTGTAGGGGCAGCTGAGCTTTGCTGCTTCTCTCTGGTAGAGGTGAATGCATACCAAACGGACACAATACTGAATTCCATATTCTTATGCACACATATAAAGTTATTCATATAGTCAAGCTCAAAAATTTTAAACAACTTAGAGCAAGACCAACATGTTCCATTAATGGCATGGAAAATTAAAAAATATTGTAGTCCAGTTAAAGGCAGAAATATTTTTTCCTGAAGTTATTTCCATAAAGATATAAACAGGATAGTGCTGTTCAGATAAATCTTCTCTATATATGCAATTTTTCTTTCATATTGCAGAATAATTCCATTTTCTAATATATTTTCCTTTTGTAGTCTTCCTACATCAAATCTCTTTTCCATTCACTGTATGCTATGCACTGGCATTGTTTTGCTGTTTGTTCTAAGAAAAAGATTTTGTAAAGGCCAGTTTCTCTTGTTTTTCTAAGTAGGAGTTAATTTTATTATACAGGCTGCCCTTCTTCCTTTCATTTTTCATGTATAATGCTTTAAATAGAAATTCTCATCTGCTCAAAGAGCTAGAGTCTGTCTCGTCCCTGTCAGGCTGCAATATTCCTAGTTTAACATGTCAGCAGGTCCAGTTTGATGAGAAGGTTCTTAAGACTGTCTGCATGTTCCAGAGAGCAGTACTAGCCATTCCTTCCTCTTTCACCACAAATTTAAACATCCTTGTGCTGAAGGAGATGCTGCCTTTCAGACAAGCTCTGAACCAAAACCCTGCAACATTAGAAGAGTCCTGGCACCCTCTGTAAAACTTTAGCCTTGCCTGTACTTTAATTTTGATCCTCCAGGTAAAGGTACATAAAAGGAATTTTCACCATGTTTTTGCTGGATAATGTATTCTGGCTGTTCTCTGACACCCCAGGGTGTACAACTTTCAGAAGTTATAGTATTGAAGTATTGTAAAAAGAAATGCAATATTTACTCGTGGGTGTCCTCAGTTACTCTTGAGGGCCATTAGTGACAGTTTCAATGTTCCTACATTTGTTCCTTCCAATTTCTTTGTCTGGAATCTGAAAGAGCAGAACAATAGAAGGAAGCAGGTAATAGGCTTGTCATAACAAAGTATTAAATATTTTGTAATTTATGCAGCTGAATTTGCATTAAAAAAAAAAAAAAAAGCTTTGCAAATTGTCCTTTCATAAGGAGAAATATTCCTACTAGTGATGTTTTTTCTCTGTTGCTTCCCTAGAATGAGTTATGTCCTGCCACAAGAGCTGATTCAGGAGAGTACTGGAAAAAGAAATTAACTGGATGATGTTTAATTGTAGAAACTTTGGAACTCTTTTCCTGATGTGTTTAAAATTGAGCATGTAAATAACAAAGTGGGTGAGTTTTCAATCACTTTAAAAGCCATCTATTGCACTGTACTTCTATACAGATTGTAAAGTGTCTCACTACTCAAATCAAGGACAAAATACTGAATTTGGTAGTAAGATTTTATTTAGTCTTGAAGTCTGTGTTTTATCTTGGAACACTGTTGCACTGAGGTTATTGCATATAATTTTAAGATTTTTTTAATCTTACCAGCATTCAAAGGGATAAATTCTGTTTCATACAGCCTGTCTGAAGAGCCTTCTCACCCTGAAGAAAACATTAGTATGGTTCAAAATAAACACAGATCTGCTTTGTTTACTAGGTGATTTTACGATCACGTTTTATGACAAACTTGCATTTAAAATTTAGTTCCCCTTAAATAAAAAAATATCCAATATAATCCATTAATACTAGTTCATGTATTTGCTCTTCTTGAAGTTCTTTCCCATTATCACTGAGGCACGTCAACCTAAATATGCCATCATAAAAGAATATGTAAATCCTAATTTCAGTCTTCTCTCTACCTTAGAGGCAGAGCTGCAATTGTCTAGGTATCATCACTCTTTTTAAGCAGATGCCTGGGCAGTGAGCTGGCAGAAATTAGGAGGGAAGAACCAGTAGAGGTGATCAAGGCAACTGAAGACAAAAACGCCTCCCCGTAATGGACCACTAGGCAGGCAGGGGTTAAGGATGAGGATCACAAATTTAGAGTCACCTGCCAAATTATAGCAGCAGCACAAGTACTCACTACACCTTGCTCAAACTGAAGTGATCTAGCTGTCTTTTAGTGCCACTGAATATTATCCAGGTTAAATGTCTTTGTCCCTCATTCACAGAGGCTTCAGGTATATTGAAGACATAAGCCTGGATAAAGAGTATGTTCGATGTAGACACTTGCCTTTCGACAATAAAGCTATACTCCAAAACCTTCTGCCTTGTGTATTCCTGGACTACTTGCTTTAATGGTTTAGTGGTGCTCTTGGCAGTGTTTGGTTAACAGTTCAACTCAGTCATTTTCCAAACAAAATGATTCTGTGAATCTCAAATCAGTCCTAAGATAGATTTTGTCCCTTACACACAACAATTAGGGCATTGCACAGGTGCTTGCTCCTACATTTAATTTCTTTATTAATCACCTTGACCTTGAGGCTTTGTTGCTGACTTCCTAAAGAGGAAAAGACCTTTAACATAATGAAAGGATACATTCATTAATGATATCTGTTCATTTATTTCACACAGTAAATGCCTGTTCTTCTCACCATTTCAGTGGGAAGTGTTTTAATCCCTAAGAGCATTTGCAGAAAATATCATCCTTTGGAGTAGGTGCAGTTCATGTTTTCCTTGACTGTGGCAAAGGCTTAAAATTGGCAAAGGTTTAAAATTGGCATTGAGATTACATTGTAAAGAGGAGCTCTGAATTAAAACTTCATCTACGTGTATGGATAGGGGAGAGATCCATCCTATGGCCATGGTAAGAATTTCTTGAAAAAGGAACTAACGTGATCCAGGAACATATATTTAGGATGAAAATGATCTCTCTATATATATAATTTCCCTGTTGTCTCAGCTTCAGCTTGGCATTCCTACTCAGAACCTTCTCCTGTGCTCCTGGCAAACGTGCTGGGAACCTTCTTAAGGATGTAGAAAATTATGCAGATTTCTGCCCAATCCTTGGTGCAGAGATAGAGCTCACATTGCTACAGCTACACCATGAGTGCCACTGGTAAGATCTATCTTGATGGCAGAAAATTCTCCTTCAGGCTAAGGAGTCACTTTACTCTAAGACAAGACAGATTGGTATTTAAGCAGTCACCAAAGCTGATGAAAAAAGGGCACACGTGTGCTAACTATCACAAATTCTGCATACTTTTGGGTCATCCTTTGTCAGTCTCTTGTGCAATCCTAGCTGGAATTCAAAACTGCTCTGATTCAGTGGGTCCCTGGGGTGATCCTGTTGTCATTCACACACACCCACACACACCAATACACTCTCATACCCACAGCCCACTCAGCTGCTCAGGAGAAAATTCCCTTGCAGTAGAGCAATCTCTCTGACCGTCTGGGGTGTAACTGTCCATACTACGGTAAGTCAAGTGGCTGGTTAGAATAAGTTACTTAAAGTAGTGTTTCTTCCTATTTTTTCTTTCCCTGACCAATATCAGCAGCACTTTACTTGCAAACAGATGGTTTTTTTTTCCATGACAGAACATGTTTCACAAGAACAAAGTAATAGAGACTAGTCTAAATTAGCATCTCAAAACCATACAAAAATACTGGCTCATTTTTCTGTGTGTATTTTCTGCTGGAACTGTGAGTTACAACAGTCTCATACCTAGAATTACCTCCCCAGCAGATTAAAAGCGGAGCAATGGCAAGTGTTTGCAATCCTGACAAAATCATGTCAACTCTTGACATAATTAGTAATTAAAAAAGAAGTGTGAAGTACATTTAAGTATTAGTTTGAGATATTTTTGAGTTGACAGATAATTATCACCTTATCAGCATAAAGAGAAATGAAAGCAAGAACTATGAGTGAGTAGAAGTGCTGCTCTGACTTCCACAAGCACTTCTCAGAACATCCTCCAAGTGCAAGCCAGTGGTCTGAGGTACAGCTCTCAGAGATTTTGCCTTGCTATGGTATTAGAAAAGTTGGGTGACTAAGCTGTAAGGTAAAATAGCTGTGGAAGAAAGGAATAGATGTGAACAGCTATGAATTTATAGCCCTGAGCAATGAGTATCCACAGTGGGGGAGACTTCTCTAGGCTGAAGTATTAAAATATCATTTATTTACCTTTCATGTTAAATAGTATCTTGGTTGGAAATGCAGTTGCCTTTCTCTCTCGTCACCTTCTGCTGTTTTGTCCTGTCTACCAACTGGAGCTGTGCCCAAACTCTGTAACTGGAAAAACAGAACCCTTGTGCCGTGATTAATGCCTGGGATTTGTGAGAAGGAAGCTGCTCTCAGCAAAGCAGTATGTAGAAGCATTTATCTAATATTGTCTCTAAGAGTCTTCTGTAATCAGGGATATGGGATCTGTCTTACTGGCTCTCAATATGCAGAACACTATTCCCCCTCTGCCTCAGGACTATGCCTCTTGTAGCTGAAGAAGTACTTGGTTTTGGCAAAAATACTTTCTTCCTTATTCTTCAGTTCTGTTCTCATGTCTTATTTTCCATATAATGCCTTGGCCCTTTATTCCACTATAATGCCAAAATCATGGATGCAGGTAACCAGCTACAAAGAGGTGGGTATCATGGAGCAATCTCCTCATGGCACCAGCTGAATTTAATCTTCTGACCTGGAATAAAGAGTATTTATTATTTTTTATCTCTAATAAATCCAAAATTTTTGTCATCATTTTGTCTACCCTTCAATGGTAAATTAGACTTCAGACACTCAAGTTACTGAGGAAGGAGCTGGCTGGTAATTGGTGACTGGCCCAGTGAATTCCTCAACTCTGCAGCTGTTCCAGGACACAGTGTTGGTGTTCAGAGTGCCACAGGACAGTTTGCAATAGCACTGTCTTCAAAGGAGTCACAGGAAGCAGGTGACCTCATGGAGCTGGTTCGGACTCAAGATACCATTCATACAGAGATTCCAAAAGTTTCTACAGAGCATACACAAAAAGTTATCTGCAGGAATATATGTTTTTTCCTCGTTTTTCAAAGCAGCATGGAGCAGAGAGATATGTAATGCCAGCTATTCTGTACACTGCTGAGTGCTCCAAGGATTCCACTTGCTGAGTCTAAAAAAGAGAATGGTTTCTGGAATCTTTGTGGTATTAGGACAGTTGAGGACCTTTTCCTGGAATAAGGATGGTTTCTCCCCATGCCAAAGGGAGCCTGAGAAGTGCTGTGTGTCTGAGAACTGCCAGCACGGTTGGGTTGTCATGAGCCTTTGGCTCTGTGACAAACTCGTGTCAGGGTTATGAGTTACTTGTGACTGGACAAGCCACAGACTGGGGCTGTCCTTAAGCCACGTGCAAGAAAACCAGGGCTCTTTAGCAGACTAATGATGATGGTTGCCCAGTTGTCAGAATCCTGTTTCTGTTTTGGGAAAAATATGTCAAAACCAAAATGTTTCTGTGAATTGCTTGTCTTTGAAGTTTTGTTATATTCCATGAAAAAATGTTTTGTTAGAAAACTCCTAGTTTGTTCTACTACACAGAAACAATTCTAATATAAGTAACTTTCTTTGTTTGTTCTCTTATTGTTTTTCATTTTTCAAAGATGCTTCATTCTTAAAATTAGAAATTAATCAAGCCACTGGCAACATGGGCTTTTCTTCACGTTCACTATTATGGGATGTGGTAAAAAGTCAGTTTGTTCTGCCTGGTGAAGTTAATCTATGGTGGCCAACACAATCCTATTTAAATCCAGAAAAAGCAAACAAACTTTTTTTGTTTCATAGAGGATGCCAGAAACCTCTGCCTTAAATATAGAACCAAATTCAAATTTTCCTTGGCAAAAAACCCAATAGTGCTGATCAGTGAATATAAGAAAGTGAAGTCAGCTTTCCCTACTGTTTTTGAGGCTTGTGCTCTTGCAGAGCTCTAACTCAGACTAGATAATTCAAACCAGTGATAAAACATTCATGTAGACCTGCAGAGAGGTGTGTAGCTCCCTTCCATAGCTTTAATGAGGCTTTATCCAGAGTAAAACAATAGAATCCTGATACATTTAAAGTATTTTGTAAACTTGGCTTGTAAGAAGCATCCTGGGAATCATGAGTTATGCAGACATTTCATCTCTTCATATATAATTGCCAGTTAATAAAAAAGTTAAAATGGAAGAAATAACTTTACTTGGCTTGAAAGAAGCATTGTGAGAGTCAGGAGTTATGCAGACATTTAATCTCTTCATGTATAATTGACAGTTAATAAAAAAGAAAAAATGGAATAAATAAGTTTACTGATTAATTCTCCCAGTAGCAGTGAGGCAGAAAATGTTAAGGTTACAATATTGTGTTAGCATGCACGAAAGGAAACTGGTAATGACAAACTTTAACAATATGCTTTGTGTTAGATGTAAATGTAATTGGTTGTCATTACTTCATTAATTAGAAGGTGATCAAAAGCCCTATAGATAGAGAGTACTAAAAGCCTCAATTACATCAAAGACAGCTTTTAAGTACAGGGAATAGCAGCCATATCAAAAGAATGACAAATACTTTTGAAGCATATGACTACTGATTTTATAGCCATGTACTGTCTTTAGCACTTGCCCTTTCAGAGGAAATCCGAAAAAGTAAATCTATGCAAGACACCACAAAACTAAGCAATGTAGAACAAAAAGAGTCTCAGACACAGAGAACAGACTCAGAAATAATATGAACTGGTTAGGGTTTTTTTTTTTCTAGAATAATGAAATTCAGTTTGTGTCAAATAGCAGAAATTGCAGTAGGGTTTTTAATTTCAGAAGTTTATTTCTAAAATGGAGAATGTTGTGTTGTTGTTGTTGCCATTAGTTTGTTCATATCCCAGAAACATACCCCTGTCAGAGCTGGGTCTTGTTTTTAGTTTCAAGGCTCAGTAAAGCTCTGAGGTCTGAAGTCAGCAGAAGTTCAACAGACACTATGAATGGTTTTTCCACTTTATATAAAATTGCTTTCAACAACCACAGACTTTGCATGGTTGTTGTGTCAATCTTCCTTCCCCCTCCCCCCCCC
>VWYP01012750.1:215851-235582 GCA_013400435.1 Pycnonotus jocosus | reverse complement strand
CCCCCCCCCCCCCCCAAAATAAATAAAGAGACAAGCAGCAATTGGTTAAAAGGGTAACTGACTCTAAGTATTTAAATAACATTTTATAGGTGACTACCTTGCAATTTTGTTTTATCCAACAAAACACTGCTGGGCAGCAGTTTGGGGAAGCATCCCTATGTTTAAAAAAGCAACTCTGTTCAAGTTTCATTCCTACCTGTTGTGCCTTTTAAGCCAGGATTACCTATAACACCTGTCACATAGAGTTACCCAGGCTGACTGCGGCTCTGGGAAGCTACAATATGGGCTGTGATTAATTTGAAGATTTCAGAATAATACTGTTATAAAAGCTACACTCTGGACAAAAATAGGATTAAGCTCTGAGGCTGTATATGAGCTAAAAGTGTTGAAAGCTAAAGCCCCCGTGCCACCACTCGCGACAGGCAGTTTAAAATGACAGAGTTTGCTAAATTCACATTGAAGTAGAAATGTTTTCAATTTTTTATTCATCTTCATTGACTTCATATTGTCTTTTTTTTTTTTTTCCCCCACTGCTTAAACTGATAATTACTTTGAGCAAACAGACGTCCAGTTCCCACAGAAATGCTTTAACAGGAATGGCCGAAAGTTCTCGTAGTAAAAACCTTCAACCTTGCCACTATAATAAATAAGCCTGGCACTTTGATGAAAATTAACACTAGTTTTGTAAAGAGCACATTGGGGGATTGCAGTCGGGTCTTATCTTTAGTTCCAGTCAACTAGCAATCCTGAAAGAGTTTGCATCATCATCAGAGCAGGCCATTTGATAGGATTCTGCTGCTGAACCTAATCAATCTATGGAATACTGTGGCTGCGCGGTGTAACAAAGCTAAAATAGATTTACAAATGGGGTTTTAGAGGATAAGCTCCTCCACAGGATTACATATTGATTTTAAATATAAAAAGCTTATCATATAAACCATAACTACAAAAATAGTGAACCTATGCATAAATCCTTTTAGAAGAGCACCCACTTCAAACTATAAGCCAAGAATAAATCAAGATGTACAAAATCCGAAAGAAGATCCATTTCTTGGGCAGAAAATGAACACACCACCCCAAGGTGTGCAAAAATGAACTTATCTTTTCTAAGGAGGCATTAAAACTCGACTGAAAAAAAAAATACAAGAAAGGAGTGAGAGGAAAGGTAGCTGAGAGTGAGGCACCCCGGCACTTGTCTGGCTGCAGGAAAAGCCAGGCTCTGAAAAGCAGCACCATGTGCACAGCTGGCTCCAGACAGGCAGGCAGAGGTGAAAACGGAGCCCGTTTACCTGCATTTTCTTTGGCCTCTTAGTGAGGAGTTTCCGGCCTTTCTCGGCCGGAACAGTCCAAGAGGAACACCCTTTCTAGCTGGAAGCAGTCAGCGCCTTAACTCTCCCTTTCCTTATCTCTGCGGTTCCGTGCGGGGAGCGGGGTGGGGGGGGAGCGTGCCCTTTTTTTTTACCACCCTGGGTCATTCATGTGCTCCTCGTGAAGTGCCGTAACCCTCCAAGAGGCCATTCAGCCCCCGGTGCCCGCGGATGAGCGGCCGGGAAGGAGCCGCTGTCTCCACATCACTGAGCATCCTTTCGGGGCAGCACCTCCGGCCGCCAGCGCTGCCCGCACGCTGCCCGAGCAGGCACGGCACAGCCTCCTTTATCTGCCATCAGCAGGCTCCCACCTTCTTGCAAAGCTCTTTTCTCTCTCTCTCTTTTTTTTTTTTTTTCCCCCTGTCATCAACCAGCGAAGTAAATTGGTTGACAGATTTTTTTTTTTTTTTTTAAACAGCATAGTCACGCGTGGAAGAGTTAGAGCGATTTTAGCAAAACAGTAATTACCACCTTTCAAAGACTTTTTTTATTTTTTTTTCCTTTTTAAAGTTCCAGTTTGGGTTGGTGTGTTCTGTCTTTCTCTTAAACAAACAAACCGCTCCCATCCTGTTACATATATATGTTTATGTATTTTTTTTTTCCTGCCCATACACTTCGATTTTGGAACTGGTGCTGGTAAAAGTGAGATCTGTCTTTTCAACTCTTTCAGGGAGCCCAAGCACTCATTAGCAATTGGTTAAATGGCCTCGAGCCGACAGTGCTGGGCTGTCCGGGCTTCTTCAGAGAAATCCCATTGGAAATGGTGTGGGTTTAGCAGTGCTTCCCAAAAAAAATCCATCTTTGCATCTTCTGAACACAGAAAACAGCGATGCGCCCATCGAGAGGCAAGATGTCATAAACGCAAATTTTGAGTTTTCACAGGTGTTTTCCTGAAGAGCTTCTCCTTTAATATGTTTGTGGGGTAAAAGTTCTACAAGACCAATAACCTTACTGAGAGCTAAAATACTAAATGAGGACTTTGTTGCATAAATTAAAAAATCCCCCAAAATAACCAAAATTCTCCAGCACTTATGTTTGCTTCCTAAACCTCTGTTTACCATACTAAAAAAAAAAAAAAAGAAAAAAAAAGAAAGAAAAAGAAAGAAAGAAAGAAAAAAACCGAAAAAAAACCCGAGAGAGAGGAAAAAAAGATGATTTTCTGGAGTTTGGGCAACTATCTCTGAACTTACAGAAAGAAATTTAAAAACCCCATTTTTGTTCCAGACGATGTGTAAATGGCACAAGCTGCTAGACATTCAAAGGCTGCTGCTAGGACATTCCATATATATATATTTGAGGCAATTAAACATCAAAAGTTTAGATTTAAATCCAGGATCTCCTAACTCCTCTCTAGTTTTAGATTATTTTACGCTCTAAATATTTCACCAGTACGATTCCAAATTAATCTGGCTTGTCTCTGCAGAAAGCAATGTGTATATTTATGATTCAGGATTATCCAGGAATATAGTGAAGGTAGTTTTATGCAAAAAATATAACTACAGATGGAGAGATATGAAAAAGCTACCTGAAACCTGCTGCTTTTTTCCAACAAACTTATGCTCCCAGTGAAGTCTCCAAACTAATTAGAATTGATTTATTATGGATCAGGTACCTTATCAGGTGAAGAAAGAAATTACCATGGACAGTCAAAGGGTTGAGAGGTCAATACAGAATAGCAAAATCAATTTGCATTGATTAGACAAAAGGTCCATTTTACAGAGCCCAAAGGATTAACTTTAAAGCAAACATCTTTGAACTGTAAGGCAGCATTTGTGACTGAGAGGTATAAGTGGTGCAGCATTAGAAAACACTTAAGATATTTGAATAAGAAAATAATGCAAGCAATGGTTTAAGCTATCTGGATGTTTATTTTTTTATTATGAATCATCCCAAGGATTATTGTACAATTCACTGGAAAGCCCTATGGAAAGGGTGCAATTGTTTCATTTATCCCGTGTCAATCCATTCAGGTGAGGTGACTAAACTGGGCAGGGAGAAACTCTGCAAAGGATCGCACTAATCCTGCTGCTGCTTGTGAGGAAATATTTACTTGACTAACCTAAAGTTTTACCACCAAAAAGACCTTTTTTTCCCCCCCAGTGAGTAGAACAGGTCTGAAACATTAAAAGGAAGAAGGCCTCTTGTGTGGGTCACTTTTTCTGTGGCACCAAGAGCAGCACAATGCTGCAGGAAAGGCAAGAGAGCACTACTGCAACAAAAACCTGTCAACCCCACACACATTCTCCACCTCCTCACCACTTTGTTCTCCAAGTTTATTGCAACAAGACCATACTTCTTTGGATATTTTTAAATTTTTTTTTTTTTTTAATCCCGAAGAAAACTTGTTAATGGGATTGCAGCCTCAGCACACTTGCAGTGTGCTATCACTTGAAGTGATGTAAATATCAAAATTACTGCTGGGCCACAGAGAAACCTCAATGTTTGGCACTTCCAGGTGCCAAAGCTGCCCTGCAGTGAGCACTTTCCCCCCTCTCAGTCCCCAGCACTGCTCTTACCTTCAATAGCCAGCATCGCTCTGAGCTCCCGGTTCAGCAGCTCGTAGCGCCTTTCCAGGTCGTGTTCCTTTTCCCTAGGCAAGTTGCAAATGTTCATCAATATGTTAATTACTAAATCATTAAACACTTAAAAGCACCTTTAACTTACATTGATTTCAGGACTCGCGACTGACTTTTCTCTTTAACTTTAAGCTACTCCAAACAAATGATACACAAACTTAAAATCTGGCTCAGGTGGCCTGCTCAGTAACAGGGCTCGAAATAAAAATTTCATGTAAGGTCAGCTTTAATTCTGTCAGTTTAAACTCCATTGCACTACAGGATGCAATTATTTCATATTCATCTCTAGGATGGCTTCTGGTTATGGAATGTCCAGGTTATAAAATATTCCCCCAGATCTAATGAGCAAATTCCAGCATCAACCTATTCACCAAGATAATGTGACACTGCAAGAGTTATTCTACATACATTCTGCCCTAATCAACAATAAAAAGTAGACAAGGGATTAGAAAGCTTAATATTTTGCAGGTAAAATCCTCTGTCAAGTTCACACTCAGCAGGAGATAGGTGAGCAGAGGCTCTTCCCAGGGAAGTATGCAGGCATCTACACTAGGTGGCATTATGGAAAGAAATATCAAAGTGAAAGAAGCTGCAAGAGAAGCACTCGGGGCAGAATGCCTCTAAAAACCAGCAGCACCTTCTCCCTTCCTCAACACTGCCAGTGAGAAAAGGCTCATTTGTCCTTCCTTTGCAGTGTCAGTGGTATCACTGCACTGTGACTGATTTACTGACATCCCTTCAGCAGAGATGGGGCTGAGGATTTTCTACAAAGCATGTAGTGACTCAAATTTGTCTCTCTCTCTGAATAGACTTTACCTGTCTCATCTGAGGCACAATCCAAATCTATTTCTAAAATTTTATTCTACTGTTGGGCTTTTAAAAATGTAACTGTGCTTAATATTTCTTTAATTTCTTTTTTTCACAGGTCTGGCTAATCTTGTGTCATTGCCTGCTTCTCATTTTCAAGTCTGAAACATGAGAAAAAAAAATTACTCCATGTGTAACACATCCACACCACTCATTTTTGAGGTTTTTTTTGTTTTTTTTTTTTTTAAGCCTAATGGTAAGGGAGTAAAAAAAGTTTTGCATTTATCTGAAGAGGAAATCACCTTTTTGTAAATACCTGTGCTCATCTGTACTTACAGAAGAGAAAGCTGGTTCATTCGTCTTATTAAGGCATTCTTCTTATTAACCAGCATGAACCACTCCTGCATCATAGCTTCTTCCTCTTCTGTGTTTCTTCCTGCAATCAAAAGAACTTCATTACTTAGGTGGCATTTCACGAATTGAGGTACAGACTTTCACCTCAGCTTTTGGAGTATCAGTTGCCAGTATCACTGAGCATGACAAAACATATTCTCAAATGGTAAAAATATCATATGACTGCAAGTCCTGCCTGCTTTATAAATAAATCTTTGAAAGCAGCCACCCTCCAGGATACATTTTAGTGTTCTTTATCATGCTGATGCCCTGACCTAAATAAATACATTTTTAAAGGACTTTTAAAAGTGTCTTTTAAATTCTCCCAAATGAACTATATAATTGCAATGCTTCCAGTGAAAAACTCTTACTGCTAAAAGATGTCTGGTCATCACCAAACACAAAAACAATTCCTGTAGGCAAGATCCACTCCACCCATGCAAACCCAGGATGATGTGGCAAGGATCAAAGTAGCTGCAGAGGAGATGCTAATGCTGAACTCTTGGCTGAGGTGTGGGCACCTGCTCAGCTTCTGTGTTCATGGCCACTCTTCCAGATGAGCTGGAAAGAGCTGCTTCTCTCCTCAACCTGCAGCCAAAGGGAGCATCTGCACAAATACAGAGAAATCTGGGATCCAGGTACCCAAGGGTGCCATGTGTGCATGCATGGACTGGTAGCCCTTCCCCTGGCCCCCACGCATCCCGGGCAGCATCAGGATCAGGATCAGGATCAGGATCAGGACCTGCAGGCAGTGCTAAGCTCTGCCAGACTCTCTAAGACTGTGTCACCACCCCTGCACCATGAGTGAAAGGCAGATGAGTGTCCAGAAGGCTCCTGACTCTGCTTTCCACATAGCAGGGCTGCTGAGCCAAATTCCATCCTCTCTAAGCTCAGGGACTCAGAGAAAGTCCTTTGTGGAGGCTTCTGTGGAAACCTCTCATCCCTCAAGCTGAGGTGATGAGCAAAGGCTGTATGGTCTCCACTGAATTAAGAAACTCACATATTTCACAGGGTTAAAATGAATCTAGGAATAAACTTGGAATAGAGGCAAAGGAGCATGAGCTTGGTCACATGAGTGTTTCCCAGCTCTGAAGCAGTTTCCCAGTGCTTCATTTGGGGGAGTGTGGGTACATAGCTGAGTTTAAGCACCTCGTGTGCAATATGGGAATAATCACCCGTACTGATCCTGCAAGGGTGCTGAAAGTGAATTCTGTGGTGTTTGTAAAGGGGTTTGAAATCTCTGGTGCAAAGTGCTGCATGCTTGGGGACGCTACCTTGTTAACTCCAACCACAGGATGCCTAGTTGCAGAGAAGGCATTGCTAGCACCTGGAGCTGGAAAGACACCAGATAAAAACTGTTTTGCCCTAAACTAAAGCATTCAGTTTGTGCATGGGAGCATTTCAGATGTTGGCCTCATCTATGTTCACACCCCAATGCCACAGCAGAGTGCAAACCCAGACCTCACTAGGCTATGAACTCTTCCTGCCTGCAAGGAAAGCTTTCCAGCCTTCTCCAAACTCTGATTTCCTTTGCATGGCCATGAGGCACCCACGCAAGGGCAGGAAAAGAGGATGAAGAGAGAAGTGGGGCAGCTTGGGGTGGAACTGGTGGACCCCCACAGTAAGAAAAAGTCACATTTGGCACGCTCTCCTTTCTGACAGGAGACATCCACCAATATCCACTTATCCACCTGGGAAGTGCCTGGTCAACGGAATTTCCTGGAAAGGTGCTTTTAGGTCCAAAATTTGCTAGCAGTGAGACAGGAAGGGCAGAGCATCCCAAAGTGTGGATTTTGTGCTTTTCCAAGCAAAAGCAGCAGGGCCCAGTTCCTGGGGCAATGGAGCAATAGAAAAAGAAATCTGACAGGTAGAAATACTCTCCCCCAATATCTCCACTTCGGGTTTTGTGCATAAAATATCACACCACGGCATTTACAACAATATTCATCAGTTCAGTACGCTTTGCTGGTAAAGTTACAGATCAAAGGCCTTGCTTTTAAAAGTAGATGATAATCAGTCTTACCAACCTTTTGCTGAAATGCACCAAGTAATTGAAACTTATTTAGGGGAGAGATCAAGAAGAAAGTGATTTTTTTTGCCTTTAAAAAAAAATCCTTTCAAAATGACCAGTCTATTCTGTAATGCACCAGATTTTTTTACTAGCAACGTGGCAAGGATCTCACAACCAGACATCCGTGGCTACAGTAACATTTCAATCAATTTGTTAGTTTTGGAGTGAAAGATTATAAATTACAAGCCCTTGCTGCATTTAATTTTGCAAGCCCTGAAAAAGAAATGGGAGAGATAAATGTCTCCAAAGTGTTTGGCTCAATGGTGGATCTGACAAATGGATTTGTTGACTTTCATACCGTGCAATTTCAGGTTAAGAACATAAACTTAAGATATAATCTTCTTTCTATTAATGCATTCCTCTTAAACACAGTTAGTTGCAACATATAATGAAAAAAGATCTGGGTAAAGCTTGGAGCTGTCGTGTCAGATCTGCACAGGTGCCTATTTTAATATATCTGTGCTGACACCAAAGCACACACAATATCCATAGAATTGAAAAGTGAATTAAACAAAGTCTTGATTGTTTTTACAGAATTTTAAATCTGTTTTTGTATTCGCTTTGGACCCATGTGATGCCCTGACACCAGTCATGTGATATCGGCTGCGATAGGCACAAATCCCTGGGCAGCAACAAAAGAAGAAAGAGCAAAAAAGAAAAAGCTGAGAAAAAGCTTGCAATTTGGAAAAAGGCCAATTTTACCCCGGCGAAGGCCTTTTTGATCAGTGAAATGACACATGTGTGCAATATTAATAGTAGTCGATCCTGATATTTTATTTGTTGACAGTCAGCTTTTAAATTCTTGTGCACAGAGCTGAAACAAATTCTTCCCAGGCAAGCAAAATAAAGATGAACTCTCATATATAAGAAATTTAAAAAAAAACTCTTCGGCAAACACACTAGCATTAGAGCATTACTTCATTTTTTTTAACTTGGTGAAAGGATGCACATGAAACACTTCCAACAAAGGAAAACGGAGTGTTCTTACTGCACCAATACTGCAAGCTAAACTCACATTTACAATTTCTAAATTAAAAAAAAATTTAGAAAAAGCTTTTCTTCAACACGGTTTCACTCTGTAAAACCCAAGCTGCTGCTGGAGTGGTTGTTGTTTCCACTTTCCAAGTGTAAAACAAGTATTTAATTGACTTGCTACAAATGCTTGAAAATTTAAATTGGGAAAGTATCTGTGTTGTTCTTGGGGAAAAAAAAAAAAAACCAACCCAACAATTTGTACAGATTATTTAAATGAAGCAAAAAACCCCATGCTTGAGAACAAATCGATCCCACACATGCAAACCCCTTATCTAAGCCAGTACAAGATGCTGAAAATCTATAAATAGCCCACAGATCTTAAACTTAAATTTTTTTCCATAATACATGCATTACACTATTGTTTTTGATAAACAACAACAACAAAACCCTTTTAAAGCTAGTAAGTTGGACCATTACAAATTAATCCTGACTTTAATAACTGGTTAAAGACCCCTTCAGCTTTATAAGTAACAAAAAATATTAAAGCCTGTGATCACAGCGAGCTTTTCTCATTTCTCCTCTAACCATTTGTTATTTAATCCAATACTAGTAATCCAATTTGTCCATCAGACTTTTAAAGGGCAGAATGCAACTTCTCCAGCTTAGACACTTTTCAAAGTACAATATATTTTTCAAATGAATGCTGGATGTTTCATTTTTTCCCCAACTGTTCCTAGCTCTAATGTATGAGGAAAAAAAGAACAAGATGAACATTGTTCGTACTGATTAAGTAAGAGCTCATTAAAGAGCTGTCAGTGCTGTACTTTGAATATGCATGAAGCATATAATCAGATCTAGTACCGTCACTAGAGGAGAATACGGTAAGTACAAAGGATTGATTTAATTACTTAGAGTGGGCTGTGGTGGTAAAGCAGTCTTGTTAGCGCCGAAAGAAAAGGAGGTTGTATTCTGGCACGGTTAGGGGAAAAAGGCAGTTTTAGCTTCTGCCACAATACCTAATCTCAGGATAAAGCACTTTACATTGTAGCTTAAAATGAAGACTGCCAGTTTTCTAAAAAGACCAGAATTCATCTTATCTTGTTTAACCTCATCTGGTTAACTATCTAGCAGAACATATTTATTCTCTTTAACACGTAATTATGCTTATACCTTTTTATCCTATAGTTCAATAATGACTCCTGAAAACAGTCTTCAAATAAGAGCGGGCAGTGCTGCAAACATCATATGCATGCAAACTGCTGGGGAAGAGATTTGAAAAATGCAGCAGCACAAACTCAGATGAAACAGTGAGTACACGCGCCTTTATGTGAAAAGTCAATACAGTTTTTAATGTCGGACTTTAACCTGAGGAGGCTTCTGGCAGGGTTTCTCTCATTTATTTTCTTTTTCCCCCTCTTCCTTTCTGCCTCCCCTTCCACACCTCTTTTCTTTTCCTTTTTTTTTTTCCTTTTTAATTAATTCATTCTTGTTTTATTCTTCCTCTAGGAATCCAAGGGAATTCTCTCACATCAACTCCCAGTGCCATTTTCTAATTTCATTGTCTGCCTTGAGTGGTGAAGGATGCGTGCTCTATTCTTCTCTTCACTTGACATCTACCAGAACCCTCCTCAATGATTAGGAACGAGCCCAACACCAAGCCTCAAATAGCACAAGACATTAAATTCTGCCCTCAGATACCAGAAGCTCCTACTGGCTCCTTCTGAGTCGCGATTCCAAGCTGTAATAGCTCCTGCTCAGGATTCAACAGAGGCTGCAGCAGGAAGTTTGGTCATTTTGTTCCTCACTGCAACAAATTTTAGTGATAGCCAAAGTACTGATAGTGGGAATTTTAATGATAGCCAAGAAAAAAAAAAAAAAACAAAACCAACAAAAAAACAACAAAGCACAACCTCAAATCCCTTTCTCTTTTCCTGTGGCTCATCACACAAATTTCTGATTGTTATTTGAAATCAACTCGAGTCAATTTTCTCCTACAATATTCAAGAAGCATGGTAACAAACACATTACCATTTTCTGAGAACAATATAAGCAACTAGCTCACTTTAATGTTGTACAGCTCCCTGGCAGTCTTTTACAAACACATCCTCCTTCATATTCTTCTGGATTTACAAATGGACTTTTGTTTACACTGTAAGCTAATTATATCTTAAATTATTTAAATAAGAAGCATCTTGACAAATGTCTCTTCTGAATCAATTTGAAAGAACAATTTTTTTTCCCTTTCCTGCTGAAAGCACTTTCAAACTCAGCCAGCTACCAGTGCATGTATGTACCATTAGACCCATTATTTTTAAGCCGTTTGGGCAGCTAGACATTAGATAAACCCAATATGGATTAACATAGTAAACCTGTACATTGCTAAGAAAACAGAGAAGAAAGTGCTACAAAACACTGAGAATACCACTTAAAAGGAAGAAAAAGCAACAACATGCAGGGACAAGATTAGTTTACAGTGTAAATGGATGAATACAGTAACTCCTCTACACTTTATACCATCATAAATCTGTCAAGATAAGACAATAGATTAATATTTTTTAAAAAATCCTTAAATGTAAATGTATTTAGCTGTTGTGCAAAAATGAATTACAACCTGTAGAGGATAAATAATAAAGGGTTTACATCAGCATCCTAAACCAGCCCATTCAGTCTGGCAAGAAATAACAGGTTTACAGAAATCACTCTGTATGCCGTCTCAAGCAGTAATTGTTTTTAAATTTTATTTGCACTGTGTGCAGTGTGTGTGCCATGGTGTCATGGTTAAACACAGAAACCTTCCCATGTCTCCCCATTTACCTCAACAGAACTACACGAAAAACAACCTACTTAAGACAGAGCCCATTCTTCATCCATTTGCTGATGTTTACACACAGTTTTAAAATAGAATAGAAGAAGCTTTCTTCACTCAACACACTTGGGTGAAGAGGCCAGCAGGAGAATGCCAGTGCATGGGAACTGGAGCGGGGCAAATAACAACAAAAACTGGCCGACTTTGCTCTGCTCCTCTCTCTGGGCTATTTTGTAGTTGACACAAGCTTGGTGACCACTGAGAGCCGTTCAAATGCCAGTGAATTCCACGAATTTAACGGGAAGGTCTTTTGAAAACATACCCCACTGTCTTTATTTGTCTGCTTTAAAAAAAAAAAAAGAAAACAAAACAACAAACCCAGTTGCATTCACCCAATCACAGGGACGAGTTTTTACAAGTTTCTGTATTAGGAGCAAGTGGACAGATTGGCTTGTTTACCTGAAGGAGAACATGAATGGCAAATGAAGAATAGTTCTAGGATGTGTCTCATCTTGTCTCATAAGAACCTGGGGAAATTCACTGAAATTGAAGGTGGTGTGTTTAAAACCGATAAAAAGAATGATCTTTCCTCAAAGCCTCATCATTTACCGGTAGAACTCGTCGCCACGAGGCAATGTTGAAACTAAGAGCTCAGCAAGAATTAAAACCAGGCTGAATGTTGAATATGGAAAGGCAAAGCTGCAGCAATAAATATTCAAATAAACAAACAAAAAACCACGGCAGGCAGGAACTGGATCCTCCTGCTTTAGGACACAAGCTAACCTTTAATTTTTAGAGGTGAAATTAAATGTTCCCTGGGGCCAGGTTAGCCTGTGACTGGACCCTGCAGAGATTCTTGCCTCTGCCTGGGTTCAACCCATACCTGTCCCACTACAGTGGAGTGTTCTGGACCAGATTGTGGGGCTGATCTGCTGTGACCATTACGGGTTTACTGCCAGGAAACACGGGAAGGGACAAGAAACAGCAGCTGACCAACTTCACATTGCTAACGAAGGCTGGTGGAAAGTCTCAAACGCTTCCCAGACAGCAGCAGACTTCCCACTGATTTTAAGTCTTCTCATCTTGCTCACTGTGAACAGCTTATGCTCAGACGAGCTCTTGTTTTTAACGTGAGTTACTGAATTTAACTTAAGCAGAAAAGCCTATATTTACAGCCTATATTATGTTTGTAAAGGACAATTACATGAGACCTACTCCAAAATGCCTCTGACACAACTGAAAGCTACAGTGAAAATTTCTAAATGACCAGTGGTCCACAATTTTTCACTGAGTGAAACTCAGGCATCTCAAAAGAGACGTATTTTTTTTAAAAATCACCCTCCTCTGCTTTCAGAGGGCTACCTTTGGTGCAAAACCTCAGAATTGTGAATAAAATATTTTTTCCAAGTAATCAGTGTCAGAACCCACAACAGACACCTCACAGCATGAATGGATGTGCTGCTCCACCTTGAGCTTCGGGGCCTCCCATTAGAGATCACCACGCCCAGCTTTCTCCCAAAATACTTCCTCCTCTCAGGGCAGGAGGACCTCCTCAGTTATTAAAACCACTGAAAACAAACAAAAAGAGCCAAAAACAGATAAGCAGGTGGCACTGTTGTTCAGATGACACCACACAAGTGGTAGCTAGCAGATGAAACCCTAGCATGAGTTTTTGAGTCCAAGCTGGATGGGAAAACGCCTAAGAACATTAGAAAGGCAAATTCATGGCCACTAACTTGCTGTCTGAGAGCAGCTGAGAAGGAGACATTGATGTCCACACAATGGAGTCTCATAAAGGTAGGAACTGACTGCCAAGAATCTGCCAGGCAGAGTTACATTGCATTGTCTGACTCTATTTCAGCCCCAAAAAGTTCTGTAACCCTAATGAAACGGAGCTGCCACCAAGGAAATGCCTTTATCACAAGCACACAACGAATTAGTTTAATATCAAGCAGGAAACTTGTAATTTCTTTGGTTTCTGAAACATTAAAAAAATCAGAGAGGCTATTTAAAATTTGGAGAGCTATGTAAACAGAAGGTCAGGGTTCTGACCACATCTTGGCACGTGCTGGGATTTATTTACCTGCAGTGGGACTGACTCACAGGAAGGCAAACATTTGTGGCCTACAATCTGGGCAGCCTAAAATGATCACAGGACTGAAACTTCCACAGAAAGACGAATTGTGGAAGACAAAACCTGGAAGACCACTGATTTTCTCTACATGACGAGTCAACACAGTGGTCAGTAGAAAATAACAAAAAAACAACCAAAACAGACTAGATAAAGATGATGAAAATATTTTAAGTATGGGTCCCATCAATCCAGACCAAGAAACTTTGTGCCCCAAAATTCAGGCAGCAAGAGGCAAGATTCAACTGAAATACCTGGAGATTCCTGTAAGAAAGTGATGCCTTGAAGACATGTGCCTGCAGAGAATCCTAGCACTGAGTAAAACCAACACTTGTGCTTTATCACCCTCCTGTACTCTATGTACCCAAATTTTCTCCCATAGCACAATTTCAGAAGAAATTTCATCACAGGAAAACACACACTATTAACTGATACACTCAAACTTTTAAAATGATGGAAAAAAAATAGATTATGCTTGGAAATCTGGCAAGAGAGTGATGATGGTGTGGCAGATGAATTACTTCACTTGCAGATTTATAAGTAGAGTTGGAAACTTTGTCATGAGTGACAGTAATTTCTCTACAGCTTGTAGCTACTCCTTAGAACAGTTTACTACCTGTTTATGTGGCTGGGTAAGATACTGAAGTGAGGGGCCATTTACCTAAAAGTCATTGGAGTGTGCTCTGCTAGGCAGCATATTCTTCCATTTTTACCAAATGTTACCTTACTTCCTTCAGAACACATTCTCCTGGAGCTGGGAAAGGGTAGTGGACATTATAAAGTTACTTCTTTGATGGACAGGGCTGAATTTAACCCAAGTGAGATGATGATGGCAATGGATGTGACTTTGTATCTGTGTTAATGAAAACGTGTACTCTTAATTTGGAGTTGGCAGGTTTGTATTTCTGGGATCCAAAACCTTCCCAGGGCTAACTGGGTGAGGTGTCTCAAGGCCCCACAGCTCCTAGTTTTGACAGAGGTGTTTTTGGTAGTAAATGGGAGAAACCAAGCAAAACCAACAGTGGTCTGTGCAGGCTGCAGTGGCACAGTGGGCCAGGAGCCGTGGGGTGACCAAAGGGCCTCTCTGCTCGCCTTCCCTCTGCAGCAGACACTGAGTGTAGAGAAAGCTAACTCCAGGCAGAACGCCAAACACCCTGCCTACCACATGAAAGAGCATTCATACTGCAACACCACAAAGAAAGATGGAAATCAGCTAAAAGAAGCAAGTGTCTGTTGGGTCTTGTAAGACTTCTGGAAGGCTTGCAAGCCTATTCATAGTGCCTAGGGCTCTCCCAGAGTAGTCTCCTGCTATGCAGGCAGTGCTCTACTTGGACTCTCTTCTTCAAGCTGGCTTCAACCTGTTGACAGGTTCTTTGAAGGCAGTGATGAGGCTACAAAAGCCAGGGAGGTGCATGGAGTGGAGGTTGACTTATCACTCAGCCCCTCTAGCCAATGGGATTCTGTGTTACTTGGAGAAAAAACCCCAAATATGGTCACTGAGCCGCTTGAATGATTTAATGGATTTGGCCTGGGAAGGCTGAACACGCATGCTGCCCACGTTTGGTCTTGGAAAGATCACCTCCTGTGAACTTTTGCCTACCAATGCACAGACCTAAGGCTGAAGAGATGTGGTGAATTAGAGACAAGCTCTGAGGTTTGTTTTGTGGAAGCTTCTTCCTTTACCAAAGGCAAGTCTGTTTTGCAGGAACTGTTAATGGAAAGAGATGGATGGATATCGGAAAGAGTTTGCCAGTAAGAGACTGTGGAGTCAACATGACAGAGGGGAAACTGGAGAGAGGCTGACAAACCTCAAGAACTCAAGATGTTCTCAATCATTCATAAAATGCATGATTCTGGCAACTACAAAATGCATTCTTGGGCAGAAATTTGTGTATGTGTTGTGATCTGGGCCCTGAAGATTCCTGTCAGAAAATCAGCTCACTGGTGTGCCAGTTTATTTGCATTAACAAACTCTCAGGAATGACTTTTCACTGCACGTCTTAGCAGGCATCTCTGCAGAGCTCCAGGTCACCCAAGTGACACTTGGACACCACAGAGGGGCACAGTCACCATATTGTGCACGAGACCTCGATCATAGTGTCACTGCACTTCTTTCATCCGGGGTTTTGGTAGCTGTCAAAGCTCCCATTACCACAACCCTGGCAGCAAGTCAACGTTTTTACACAATGGAGAGAGACACATCTCAATAGATGCTTCAGAATACCACTTTGCTTTCAAAACAAGCAGTAACCACCAAGGCATAGTTTTGTGAACTGTTATCATGTTAGAGTAAAAATCTTCTGCTCATGTCAGCAACCTTTCCTTCCACCCAACACAAACTGCAATCAGTAATATCCTTCCAGCCTCTTAGTTGTTAGGTATTTCCAATACAAAGGTTCACAAACCAGCACCAGCACCAGGACCCAAACCAGTATCTCATATGTAGCATTCACGTACCTAGAATTTCTTTGAAATGCTTTCACTCACTTCTTATGCTAAATGTAAAAAGATAAGCATCAAAAATGTTGCTTTCAGTGATACTTTTACATTTCCTATCTTGCTAGGAAGGCTGTTTGCTATACTGTCCTTCCTCTTTCTCTGCTTTGCGACGTGCACCTTTGTCTTTCACAACATGGTTGGTCAACTCATTTCTGTCTTATGGTTTGGCAAGTTCTCAGTTCACCTGATATTAATCATGCTGACCCAAGCACAACAGGAAAAAAAGGCTGATAAACTGCCATAAAACTTACGGTGTTACTGATTCATTCTTTCTCATTTAAACAAAATATTAAATACATTAAAAGATCACAATTTTTTTTTCTCCTTACGTACATGTACAGATATTTTTCATACTGTCTGCTTGCAAGCTGGAAGAGGTAACAAAACCAATTTTCAAATTCATCTCTCAGGCAAAACTGAACATTCATCATTTTCCTCCCCAAGCCCTGACACTGGTGAATACAAATCTGCATTTACTTCGGGGAATTCCAAAGAGAATTGTGAATTCAATTGTTTTTGAAAGATGAAATTTGGCTTAAGGAATAGGATGCCTCCTCCTAGCTCACCCCTCCCTGCTCTAGAGCGGATTTCTCTTGCAGACTGGGCGACTCCAGTAAGGAGCATTCAAGATGGTATAATCCAGGCTGGTAAATACAGCTCGATAATCAGGGTTGTGAAGGGGCAGAGCATATAAGGGATTTACTTTTTGATAGTGAATCTATACACATATACATCACCAAGCCCCCATTGAGAAGCAGACCACTCCAAGTGATTAATGCAGCTAAAGGGGGCAAATAAGAGATCAATGACAAAAATCACCTGGTTAAAAAAAAAAAGTAAAAGGTGTTGCATTTAAAGGGCTTTTGCTTTGCATGCGAAACAATACTGAGAAACCTGTATTTTAGCACTTGTGCTCAACAAGCACTCTAAAGTATGTCGGGATGAGAACAGAAACCCATCCTTTCTAATAATCTTGTGACAAAAGCTAAAAGACATCATCCTATTAACTAGTGATCTCAACTGCTAATGCGGAGTACTTCCTGGTGTCTTTTATGTAGAATGCCGCTATTAAAAAACCACTAAACATTCACTGTGAACAACACAGAATCATTCATCTTTTATCAGCATCTCTTGTTAGAGGAGCATGAGAGGGGCTGAAGGTGTCATTGATATTATAGAGCGGAAATTAATCAGAAATTTTTCTCATATTTTCCTCATCACACTCATTTACTTTTGTACAAATTTCCCCCTGCTAAAAAGTTCATACCCAGCCCCCTGTTGTACGCTTTTAAGTTGAGAATATTCAACGAGTGCGTCAACTGAAAGGCACCAGGTCCCAACACAAAAAGCATTCGAAATTCTCATTTAGTTGTCTTTATTTTGCTAGCGCCATGTGGTCCTTGAAGATGTAGAAAACACGGGAAGCCGAGTAAAGATCAGAGCAAGCTCATTAGCATTCTGACAAAATTGGAGTGGTGGAGATGTATAGTTTGCCTAGTTTGTCGTTTTGAAAGCTACCGGTGGTAAGCTTTCTATTTCATTGTGCTTTTGTCTTTTTTTGGGGTTTTCAACGCAGCGGGGTGGTTGTTAGCCTAGGTTTTCACAGTGCATTGTGGGAACCTTGCCTCACATTCAGCCTATATAGTATCATTCGAGTTCAAGTAAAAAAAAAAAAAAAAAAGTAATTTTTTCCCCCTATTTATTTCATAATCACCTATGCTAATGCATAATTGTCATCTGGCTGTCAAAGCCCATCCTGCCCGACACCTGGTTTATAAAGTTAAAAAATCCCCAAAGCTCCCCAAAATTGCCAAATAAAATAAAGTCTGAGCTGTATTTAAAAATGAAACCTTTTAAACATGCTCCTAGTTTTCTTCAAAAGACAAGATAAGAAGAAATTAATTTAAATTCCACTGTTTACAATAAACTAGAAATGAATTTCAGACAGATCCAGTTGATTAGAATTCAAAAGAGACTCTGTATAAGAGCTTCAATTCTATTTCAGAGCCTCTTGAAGGAAAGATGGGTTTATGCTCCAGAATTATGTAAATAATGAATTACCTCTTAGAAGACCTATAGAAGTTATTACTCTGGTCATTTTTTTTTTTTTTTAAACATAAGGCTCACTTTGAAGGGCTAAAAGGGCTACATTAATGCTGCTATTCGACATGAACGTTTCCGAGTTGCAATGAAATGGATAAAGGTCTTTTTGGATGAATTTATCTGCTAAATCCTTGTGGTTGCCCTCCTATCTCGGATGATGACCCAAAAGAATGTCAACAGCTCATTTCCCAGAGAGCTGGGAAGAGTCACTACACAAGCCATAATCTGCGCGTTCTCAAAGAACCGTTTCAAACATTACATTTCACAAGCTGTTTAAAGAGATTTTTTTTTTTCCCCTCTCATCTCCACTATCCTACCAATACTTTGGACATCAGTGCCTTGGAAATGAGTTGCTTTAACAAAGTTGAAACGTGACTTTTTACGTATTGCGTTGGCGGGTCGGGCGTACGCGCGCGCTCAGATGCGCAACGTGCAACATGTGAGCGCCCACAGGTTCCGACATGCTTCCCATCCACATCACCAAATTCCAGCCATGCTGGGGCAGGGACAAGGCTAAAAATATATCAAGTCACCCCTAATATACCGATTGGATTTTTTGTTGTTTAATATAACGTGTGCCAGGCTGCCAAATCACAGATATCCTTTTAGTAGGAAAGGATAAAACCCAGCTTGGAAGGAGATGCAATGGATCTAGGTTTGGAATACCGTAAATTTCACAATGGAGGGCAGACTCAAGGTATCTTTACTTAGAAAGGAGGCAAGGATAAATACTGAGGGAAAGAGCTGCTTGATAGAAAAACCTTCAAAATTCTTTCTTTTCTGTCATGCATTTGGACAGCATCATTATCTCTACCGTCAAAACAGCCTGAGAGCTGCAGGCAGCCTCTGCTGAGCAAGAAAAGCAAACGATCAGGCCAAAGAGGTCTTAAAAAAACAAACAAAAAAGTAGTACAAGATGGTAACTGCCCGAAAACAGAAAGCTCTGAGATTACCATGTGGATTGACAGATCTAAATTTTTCCATCATATCTATAATCAAATTTCACTTGTGTGAAATACAAGAAATTTCATCACAGGAGATGTTGCTACATTTGAGCTACGTGACAAACTATAATCCCTCCCCAAATAAAAACAACACCCTAACCCTGAGAATTAAATAGCAGTTTTACTCTTAAACAAAAGGTAGAATTTTGTCAGCTCAGAGATGCTACCTTTATTTCAAATCTCCATTTAAACACTCAGCTCCTTTTCACTTGGGTTCCAACTCCTAGCAGAGGCAAATAACCTGGAGACTGTTATCTGCATGACAGTAAGGGCGACTGAATTATTTTCTATACTTTGCCATGTGCTTATAGCTGCAAAATTATTTATCTCCTTCACTGCATTCTACTAGGAAAGTTTCCTCCAGAAGAATCGCCGGGACCAGCCATATCAAATTAGAGGGCAGTCAGGAGTGTCTAAGTCCAGCTTTAAAACAAATATCATAACAATTACTTAGCCATATGGAAAATAGGGTATGTCTTTCCTGAAAGCTTTTATATATTTTCTATCTCAAATTTCAACTTCATTAGAAACTATTTCTGACTAGCAAGCTGCAAGATTGCTAAATATCTAACTGTTAACCCACCATGAAGAAAGAGACTCTTTTGAATGGCAGAACTTTTCCAAGATGCAAATGAACAATAATCTAATTTTGAGAGTAAATTAACTGAAGGATTCATTTTAATGTGTTTCAAAGTCTCCAGAATGAAGTGGCAGTTGCAGGCTCTGCAATGCACACACATATGTGCACTCGTGCTCATGTACATAGACTGACACGGCACCCCCACGACACCCAGCTTCCATCCTCAGGAGAACTCACATTGTATTTATGTTTAGGTTCTTATGACTTAAAGGCCAGATGTTTCACAAATGACCAACAATTGGAGGTTAGAATAAATTAATGACTGATTTCTGAGCTTTGATGGAATTAAGCATACTTCTTTTCTCAATGTGCCATGTGAATGTTTGCCCGTTAAACTTTTTTTCTTTTTTTTTTTTTTT
>VWYP01012750.1:213619-215828 GCA_013400435.1 Pycnonotus jocosus | reverse complement strand
TTTTTTTTTTTTTTTTTTTTGACAAGTGAGGCCACCCGGCAGAAAACAACTGATGCAAAACCCAGGAGTAATCCCTCTGTTTAGTTCAACACTGTGGTTAGCCTTAACACTGCCTCTATTATCCAATGGATTTAGAGAAACTTTCATTTATTTGTTGGCCTCAGTCTTCCAACTTTGTTGCCTTCTTTAAAGGACCCAAGAGCCATTCCTATGTAAATACATTTGCATAGGGCCACAATGAAACTTTCTGGGGCTGGGATTAAACTTGCAGAACTAGATAGCTGTGCTGCGCATATTTGTGATCTTCATGTAAGTACTTTCCCAAATACATATGAGTGACTGAAGCCGATGTCCACTCTGGCTACAGGAATGCCTGCAGTTTAAATAAATGCCCCCTTGAAAAATATAGAGCAAAGCCCCGAAGGCTGAAGCAAGCGGTAGAAAACGGTACCCAAATGTGAATGCACAATATAGGGAAAACGAACAAAAAGTCCTTTTCAATTAGGAGCTGCTAAAATCAGCACGTTTTTGCTGCAAAATGTCCTCTTCTCTTCCAGCTTGTTCTGGTAGGACAACAGGATCCCCGGTGTAAAAGTGATGATTCACAGCTACTTGCATTTCCCCTTTTTTTTTTCATTGCTTCCTCTGTTTATAAAGAGTACCTGGGGTATAGTGTATTATTATAAACTGTACTCAATGCAGCCTTCTTCCAGCCAAGGCAAATATAAAAAGCTTTGCATCCAGCAAGTCTGTTAGGAAACAGCACCCGGATTAATCCCTGCAATTACAGCCCTCAAAAAATGCTAGTGGACACTCCATGCAATTTCGCCATTCCCACAGACAAAATGCCAATACCTTAAAGGTTTATGTTCTGTAAGGGAGGCTCGATGGACCCAAATGCACAACTAAGGAGTGGTTTTGTAATTTCACTGGCTCTGATGACTGTGGGCCAGGAATTGCAACTGAATATATTCTTTTGGTATGCATTTAAGGAGATAACACCTCCTTCCAGAGCTCACCGAACACAGATATGTATGTAATTCCTTGTTTTGCTGTGCATTTTGTTCTTATCTAGCCTAAAAAGCTTTGTATAACTAACTCAAAAAAAAAAAAAATCATTATTATAGCATCGTTCACGTGCACAACTAGAATGATTTTTAAAAAAAGAAACCAAACGTATCGAACTTAATCACAAGTAAAAATACACTAGCCACTGGAAAATGACTGCCATAACCAGCAGGATGTTAATGAAGACGCTGTCACAAATCATAACCCAATTCTGATTTACACTGTATTTTCCTCATTCCCGACTGTATGGCGAACCTCTGCTGCCCCATGTAAATACCATATACAAACCCAATTTCTCTCGTTGGACTAAGCACATCAATACAAAAGCAAATGAACTACCAAAGTGCCCTAATTAACAATTTTGCAAGTGAATGCAGACATCAGTGCCACACTGCAGCCATTAAAGTCTATCCCTTGCCATATCTGTTTCTGTTAACATTTCAATAGACCAATTAAATGACCTTTCCCCCCTCAAACTCAATTAAGCTATTTGAACATCAATTGATAACTTACCATGTATTTATGCAAAACGTGCAAGCAAGAGATTCTTTTTTTTTTTTTTTTTTTCCCAATCCTAATGATGTTTTGAAGAAGAGAAAACTATCTGAACTATCCTGTCCTGGTATTCCATGGAGAGGGGGCCAGGGATTGCCCTCCCAGGGGAGCCTGCTGGGCACGGTGGCATTGTGGCAGGCAGTTTGGAGAAAGCAGGTGTGAGGCAGATATTCTTCTTCCCTGCCATTTGGTCCCTACCAGGCAGCTGTCTTGGGAGGCCAAAAGAAAGCAGAGACAGCCATCTCTTTCAGCTTGTTGGAGTATCACGTCGCTGGGTCACAGCCAGCACACTGGTAGGTGGCACAGGGTCACATCAGCCAACTTGTGGATGTCCAGAATTGTTTCTTTTCTCCTCTGCTCTCTCCTCTTTTTGTTTTTTTTTGGGTCACAACCTCTGCTTGTGCAGTGGGAAGGGATGCCCAACACACACTCACACACCTTTCCAGCATCCCAGGCTGGGTGTGACACGGGGCTGGAGCCTGCACAGCCCATGGTAAAAGAGGTGATTTGCTGACATTTGCACTTTCCCAAGGGGCTCCATACACCGTGGATCTGTTTGTCACAAATTCAGGGGATTTGAGCTGAA
>VWYP01012750.1:206119-208619 GCA_013400435.1 Pycnonotus jocosus | reverse complement strand
AGTAGGAAAAACACCAAAATGGTGATAGCATCGCTTATCTGGTTCTCTAGTGAATCACGTTTGCAGCCACCCCCACCGCGCGCCGCGCGTTAACTCTTCGCACCGTGGGTATGTACAACTCTGAAATATAAAATTAGTTGCTTTTGAAGGACACTGAGCTCCCTCTGGTGAAGGCATAACAAGTTTATTAAGTAAGCACCACCTCTGGAAGTATAATCCCCTCTGGCTTCTTCCATGGAGTTTATTGGTTCAGTTTTCCTAACCATGAGCATCATTAGGGCAATGCAGTAATTAAGAGTTGTTAGAAAGTGAATTCTCAAACTGCAGATTAGAAAATTAAACTATTTCCTGATTACATATTAATGGAGCACAACAATAGCAGTTGCCATAAGCTTGGAAGGCAACCAAGGGATAAATCTGTGTACTTAATTACCATAAACAATGGCTGCATAGAAATGAAGTTTTATGCACATTCCCTTCTGTAATATGTCTGATATCAGTACACACTTGACAATTCTTGTTCAATTATCTCTATTATTTAATGCGCTGTGAACGGCTCTGTGTAAATAAAATTAACCACCCCAATTACTTTGAATTCATCTAGGGACAACGTAATAAAAAATGTGAAGAATTCTGTATGCCTATTAATCTAAAACATTACAGAAGCTTTCACCAGATTTTCTTGTCTATATTTATTTTGTCTACATTTATTTTAGTGCACTGCTAATTCAATTACATTTACCATCAGTGGTCAATCAGCAGCAGCAGAGGGGTTTTTTTTATTTCATTAATCCTTGTACAGTACCACAAAAATACTCATCCATTAGTAAGGTACAGGATCTCACATGGAAAACACAAATATGCTTCTACTTGAATTTGGGAGCCTGAAGTTAATCAGAAAAACAATTAAAAACACTTCATACCCCGTGGCCAGATAACAAAATATCTGATAGCTACAATTTTTTTTTTCAAATACTTGTTTTTGCAATTAATGAAGAAACAGTGACTGAAAAGAGATAAATTTCAGATTAGAGATTTGTAAATCAGAATTCTTTGACTTTTATTTTAATTGTGCTACGTGATAATTCTGCATTTTAATTGGCATTTGGATATCAAGATGATGGACACCTTAAAATGCAATGACAGAAGAATTTGCAGTGGAGGAAGACACTGTCAGAAGCAGAGATAAAACTATTTTACCCATAGCAGGTTAAGCAAAACATGGGTAAACACAATCCTGAGGAAAGCAAGATAATCCTACCTCTGTCATCATTTAGTTTCAAGCCATTATAACTGAGGAAGAAGAAAAATCAATGACATTAGATCATGATTTTACACTCCACCATCCAACTCATTCCTCTGAATTGAATGTCTGGGCTGCCTTTTCTCTAAAAACTTGCACCCAGCAAGTTTTTTGTGGTGCTGTGCTTCATAGGGCAGATGTTGCAAAATCCTTTCTTCTTATAAACCCTTCCCTATATCCCAACAGCAAACGTGCCATGAGGTTATTCCAGGGAGCTCAGAGCACTGAAGCACTAATTCCCCTCATAGCTTTGCAATGGAGCAGTAACCACACTGTGCTGGAGCAAGGTGAGGTTATATTTTCATTATAAGGACCGAGGTTACGCCACTGCTGACATAAATTACTGGATATTAATAAAAAGTGTGACTGCTCAGATTCAAATGGAGATCAGCAACCCAAGAATTTTAATAACTTTTATTTTTTCACACATCTTAGGAAAGTGTTTCTAGTCAAACCATGAGCAGCTGGCACCGGAAATGCAAAGCTTCAGCCAGTTCCAAACTCTGTGCCTAGCTGACGAACTTTGAAAGTATCAGCTCCCTTCTGGCCAAGAGCCAGAAACTTGCCTTCCCCAGCCAAAAAAGCTCCCTAGCAGAGCAGGAAAATGGCAATGCATGTGCAGACAAGGACCTAGGCTGGCTTCCTACAGCCCCATTTCCATTAGATGCCCTTCCCTCATGGAGGGCAGCAGCTCCTGGGGCAGGGGTGGAATGGATACTCTACAACCCAGGCTGCATCCCAGGGAATGGACTGGAGAGCAGCTGTGTCAAGGACTCCTCTCCTCCTCGTTCATGCCAGAAAGGGAGTGGGGCATTGAGGACCTCCAGGATCTACTTCTCCCAGCTACCCACAGCCACTGCACCCCTATCAAAGCCAGGGTGACATTTTCAGTCTTTTATTTGCAATCCCAAGTGCCAGAAACTTTCTCTAAAATGTACAGAGTCAAACAATGCCATGAGCTAGGATCTAACCAAGAACAGGTATGATTTATACTTACAGTTGTTTCTCTTTTGGTGAAACCATATGATTTCTTCCACATTTATCAAAGGCTGCAGTGTCCAAGGGTTAGTCGCTATATTTTTCTGGTCTTATCACTAGCCCATAGTAAGGAAATTCCCACCAAGACAGGTGGAACATTAAAACAAATGTTTTGATACACAGGAAGAGGATACAAAAATCTTTTTCTGTTGAAATGAA
>VWYP01012750.1:181119-201119 GCA_013400435.1 Pycnonotus jocosus | reverse complement strand
AAAATTGCTGCTCAGCTCCAGATTGCCTCAGCAAAAATGAGAAATGTGTTCAGATAAACTGTGGAGAGGCACAAACAACCGCCCTCAAAGGCTGTGTTGCGCTCTCAGACAAAAAAAATTCAGGTTAAAACTTGGTTCTTCCTGCTTCTGTCCCGCAGCTGTCCATCAAAACCAGCTTTCTCCCTGCGGTCTATCAAATATTTCCCTCACAAATCAATTTTACACATGATCAGCCCATACCCCTACTGAGCTGAACCTCCCCGTTAATTAAGTGAAGAAATTACCATATATATTATATTAATGCAAACATCATTCAGCTAGTAATTCACGGCTGATCTGGATAATGGAAAGGTTGAACACCCATTAACCCAAGCCAACAAAATGGGTTGGCTGAGAAATTCTAGCAGGTCTCATGTGACTCTTCCCTCTAACTGCAGCTCTGCGGTATCTGCTATTGTAATAATTAAAATCCTCCCGGTAGATCAATACTGGAATCTCTTTATGGGAAGTGCCCTGATGGAAATGTCTCAAGGAAGCTGGGGCTGTGGAACTCTGAAAAATTCATTTTTTTTATCTGACAATTATCACCACACTGCAGACTAATTCAACAGTGCACCCCTCTCACTCTGCTTTGAATGCACTGGAGATTGACATCTAAAAAACCCTAACATCTCATTTTAACAAATAAAGGCACTATTTCCACATACAGTTTGGAATTATCAGCAATCATGAAACCAGACAAAAAATTAATATACATTAAGCACTTCATCTTCTGATGGCTTCCTCTGAGTCTCAGCTATCGCAGCCTTCTCCTCATTTCCTCTCTTTGTATCTTCCTGTATTGATCTCTGCCTTTTCATCTCTTGAAAAAAGGGAAAAGACATGTAAAATTATTATAAAGCTTGATATTTATGTATTGAAACGTGGACTTACATTATCGGGTTTTCATATATTTATTGTTAAATATTATTAAATCATAAGATGGGAAAACAGGTTTGAATATTTTCTCCTACCTGGTCTGCTCTCCACGTATTGACTGAAAGACTGGAGCTGAGTTTTCCTGACGGTCGAGTCCTTGCTGAACACAACGGGATTTCTAAACCGTTCTGCTGCTTTTTGTGATCGCTCAGCACGATGTTCCTCTGTTCCATTCTGCTGGGGGAAAAAAACCAGACACACAACAGTTCCTTTTGTTTACAAGCGGGAAGACATTAATTTGAAAGGTATGTTTTTGTCAGGGGACAGGACACAGCTTTTACCAAGTGCATTTCACAACTCGGGCCGTGCTTTATATTGGATGGAAGTATCAGCAGCGGGGGAAAAAAAGTAGAAGAGCGATTAACTTTTCCTCTTTTTTGTTTTGTTTAATATGTGGTGGCAAACACTGGCTTTTTGCTCTGTGGGCACCCTACTGCAGAATTCTGTACTTCTTTACCAAGCAGAGCTCTTCATTGTGGCTGGCATTTGCCAGTGATGCTGATTTTAAACAAAAAAAAAATCTCTCCTTTGCACCTTTGCTGTGCCAAGCCCTGCCTGTGCTGCTGCCAAGTCGTGGAGTCTCTGCCCCTCAACACGATCTGTATCATTTTAAAGCGTGTTGCCTTCAGCCTCTCTCCCTGCCCGGTACAGAAATCTGTCATTTTCTCTAGTCCCATAGACTTGTATGACAAGAAGAACTAGTTTCTAATTTTATGCCCATTGAGATAAACCACTAATGCTGGATGAAGTCTAAAAGGTAGGATTATAATGCTACCCCACTGAACTGCATTTCATCAGCTATAACTTTCCAAAGCCAGATTTGTAAGTAAGCCCTTTACAGCTAAGGAAACTACAATTATCTTTTCCAGGGCTTCCTATGTTAATACTGGTAACAAATTCAAATGATTCTATCAACATGAAATATCCCAGAAGACTGAACCACTGTGGTGTGTGGAAGCTGCAGATACCGAGGTGCTGTGTACCAAACAAATATTTCATTTTATACCTAATCTTTTATTATTTTTATTAAGTGTTTTGAAAGTAAATAGGGAAAGGCTAAGATGCATGACTAATAGCTAAGCCTGCTGAATGCTGAAACTGGTTATCAAAAGCTACCAAGACTTTGCCCTTCCTCTGCATTGAGACAATCGGTAATGAGGGAGTTCTCCAACGGCCTATTCTCTCGCCTCAAGGAGGCCGGGGATACACAATCCCCAAGGGAAGGTAACAGTTTATCCTTTTCCACAAACACAGAATGCCTCATTTAGAAACCTGTAAACTGCATTTTATTAAAAAACAAATCCACCTCAATGCCAAGAGCTCCATGAGAACAGATGGACACCATATATTCCTTGTAACGCCGCCTTTTCAACTCTTCCTCAGAAAAGACGCACGCAGAGATAAACTGTTAAGTTGCACCTTTTTGTGAAAGTGCCTTAAAAAGAACCATCTCCTTCACAAATGCTTTCCATAAAGAGAAATACCATTTTTAGCCAGGTTAGGTGAGACCAAATTACCCGAAGAGACAGCCTCTGTGTCATTTCACAGAATTAAGGCTTAAACAAGTATTGCTTATACCTCTGGATGACTTTTCAGCTGCACCAAATCAGGTGGTTATAAGATTTTGGTTAAATAAAAGGTGGTTTCCTGTTATTAGTGTAATAACCATCTGACAGCCTAAACCAGAGTCTTTACCAAAATAAACAAACATGGCTAATTTTTTAGGCCTGGCAACATGCTAAAATATCAGTGTGATTAGCTAGTAAATCCCATTTTAAGAAACCTTTTTATGACTGGGGACTTCTGCCACTTTACAAATGTATTCCTCTAAGCCCACTAATTCAGTTAGCCTTTTCAATCCATTGTATTATTCTTGGGCCAGCTTCATTTTGCATTAAATCCACTGCAGAAAGCTAAATTGAACGCAAAAATCAGACTTGATCCAGGCTTCCTTTTGTTCAAAGATAGAGACCGAAAGTCCTCTGCTGCTGCCACACACTTTCATCACCAATTTATAGGAACCGACAGTGTAAGGGAAAAGCAATGAAAGTCATTGTTTTGGGACTTCAAAGCATCTCTGTATCTGGGGAAGGAAATCCTTTCAGTCAGCAGTGCTCTCCCCACAGACTGCAGGTGGGTGAAAAGTTATACCCAACTGGAAGTGCCCCAGAGCCATAAGGATATTAATGACATACAGGGACTGTTTTTTTTAAAAAAAAATAGAATAGCGAGAACACAAGGGGTCTAATTAAGAAAATGAAATGGAAAATTGATTGGTGGGCACTTTATGCTGAAGTGGTGAACATTAAGAATAGGCAAAATGCCCATATACACCACATACTCGTGTCTGTTTTTCTCAGAAGCACTCATGGAGCACCCAAAGTATGTAAAGCCTTTAAAGTGTACCACAGTTTAATTTTAATTTTAGGAAAAACAGAGGATCAGGGCTGGGAGGGAAGCAAATCTCTGAGAGTCCAGCCCCATTCAAGTCAGGGAGTGTGGCTGCTGATTGCACCAGCAGCAGGATGGAGCCTGTGCTGCATTTCTGGTATCACTAACAACCTGAGCAGGCAGAATTGAGAGAGCTGCTTATATCTGTTAGTGTTCTGCCAATGACAAGGATCAAGATTTTTTTTTTTAAAAAAAGGAAAATGTGTTGATCAATCAACAGAAAAAAAACCCCAGTGCATTACAAACCATGTAACTGCACTGCCACAAAGATTTTCTGTGTTTCTGACTCTGAAAGATTTGGTAAGAAATTATTTTCCTCCTCATAAAATACAAACCCTCAATCACAACACACAGGCATCAAAACAAAAGCATTAAGTAAAACTTACCTTAATGTCTTGCTCTGAGCTATCTGTTACAGTTTTTTCAGCAGCACTGGAGAGTGAATTTGCCACCTGTGGCTGAGCTTCTAGGAGCTTCTTCAGCTTCAAATCCACCAACTTACTGTTTTGTTCTGCTAAATATGCAAATACCACATACAACAGAGTGAGATGCATTTCAATGCAGACTCGCTACAACAATGTAGCAATTTAAAAGGTAGATTTAATTTACTTTGCTATCATTCTGAACTTAAAAAAATAAAAGAAATTGGTTTTGTGATTTGGATCAGTGCAGGTTTGTGTAACATACATAGATTTTTTTCTTGGAAAACATACATGACACTCAGCTGAACAAGTAAACACACTTGCAGACAGCAGATGAAAAACACAGAAAGAAGATAATGTTTCAAGTTACTCCCAATGGTACATACCTATACTTTGGTATAAAAACATACTTAAAAAGCCATTTATTTAAAGATGTCAATTTATCATATAATTTACATACTGATAACCCCTCAAGTTTATGAACTGCTAATTCGTCCTAAGGCTTCTTGGCACGGCTTCTCATAAAATTTCAGTATCAGAAAAGCCTACTTTCTAGTAACAATTTACTATGACTCATAGAGTATGTTGCAACTGGGAGTCATAAAATGCTTCAGAACTGCATCAAAGCGACAGACTCAAAGTCTGCTGAAGCCCCCAAGTTTTTGAATCAATTTTAGCAACCTGGATCAGAGCCCAAACAAATAGCATTTGGGAACTTTACCTCCCACTACTGCTTGTTCTGTATGTGAAGGTTGACTGTGTGAATTTGTAACACACCTACACACACACAGGTAAGAAGGAGGAAGGTGTTAATAACAAGCTGCAGCACAGCACTGAAGAGCTGTCCCTGGGCAGGGAAGCAGAGGAACACTGGCACAGCAGCCCCAGACAGCCCCAAAATGTGAGGAAGCACCCCTGTACTGGAGCCAGGGGAGCATCTCCTGCACATGGGATGCACTCACACCTGGGCCTTGGCTCACAGGCAGAGGAAAGAGCAGCTCCTGTGTTTTCCCACGTGCACAAGCTGAGTTTTTCAGTGCAGGCTGGTGTGGGAAGTGGAGTCGTGACTGTTCAGCCACACAGCTCCTTCCAAGGTTTGGAGCACTCCAATGCATTTTAGCCAAAACTTTTTTGGCATGAGGGCACTCAAACGCTGCCCGTCTCCAGCAGCAATGGGCTGGGCTGGATTCTGAAGAAGGATAGTTTCCCTTTCCTCTGGCACACCCAGCCAGGGTGTCCTTAATTGAGGCTCACATGTAAGTACATGCACCTTCTTGTGGGTTTATACATAAACACTGTGTAATAACTGTGATATAAGAGGCTCACAACACGTAGAAGTACTGACAAATACAGACAGAAGCAATACTGAAAACCAAGAAACAGTAAAAATGAAGTTTTCTCTTCTTGAAAGAGATGGGAGGGGCTAAGATTCAGCGGGGGACTAATTAAGATGGTCCATAATGATCCCAAATGTGCAATGTCCCTTAATAATTGTACTTTTAGGTGTTCCCAGGAGACTTAGCCTTTATTAGAACTTGGTATGAACTGGCACATTTAAAGCAAAATCCATGTAGTCTGATTTCTATCACAGCACTAGATTGCTTTCTGTATTCCTGCCCATCTTCTTTCTTACTTGGCCATACATCTGGCTACTGTACAGACTGAACTGCAAAATCATGTCCCAGGCTTTTTTCAGAATGTCTCACCAAGGTGGACATGGAGCACTGGGCAGTGGGTTTGTATCTCTGAAAAGCTATCCCTCAGAAAAAAAGGCCCACAGAAATAAACACTGGTAAGTCACTGGGGCAATGGGACAGGAATATTCACTTATTCAGTTTCTATTCCTCCTAAAATTAACCAGTTCTTATTGGAAAATTACTTGACAGGATTCTGATTTAAGTAAGCTAAATTCAAGTGCTGGAAACACTAAATATCTTTTCTTCTGTGTATGGAAATCCTCACATAGAAAAACATAAAGGACATGACTCATCTTTTGCATGCAAGCAAGACTAGAGAGTGCTATATGCACATCACTGTTGGTTTCATTTACCAAGAAAAAAAACACTGAATAAAGTTCTCATTTAACATATCATGGACTACACATTTGGGTCTAGCTGGCATGGGCAGAATCAAGGCAGAGGATGCTGCAGATATTCTCTCTTGTACTGCCTGTTTCAAGACACAGCCCTGTGCTGGCCAAGTTCCTCCAGCCTGAGCTAACTGTAAGATTCCAAATTTCCAAGATTCCATATTCAGCACCACATTTATCACCTAAACTCCAGTTGGGCTTGAAGAGTTTTAAAAGGGGGGAATAACACTCCTGTGACTTCATGTGTTTACAAAACCATTGTTAAGTAAATATGACTGTTTCTGCTCCCATTTACACCTCCATGCCCCCACTGGGGTAACAAGGTGTAAACACAAGAACTGGTCCTCGGGAAGGAACCAGAGAGACACCAAGTCTAGATGAACACAGAAAGACACATTTGCTCCTCTTCCTTGAGCAGGTGGCAGTGCAGAGTGGCAGCTGTAGTCACCCACACCATTGCTCATCCCTCTGTCTATACCTGGCACAACCCAAGCAGGTAGGTTTTTTCCCTCTTTTTTATCCTCTACTTTCAGGTGGTTCTGATTTACCAACGTGGCCTAGGGTCCCCTTCCCCATCAAAAGAGCAGGAGACATTTAAATCTGACATTACTGGAAATAATGATTTCGTTAATTTTAAATTTTTACTAAACATGAATGCAGGATATTAAACATTTAGGGTTTAGGAGACCTGAAAAGGCACAAGAACAAAGCTGACAGAGAGACAAGCAGCACATCAGTATTTATATGATGATGGAGTGTTAGTCATGCAAAATACACAAAATAGCCATTATTTAAATTACCCGTTGAATCAAGGTCATTTTCTAGGTTAGTAAGTTCATCTCCACCTCCAGTAACAGAGCATTCAGGAGTCTCCTCATTAGTATCTATCTCAATATTATCATCATCCTCATCCTCATCTGTAGGAACACACAGCATTAAGGTTAGTATTTTCATATGTACATGCAACATGTCACTCAAAAAAAAAAAAAAAAAAGAATGCTTTAGAGAACAAGGTGAGTTATTATAAAAATGCAAATAATTAAGTAAGTCCAGAAAGAGACCCCAGTCTGTCCACTTCTGGATTTATCTTTAAACTGAGGCAATTTGTTAAACATATGGGGGTCTCTGCTGGAAATTCCTGCTCCAATAAAGGCAGAGTCTGGCCTCAGCTGTGGCTGAACCTCTGGATAGCTTGAGTCAAAAGGGTTTCCCTCAGGCTCCCAGTTTTCCATATTTCAGAATGGGTGCCAATGTTGGCAGGTTCAGATGGGTCTGGGCAGCAGAAGGACCTTGAGCTCCTGTCTCCTGAGAAAGGCTCCAGGTACTGAGTTCCCAGCTTGGTGAGACTTGCTCCTCCTCACCTTGTACAGTACATCCCAGAGCAGTGATCGCTGTACCTTGCCTAGGTTTGAACGTCTCCTTCTGGTACAAGGAGGAAAGCTGCCACCTGGAACATCATGCTGAGTAAGCAGTGAGAGCACACTCATGAATTGCTGCTTTCCCAAAGCCCCAGGTTGGGTCAGGCTGGAAGGGATCACTGTGGGTTACCTGGTCAAACTTCCCTGCTCAGGCACGGTCATGGCACAGGATGGTGCCCAGATGGTTCTTGGCTCTCCACAGCCTCTCTGGGCCATCAGTCCCAGTGCTGGGGCCCTGCACAGTGAGGAGCCTCTTCCTCATGTCCATGTGGAACTCCCTGAGCCTCAGCTCCTGCTCCATTGCCCTGGGCAGAGCCCGGTCCCTCCTGTGCCCCCTCCCTGCAGACACTGGCAGACATGGAGGAGGTTCCCTCTCAGGGTCTCTTCTCCAGGATGAGCAGCCCCAGCTCCCTCAGCCTTTCCCCAGAGCTGAGCTGCTCCAGTCCCTCCATCACCATTTGGAGCCATTCCAGGAGCTCCCTGTCCCTCCTGTCCTGAGGATCCCAGAGCTGGACCCAACGCTCCAGACTGGCCTCACCAGGGCTGAGTGAGGGGCAGGATGCCCTCCCTGACCTGCTGGCACCCCAGGATCCCTGAGTGAGGGGCAGGATCCCCTCCCTGACCTGCTGGCACCCCAGGATCCCTGAGCGAGGGGCAGGATCCCCTCCCTGACCTACTGGCACCCCAGGATCCCCTCCCTGACCTACTGGCACTGCCCTTCCTGAGGCACCCCAGGATCCCTGAGCGAGGGGCAGGATCCCCTCCCTGACCTACTGGCACTGCAGTTCCTGAGGCACCCCAGGATCCCTTTGGCTTTCTTGTCCCCAGGGCGCTGCTGGCCATGGACAGCTCATTGTCCCCAGCACCCCCAGATCCTTCTCTGCAGAGCTGCTGCCCAGCAGGGCACCCCCAGCCTGTGCTGCTGCCTGGGGCTGTTCCTCCTGCACTTGCCCTCGTTGAACTCCAGGAGATTCTTCCCTGCCCATCTCTCAGCCTGTCCAGGTCCCTCTGAAGGGCTCCCAGCACCCTGGGGTGTCAGCCACTGCTCCCAGCTTCGTGTCACCAGGGAACTTGCTGAGCAGGCATCTGCCCCTTCATCCAAGTCATTGATGAATAAGTTAAAAGTGCTTTACTGCACTACTTTTCATCAGCATTGTTTGTAAGCTACACACATTTTAAATCAAATAATAATTGTAATTATATTTTTATAGGATCTTTCTACCAAGTTTCTCAGAGCAGCTTACGAACATCACTCATAAATGAGCCCCATAATGTTTTATGAAGTAGGTGATTATTATAATTACAATTATGATGATGAGGTAGGTAAATTATGGCACAGAAAGAGTAAGTAACCTGAAGAAGATCAAATAGCAAGTTCTGAATTGTGAAGCAGATCCCAGAAAAAATCCTGACTCACATTTTCAATACAAATATATAATGAAATTCAAGTCCATAAAAGCTAGATTAGTAATTTCAAAGTAAGTAGATGCATTGTATTTACTCATTTTTAAATCTCATATCAAATGCTATCTACCACTTGCTTGGAATTACACTAACATTTTTTTCCTATGTATGTGCATACGTGTGTAAAAATGATAAAAAGGAGTAGGCTAAAGTGTGTCTGAAGAAACAAGGCAGAGTAACTAAAGGAATTTTTAAATATTAAGACAGGAAAACAAATACAAATTATAAATACAGGACATGGGTATATTCAAACATCATACAAACAAAAAGGATCTTAAATATAGTAAAATGATGCCATAATTCTGAATCCCAGAGGTTTGGACCAGGATTGGTGCTGATCACTCATGTCTTGGAAACACATTCAGCTTCATTCCCAGCCCTGAAGCTTGCACTTTAGGCCCACACTGCTGCCATGAAGGTCATAGAACTCTATCTTTACTTTATCCCTTCATCTCCACAGCACCCACAATTCCCATTTTAAGAGCCTGTTGCTTTTTTATGTCTACTGCTTTTTTCTAACCAGCTGCTCCCTCAATTCCCCTGTAACTAACCAACATCCTCCACAGACCTCTGCTGATCCAGGCTAAGGGTCTTGCTGCAACACACAGGAGCAAACAAGACTTCAGTGTCTTATCCAACCTGAGTTGTGTGTGATGAAGCCTGTGCAGCAGGACCCCTGTGCTCCATGTGAGCACCAGGACTGCCCTGGGCTCCCCTCTATGTGTTCTCCTTGGGCTCCAGAAGATTCAGCTTTCTTCCAAGCGGCCCCAGATTGAGTGAGAATGATGGAGAAGAACATCTCCTTGCAGCCAATTCAAGATCTGCAAGCAGACCTGGGACCTGACAGGCTGTGCTCCAGGTGTGGAAGTAGATGGGCAGAAACATTCCCAATTCTCTGAGACATCCCTGCTGTTTCCACCTAAACTCACACAGGTGATCCTGGGATCTGAACCCCTAGGATTTGTTTCAGGAAGTGAACAAAGTAGAACGACACAGCATGATCTTCATGAAGTGGAAAAAAGGACAAAAAAATAAAGGGATATAAAGCAGACTGAAGAGAAAACAGAGAATGGTAAAGCAACAACAGCAGCAATTCTGATGGTTTTGAATTTCCTTCAAAGCTGTTCTACTGCTTCTGATGAGGAGCTGGACTTTGCACACCATTCTAAATCCTTCATGATGGTGTTGGAGAAATTCAGTGGCATTCAGGCCATGGTACTCTCAAATACATCCTGAAGTTCACAGGGGCACATTTGAAAGCATGATTTGGACATTTGGAAGAGGTAGAAGGGAAGAAAGAGAGAGACTCTCATGGCAGAGGGAAACCAAATCCACCTGGAGCCTAGAAGCAGGCAATGACTTTTGGAATCACCCAAAGGAGTCACAAGGTCAGCTCACAGCTACCAGCCACCCCACTGGATGCTAGATGTGTCCAAACAATCTAAACAAGATGACAGGGTTTAAGACTACTGCACACTAAGGGAATGCTTATATTAGATAATTTGATTTTCTTTAATTTAATAGAGCAAGATGAGATCAGAGGCACTGCCTTTGACACCACCATTTTAGGAAACAAAAGAGATGGCAATGTGGAAGACACCAGTTTCCAGTATCAGATAATGACCTGACCTAGTATTTAATTTAAAGTTGGCAGACTTTGACTGAATATGATTATCAGGACGTTTACATTTTATTTTTTTAAAAAATCAATTAAAAGCAGTAATTTGAAGTAATTTCAGATTTTTTCAAGTATCTTTAAAAATCTAGATCCCTTGATTTAAATTACTCTAGGGTTTTTTTCCAGTTCAATGTTCTTCCAGTGTATTAAAAGGGAAATGTGTTTAGGGAGCATGTTACAACAAGATTTTGCAATTACCAATGATAAAAGGAACAACATGACGAAGAGATAACAGGTATCTTTTACGAAAAGAACAAATTGCTAGTGCAAAAAACTTAAAACACTTGGTCTAGAACCAGGGCAGATATTTAGAAAACGACTGAAGGACTGAAAGATTGCCTCCCTGAAAAGTATGCAAATTTGAATCCTAGAAAGACCATAAAGCTGTACTATGTCATGAAGAAATGAACAAAATAAAAGACAAAGGACTGAGTCAACAACTTAACAGCACTGACCTTCTCTTGCACAGCATGGATTGCAGTCTGGACTGGAGAGGGAGAAATAAGTACCTTTTGGAACCATGTGGAAATGCCAGAATATTGGTGGAAAGGGACCCAGAGGCATTTTATAGCTCTTACATCTTACTACTCAGATTAAAATCAGGTCTAATTTGTGGTTAAACTGATATTCCCTTGACTTGGTTTAAGCTTGTCCACATGTGAAGGATTTGCAGCTGACTGCACCAATTTCTAGATTAAATGAAAAAGGAATAATTTTCACAGTGAAGCAAAAGCATTGATGGGGGCTGGATCATGTTACTGGGAGAAGCTGCACAAACAGCACTTGCTCTTCAGGGAAGACATCTCCAGCCTCCAGCATTGTCTCTGGGAAGTCCTTGAGGCTTGTGGATGTTGAGATATTTAGTTTATTTACCTTCAGGTACAGAGTTCACTTTAAGGCTGCAGGATATGACAGGAGCCTGTGCACAGCAATCAAGGCAGCAAAGGCAGGGAATGGAAGAAATGCAGAGTTGAAATACTGGTTCCGTGTACACGAAATCTGATGTCAGGACAAGAAATTACAGCAGTAACTGTCGACAGACAGAAATACTGCCTGCTAAAAATATTAAGGACCTAACACTTGCTCCATGAGTTGGAGACCAAGCATGATGAGTAAGGCTGGGCCACCATGTACATTCCCTGAAGATCATTGCCTCAGAAGTGAGAATCTTGAAACCGTGGACATGCCCTGTCCTCACCAACGCCGAGTCCAAGCCACTTCCTGATGCCGACGTCAGCTCAGATAAAGAGCAAAGAAAACACCCAAATCCCAGCAGAGCAGACGGGTGTTGCACTGCTCAGGGACAATTCCTAGATAATATGTCAATCCCTTTGTCCTGTTGCTGCTAGGAAAAGGGGGGATATTTGGATCTCTATCTCGATACCATCCCTGGATCCATCTCAAGGCATCCGCTTATCGGCCTGGAGCTAGTAGGACATCTAATAAATTTGAAGCTGCCATCCCAAACCCTCTGGCAGTTGGCAGGAAGAAGTATTTTCTGTCTCATGTGCCAAATATCCTATGAAAAAGACTGGATTTCATAGCTAGGGATGCTTTCCTTATCCAGGAAAGTTTCAACTTGCCACAGTCGTTTGAGCTCCTCAGACCTTGGTTAAATAAAGCCTTTTAGCAAAGAATATTGCACCAGTGCCAAAGCATGAAATTCTTAATGAGCATATAGAAACAATGAAAGAGAGAACACTTTTACCTACAGTTGTAAGGAAAAAGTTAGTCTTTAAAGAATCCAGAGCTGAAAAGTCACTTTTTTCTTAAATAATTGAATCGAGAGTAAAATTATTTGGTACATTCCCTTTTTGTAAATCAAAAATTAATTGCAATCAATGCAAAAGAAGAGATTAATGATGTATAATGGACAAGAGAGCTTGGAAGACACAAGATAATAAGCTTGTCTTGGGTATTGTGTAGGGAATACAGGACTCTACACAATAAAAATGTGAATGCAGTTAAGGGAAACATTCAAAGTCCAGTAGTAATAAGGAGACTGTCTATTAAATCCTAATTTGTGGTGGAAATTGAAAAATGAAAAAGACTAAGCCCAGAAGTAATTCCAATTCACTTGGTCTGTAAAGAGTTGGTGCCATTTCACAAAACTACTACATTTTAGAAGAATTAATTTATTGAGGGGAGATTTGGTGTACCACCTGAAAATATCAGTGGTGTGGTAGAATTATGTGCCATAAGGAATGCTGTTTGAGGAGGAGGAAGCAGAAGAAAATGCAAAGCAAAACAGAAAATGCAGAGCAAAGATGGATAAAACAAGACAGGGAATGAAAACTCTAGGTCCAAGACAAGTTCAAATAGGTTGGTCAAACCACTGCATGAACAAAGAAAAATCAAAGTAGGAAGGATAAATCAATGCAAAAGTAGAAAGCTGGGAAATTGTTGCACTGGATAAGACCCAACAGGTAGAGTGGTGATAACTTTAAACCAGACACAAAGGGAGATGTACAACTCACTGCTCTCTCCTTGGTGTTAAATGGAACAGAAGTGTTGGGCTTAGGGTGCAGTAAGGCTGTATTTAAATATTTATGCATAGAAAATACATGTAGTAGAGAGAAATAAATATTTCTGTTGAATCTACATGCATTGTCAGTATCAAGCTGGATTTTCCTAACACTTTGGCTTATGATTACGAGTTAGTTTGAGAAACACTATTTCCCTTAGAATACATAGAAGACATTAAAAGAGCAAGAAGCCTGCACTGAAACGTGTGTTCAGCACCCATTTGAGTGACACTACATTACTCCAGCTCATAGCACTGGCAGTTAGATGAATTTTAATGGTATTTCAGAGTCAGTTTAATAACATTATAGCAATATTACAACTCAAAACCTGTAAAAGCAAGTGGTCTGTCAACAGACTGCCATTTCAAATCAAAAGGTTGTTGCCCCCACCTCTCACAGGCCACCTTTAAAATTCTCTTATTCTGAACACATTTAATAAAAAATAACATTCCTTAAACATTCAAAACGTTGTTTTCCCTCCAAATTATGTCCATGCTCCTATGTGAAAAATATATATTGAAGAGAACCAACAACCACAATATTCTAAAAAACTGTGGCTAATGAGAAATCTGTAAATAATGGGTCAACATGAGCTACTCATTCACAGAACGTATTTTTCTTCCAATCACACTGTGTGTGCTTTTCTTTTAACTGCTGGAAATTAAGTGACACAAGGCAGATTTAGGAGACACATCCACAGGTCTTTGGATGCGTTCACCTGATGAACAACAACGTTTTGAAGTGCGAATAAAAGCGATACCCAAGAAGGCCTCTGGTTCCTAGGTTGCCATAGGAATGAGATACAAGGTTCCTCAGCTCACCTCCAGATGCCTTTGACCTTTCTTTCAACTTTTCTGCAGCCATTTCAGTGTAGCTGGGAAGTTCTGACATCTTCACTCCAGATCGAGCTTCTGCTATTAGCTGACGAGCTCGCTCTCTCAGCTGCCGACGCCGCTCTTCATCTTGCTGCTAAGATATATTGAACAGTTGCCAACTCAGTAATTGACAGAAATGCAATTTCATTCTCAATCTGATCATCATGATAGCAACTGGTTTACAGCATGGTGCTTGGCCCACATTATAAATAGGACGCTCGATATCAGTTGGGTGTCACACCACAATTTTTAAAGACATCCATGCTTCAGATTATTTTTTTAAGCATTCTCCAAATTATTGCTGCATTAGAAACCTGATGATTTGCAATGTGAAGCTTTTACAAATTATGTTCCATAAAAACACCTTGATGAAAATTTGCAGACACTTTAGGCCCCAGGTAATCACACTGAATGAGTGATTTGAGTGAAGTTTTACCATGGCTATAAAATGGTTTTACTAAATTGAATTACTCATTTGAGCAGCATTCTGTCACAGAACTGAACTGAGGAGCCAGATACTGCTCTTGGTTACTCCAAGCACCAAGCTGACTTCAAAGTATCAAGTGGCATCAAATCTGAGACATGTTCTTTGACTTCAATGGATGTTTTTCTTTTAAAAACCTCCAAAAAACTAGTGAAAATTACTGAAAGAACAATAGATGCTCTCACAGCAGAAAAGACTTTGCATGCCTTTAAAACATCCTACTAGTGGGGCTTTGGTCAACAATTAAAGGAATCATACTGGAACCATGCCAGACAGCGCTGTCCCACTAGAACTTAGAATATCTTAGAAGCATGATAATATTTCAGTTACATAAATAAACAAAGTTCTGCAGCGTGAAATTTTGTAAAAGACCAACCCACCATGATAAAAAACCTTCACAAAAAGATGTGTTTAAACATATCTGTAAGACTCCACAGCCCTCCGTAAGGGAAACCGTTTCAGTTTTCACCTTAAGCACGGGATTTTTTTGCTAAGTTTGGACTGCTTTTCTCCTCCCCTCAATATCAGAATCTAAAGTGCAACAAAGTCAGTGCTTGGCTTAAATCTAACCTGCCAATAAGTTTATGTAGTACTGACATAACGACCTGGATAAATCCCAGGTACTGGCTGTTGACCTGAACTAAGTGGAATATAACAAACTGCCTAATTTTGGAGAGCCATTCTGGCAGCCTTCCCACCAACCCAGAAACTTGAGCATCCCACACCTGCAGAGGCTGCTGAGAGCTGTTGCTAAGTGCTATTTAGTTTAAGCAATCATTAATAAAACAAGCGCAAAATACTAATTAGGTACATTTTCTCCATTTCCATGTAAATTGTTTGTTTGTAGCTATTTACTCAGCATTGTTCTGGGCACAATAGAAAAAATGCAAATGACTGAATCAGAATGCAGCCCTAATGGGACTTTCTGTTTATAACCATTAGCCCAGAGGTGTGCTGTAATTCAATCCTCAAGCAGAAAGATTTAGCCTCATTAACAGCTTGCATGGGCAGGTTACAACTCATAAAACCCTACAGTAAACAAAGTATATGGACACAGCACAATATCTCGCCTCTGAGTGACAGAGTCCCGATTCCCTATCAGATTGCCTTGATTTACTTTTCTCCTAATGTCCTCCCCTGGAAAGACAATTCTGCCAGGGCCCTGCGAGGCAGCGGGATGGCACACGGGCTTTGTTTGCTTTCTCACCCTTTAACTTCCTCCCAGAAGGCAGGGAGCAACAGTTCTATCAAAAATTTATTTGCTAAAGTACACATTAGAAAGACAACTGGAAAGCTTCCCCCCCCCTTCCTCCTCTTATGCACTATAATAGATCAATTTAATTTAATTTCTAGCCAGCCAACTGACACTGCAAACAGTTTTATTTCGACCCACAGTATTTGGTAACATTAATTACATTGAATTTTACTTGAAATAAAACTGCTCAAATCTCTAATATTCCTAACTCCTTGGATATAGGAACTTGTAGGCTTAACTTAAATGACTTCTAAGAACGAACACACAAAATTAAGATTCCCACGTGGTTTAATGTCAAACAATTTAATCTACTTCAGTACATATAATTTAAAATAGGGCCAGTAATGTGTTTGTGACAAAAAATGCCCTAAAACTGAGCTGGCTGATTTCTCCCATCTCCATTCCTCCCCTCCTCCTGAAAGAGAACTTGTATCCTGAATTATTAGCATAGTCATTAACATCCCGGGGATCTCCAAGCAAACACAGATTATGGTGGCTTGTGTTTGTGCTGATTAAGCCAATCATCACCAGCGGATAAGGGAAAAACCAGCCTAGTTCTTGCTTAAATTCAATTCAGGTATTTGGACTCTCGGTTACTGAGCTTGTCAGAAGAAACACTGGTAAGAAGGAGCAATGAAACTGAGCGCAGAAAAAAGTAGATAGATTAAGTTTTGAGGTGCAGAAAAATAGTTAAACAGCATAGCAAGCTAGAATTTGGAAAGGAAAGCACTTGAGAGAGGCACAGATGCATGAACAAAAATATAAAACAAAAACCAACCCAGGAGATATGAAAAGAAGCACTGCACCAAGAAAGGACCAAGCAAACACACATACAGTGACTTATTTTTCCCTGTACAGTTGAAAAGAAAACTCAGTAAAATCTTCCACCCTCTGACACGAATCTGACATGCCAAAAAGACATTAGAGTTTTCTTTGTTATTCCCCCCAACTATTTTGCAATGGTTTAAAGATCTGCCATGCGGATGCACAGGGAGGAAAACTTCACTATTTAAGGACAAACTCTTCAAGAATAAGTAATGTAATTCCTTGTTTCCCTCCTATAAAAATGTATTGGTATGCAATTTTTATATTTCACAGCTCACTGACATCTCGGCAAGCTTTCTTCCACTGCTTCAATGGTGCTACTTTTAATTTTATCCTCCTTAGTCCTAGTAATTAAAGTGATCAGCAGTGGCATCCCAACGGCTTTGACACAGCTACAACCCCCTAGCTGACTCCGGCTTTTAAGGGAAAGGGGAAGAAAAAAAAAGGACGGGAGTTTCATTTCACTGGAACAAGAAAATCAAGCTTCTCCAATCCTCAACTTTATCCAATTGTTCTTTCAGCAGCCTTTGGATCTTAAGAAACAAATAAAAATGGCTGCCATTAGGGGGTCCTGTTTGTACTCGCCGCAGACGGCAATGACTGACATCGCTTTGGCCAAAAATTGCGCCGTGGATTTGGGAAGGTGGATTCAAATGTGAAACCCTGGCAGGGCAGTTCCCGAGATCATTACCCAGCCAGCTGAGAGCTGCCCAACTTGGGGAAATATTGAGAGTGGTGGAGTCTTTCAGGGCAAAAAACCCCACAAAAGATCATCTCCTTAAATGACTAAAAATTTTGCAATCTCCTCACATTAAAAACAAAAAAGAAATAAACCACAAAACCTTTGCCAGGCATTTTCAGTCCTCCTTTGGTAGAATTTTGGGGGGATTCAAACTGACTTTACACCAGAATTCTGAAAATGTCTCGTCTTCTCAGTATATATAAAAAAAATTTTTTTATATATATATATATATATATATATATAAAAAATCTGGTGAACCGCATTTATTTGACATTTAAAAAGTAAATTCTTTACTGTGTCCACAGACGTGGGGCCAAAAGTAAGATTAAAAAAATGCAGTAAATTTCTTATAATCCACAGTAAGAAATTCAAACCAGAATTTTATGAGAGGGAAGCTGTAGATTTCAAAATGGTTCGTGGTCAGCCGTGAGTGCACAGTACATCTAAGAGAAAGAACTTGACTGCCACCTCTTTCATCATTAGACAGGAAGAACGGCTCTGTTATTAGCCATTCAGAAAGAAAAAGACTTCTGTGCTTGTCCAGAGGCAAGGATTACCAAAATGTACCTATTCAGGATTACCAAAATGTACCTATTCAGTTAGAAGAGAAGACAGAGTTAAAAAAAAAAAATTAAAAAAATAAATAAAATTACACGAGCTTTAAAGGTTTGAGCAGGCTGGGCTGTACTGTGACCTTGATAGGCTCTTGTTTGAGTAAATAGGATTTGGGATGAAACATTAAAACTGTTTAGCAGATCTTTTCAAACCATTTCAAACTTTTCTTATGTTGGTTTATAATATAACCAGACATGCTTGTAAATGGCCACACCTGCTCATTCCTCTGGGGATGGCCTGATCTCTGCCTTTGCTAACAAAGAAAGGACGGGAGCGAAAAAAAAAAAAAATCAGCCTTTCTTGTTGCAAAACAGAGTGGAAAGTCAAAATCTTTCTCAAGTTTGTCCCATCTGGTCAGATTAAATCTTTGATCACCCTGGGGACCGCATTTATGTTTGGTCTCTACCACTGTTTCAGAACAGCTCCAAATACACAGGTAGTGAGCAAAATATGGATTGCTAAGCAAGGAACACTCGGCATAAACAAAAGTGGCTTTGGATTTCTGCTCAGATCCTAGGAGGTGGTAAGCAAAGACAGACAGAAACATCTTGGGTTATTTTCTGCCTGGTGTCTACGTCAGCTACCTCACTATCCATAAACTGCATGTAGCTTGAAAATATTTTTTTCAGGAGTGCATATCACAAAAAGTATCAAACTGCTTAAGTAGCTGTTGGCTTAGGAGCTGTGGCACCAATACACTGATGAGACCAGACAGAATGAACATAGAAGTAGCTCAAAGTCTAAAATCAGAAGAATCACAAACAATATGTTAACAAAGCTGTCCCCCTTAAGGAAAAAAGCTCCCAAAATTCACACTAACATGGGGTAGCGTGGCTGTAAAATGGAAACCAGCTCCTTAAACCAAGGAGGCATTTTTAAAGAAGTAGCCAGCAATTTCTTCTCTTTTAATTTTTTAATTTTAAAAATAATTTTATTTTGTTCTGGAAAATGTACAATTCACTTGGTACAGTGTGTGAAGAATGGTGGCTGTAGAAAAAACAATCCACTGATCATTTAATTCCTTGTGCCATTGTGAAACTGGAAAGCTCTTAGTTTACTGAATGGAAAAAAAATATTTGAAAAAAAAGAATGTCTGACTAAGTAAGTATCACCTTGTGCTACATCCAAGGCCTCTTGCTGGTTGTCTGGCTGCTCTTTTGTAGGCAAAAAGGAGCTGAACGCTCTCTGGCTCCTTAGATCTGGTCCAACAAATGCACTGCCAGTCATGCACACGGATCCAGCTTAAAACCCAGTGTGAGCCTAAAAGAAGCTAGTCAAACTGGCACCTACTCATGCAGAAGTAGATAGATTTGTCATGACAGGCTGATTATTCAATGTAAAGAAACAGTTTAGCTTTTCTAATCTGGTACAAATACATCTTTCTCAGAGAAAAAAGTAAAAGGTCTAACAGTTCAAGTATTTATAAGTAAAGAAACCAACAAAAAATTGTAACGTCAAAGTGAACCACAGGTATTTGTGCTGGAGCATTCTGCTAAACAGCCCCCAAGTTCTATTCAGATAAATAAGATTTAACCCATTTAACCATTTCAGAGCTGCACATCTCTGTGACAGAGGTGATCTCGTCTGTCTCACACTGCACTTGGCTCTACAGCGAGTTTCAGGGACAGGCTGAGATACCCAATTCCAAAACCACGGTGTGTTTTCCTTCTCTCCTCCCTGCTTGTGCTGGTGCAGAAAGCGAGGAGCTCTCCCAGAGAACCCTGCTGACCCTCAGGGCTCCCAGGAAACACCACCCAGAAAGTTGACCTAAACCAAAAGCACAGACAAAGGCCTCCACTAACTTCTTCCCTGGAATTTTCCTTGCTTAGGCAAGTTTGTGCTCTCCCCCATCCAGGAAGTATAATTAAGGTCAACAATCACCTAAAGGTGCTGGGATGCATGAGCTTGTTCTGCCTGTCATCGTGACTGTCAGTGCTATTAGCAGGACCCACAAACAGGGGCTCAAAAATATCCTAAAATAGTGCCATCATGCAGACAGGGCAGAACATCAGGTCCGAGATGAACAGGCTAAAGATGGTGTTTTCTGTGCCTTTCCACAGCTAAGTTACAGACACAAGTTAAGAAAGCTGCTTACTCATTGTAGGAGTCAACATTCGTCGAGCTCCACTTAAGGGATTTTCTCTTGTGTAAACTTGACTTTATAATTAAAAAAAAAAAA